>CM056384.1:51522408-51623217 GCA_029718625.1 Synaphobranchus kaupii | reverse complement strand
AGAATCCATTGAGTACCACTTCTTGCCCCCCCCCCCCCCCCCCCCACACCCCCCACCCCCCCCCCACCCCCCCGACCCCCACCCCTCCCCTCCTCGCCTCCATCTCAGGGCGTAACTTAGACCTGCACACGACGCCCAGGTTTTAGTGGGAAAGACAGGGAAGTAGTCACACGCGATGCCCCCCGATGCCTCATGCATGACCGCAGGAATGACGCGCCCGTGTTCATTGTGCTGCGCTGAGGGAGCCCCGAAATCGTGACCCCCCCCTGCGCTCGAGTTTCACCTCCACTGAGATGCAAGTTGACAATTAACCTGTGACTACCTTGTGTCGTTTGCCAGAGTAGAGCGGCCGGCTGCTCTCTCCATTGAGACGCGCCGCGCTGCGCTGAGTCACAGAGCTGCATGTGACCGTGCCGTTTCTCCCCCCCCCCCGCTGACTCTGTGTCCTCTCCCGAACCGTGTCCTTTTCCATGTGCTATGTGGGCCGGACAGACGCGGACAGAGCGCAGAACATGGGATGGACGAATTTATCTCGGCCAACCCGTGCAGCTTCGACCACGCCTCGCTCTTCGAGATGGTATGCAGCGGCTCACCCTGGACCACAGGCTCAACGATTCGTACTCGTGTTTGGTGAGGAGAGCGCGCTACTGGTCGAACTGACCCCCCAACCCCCCCCACCCCCCGAAATCCCACTTACCATTACTCTACATTGGATTCATAAACCTTCATACCTCTCAGGTGATTATTTCAATTTTGTTCTGGATTGACCCAGATAGTTTTCTGTGTGCGTTGAAGGAAATCTTAGATTTACAGAAGTTCCCGATGGCCTGCCGGCTTTATTTTGGCTGGTGTAAGGGTATCGACTTGTTTTTTTTATTTAAGCAAAAATAAAAAAATAAATACAATGACTCCAAAGCAGATGGGGCAACACCATTATGTTTCACACGTTCATTTTATAGCTTTTATTCACAATTGTGTACATAAAACTCAATTTTTGTTCCATGCCAATAATTATATAGTTGTAGTTATCGATCTAAAATATCCTTTGTTGCGCGCAAAAAGTGTCTGGGCCAATCGAGAACCTACGCTAAACATGAAATAAAAACTCCAGAAAGTGAACCATCCCTATAAAAATAGGTAATAAAGCCCCGCTGAGGTTCAGTAACACACATCCACAGCAAAGTACTGCGTGCTGAGTCTCCTTCCCTCTCCTGTCAAACAGGGCTGGTTCAGTCCAGGTCAGGTGTTCGTCCTGGACGAGTACTGCGCCCGAAACGGCGTGAGGGGTTGTCACAGACACCTGTGCTACCTCAGTGACCTGCTGGAACGAGCGGAGAATGGAGCCATGATAGACCCCACCCTGCTACACTACAGCTTTGCCTTCTGCGCGTCTCACGTCCACGGAAACAGGTAAAACCCCGCCCCCGCCCCCGCCCCCCCCCCGCTCACACCACACCCCCAGTGCACAGGACCCCATGCAGTCCAAACAGGCTGCTCAGCAATGGATGTGTCAGTGAGGAGGGAACAATGAGTGAAATCTGCATGTCTCATCTCCGCCCATCGCTTTATTGTTTCCTTTAAAATCTTGCTTTGTATTGTGTTGAATTTATGACCTTTCTGTTCCTCATCCATTGGAAAAAAAAAAATAAAATCAGTTGCTTCTCATTGTTTTTCTGTCAGGTGTGATTTTTTTTTTTTTGTTCTGTTCCTTACTTTTCTTCTGTTTCTTTTTTCCTTCTTTTTTTTTCTTTTTTCTTTTATTTCAATTTTTTCCTTTTTGCTTAATCTCATAATGTCAATGGCACTCACCCCATGCGTAACCAAAAAAGTCAGAAACTGCCAGAGTTACTGGGGGGCCCCCAGCCAGAGGCTGAGGGGAGCACGACCCCAAGCCCCTCAGTCCCTGAGCCACAATCCCTCTCCAAAAAGGAACTCAAAAAGGAGTCCAAAAAAAAAAAGGATTCCAAATCGCAGCCTTCCTCCGAGTCCAAAAGGTAAGAGCCCCCCGAGTCTCTGTCCTCTCCTGGTACGTCCCGCTCTATTGCTTTAATTCCAGGCCCTGACCCCCGCAAAGTGCAGCTGTGTAGTAATTGGAACGGACGCGGCGACACAAAGGACAGGCGCTATCGGTCAAATAGCCGCCGCTCCCACCCAAAAAGAGGGAAAAAAGCCATATTGTAACATAATGAGGGACCGTGCAGCTTAGTGACACATCGCGTTTGTCAGGCCAATGACAAAACAAAAGGGTTTGTTGAAAATTGGATCACAATTGTTTTGAATGGTAAATAAAAAGGTACAGTGTTAGAGATGTAGAATGTAAGCAAGCCCCCCTCTCTCTTCCACCCACCCACTAAGAACCAGCAAAGGGATGAGACACAGACAGCGCTGTGACCTGTGTGATTCCCCTCAGCATGTGGCCCCTCGGTGCACCGCTTACAACACCCGCCCCCCGTCAGTCCTGCTGGTGGCTCCGCCAAACATGGCCGCCTCCCTCGCTCGCTCGCCTGAACAAACAAGCCATCTGTCCGTGTCAGAGCGGGAGGAAGGTCGCGGTCCGTGTCTGTCGGGCGCGCCGGGCCGCCGCTGTGACAGCCCGCGACGGAGCTGAGGTGGGCCTGTCCGCTCGCGTCCTGTTATGATCGGGGTCAGACAAGGGAGGCGCGTAGCTCCGAGTCACCAAGGGGGGGGGGGGGGGGGAGCGCGGGGGGGACCGGGTGCGCGGGCGCGCCTGCAGGTTCAGGCCTGACAGGATGACAGCCCGTCACGGGGGACGGCGATCGGGTCCTGCCGCGACCAGCCGAACACCGGCTCCCGACGCAGCCCTGCCAAGTGCAAAACACATCTTTAGCCAAGTCCTCACCTCTCATGCAGCCCATAACCCCATGACCAAATAGTTATGAGGCGCACATTGTGAGAAATATATATGAAGCATATTTTACAACCCGATCAAGCTTACTTTAAATGCCAAAGCACACTTTTAAGTAAGCAGTTTTTTAAAAATGATGTGTTTGACAGCACAGTGCATTAAATGAAACCTAATTTAAACGAATATGCACGCTGAGTCGTATGGGTTTGAGAATAACAAAGCTCCGTTGGAACAGATTGTGTTCAATGGGGGGAATTAAATGGTCGTTTTGATTAGTGTGAAATGTTCAAATTCGTTTTTTTATAACCACTGCGTCAGAAGCAGAAATTAAGAAATTACATTTCTCTTCTGCAGCTCCCCAACCCCCACCACGAGACACACTCCATGACCACGCACACACACACACACACACACACACACAAACACAGTGAAATTTCAACTGGTGAAACCTCTGCCCCTCCATGTACGCGAAGCATGACCAAAAACCCGATGCGTCGTTATGGCTTGTGGCACGGCTGAACGTGGAGGGACGTGAGCAAGAGCACATTTGACATAAGCGGCGCTAACCGTGGGGACAAGAATTGAGAAGCGAGCGACGTGACATGTTTGTCGTCACGCTGCAGAACATGTCATCTCTGCGGAGGACAGTGAGAAGGCGCCCGGGCGAGGGACGTGAAAGGTAGAGGGGAAGGATACACGTTGTGTCAGATGAGACACATTCTGCAGCTGGGTGCGAGAAAGAGAGAGAGAGAGAGAGAGAGTGAGAGCCATGGTGATATCTCTCCGCTGCTACACACACACACACACACACACACACATACATAAGTGCTATGCATATACACCTTCTTGTGTGAGGAATTTAAAAAAAGTAATATTTGTAAACATCGTGTTCAAGGAAATCTTTTTTTTTTTTTGTACATTACGAAGGCACAACCCCCCGCCTGTCTTTTTCATGGGTTTTTTATGTCATGCGTTACCTGTTGGTTACAATGTTTTTAATTTTACAAATTAGTTGAGTATGTGATGTGTGATAGAAGAACCGGTGTACCAAACATGGCATTTGGCTGTAGCGTTATTTATTGACTACACGTGCTAGCTTTGCAGCTTGAATGTTTTGACTGTGCATTTTTATTTATTGACTGTAGTATTGTGTATTGAGGTAGGGCGCATGTACGTACGCGACTGACATTCTCTAGTTAAATGAGAGTAATGCATCTGTTGTCTGTTGTCAAGTGGAATCAATCCCTGACGTTTCTAAGACGTCCCTTTCCTACACAAAGGTGGCAGATGCACCACAGTGGTCATTTATGATTATTCTAACCTCCTCTTCGGCTGCCCTCAGGTAGAGATTGGCTTACCGCGGGGGTGGTGTGCAGAGCCGGCCCATTAACCTCCTCTGCCTGAGCCTTTATGCTCCTGTGACCCAGGCTTTTATAAAGAGTGCAAAGGGGGGGGATGTAGTGACCTTCAGAAGGGGCTCCAGTTGTAAGGGCAGGGTTTACTCAGCTGAAAGAGGGGCTTACGGCACAGAGAGACACCGTAAGGACGGGAACTCGACGGCCCCTCCCTCCTTCCCTCTCCCCAGGCCACCCCGCTGCTCCTCTGGGCCTTGCTCCTCTCTCTGGAGGGCAGGTGTGAATATATCAGGGCTCCCAATAGAGCTCTGGTGCTGCGCGGACAGCCCTTCCTATTCACCTTCTAACCCTCCTGCTTCACAAAACACCCTCGGCTTTTACTGTCGCACAAATGGAAATCGCCGGAAGCCTAACCGGTCCATATGGGCCTTCATTGTGCGGTGGATATAAAATTTGTAAGGGGCATGGTACTTCAGACTAAAGACAATCTGGAATTTCCCCCATTTGAATCGGGTTTGAAGGTTAATGTTGTTGCAGTTCTTCACACAGAGTTGTGTACTTCAGAGTTCTGCTGTCCATTAGTTTTATGTATCCACGCACGCAGGATATTACAGGCACACAATAAACACAAATTATGTATTTGTTAGCTATATTATCGTGTTTATTAATTCACAGAAAACCTTTATTGCGTACGCTGTCTTTATTGAGTAAGATAATAACTGATAATACAGTCCTTTATGTCAGATTTTGGACCCATGAAAGCACGGCGCTCGGCGGTCTTGCTTTCGTTACTTGCAGAGCTCAGGGGGGCTGCGTCGCTGATATTGTGTGCGTGTCGTTTTCAGGCCGGACGGGATAGGCACGGTCACCGTGGAGGAGAAAGAGCGCTTCGAAGAGATCAAAGAGCGATTGCGCGTGCTCCTGGAGAATCAGATCACACACTTCAGGTGTGTCCCAGCCCCGACACCACGCACACTGCGTCAAATAATAACAGCTCAAAGTTCAGTGTGTTGTCATATTCATGCCTGCTATGTTAGTCCACATAATAGGATTCTGTCCTAATGTCTGCACAAATTCTTATTTTATTATTTACACACACGTTTGTATAGCTTGGTTTCACTTTCAATTAAAAAAAAATAATAATTGTGTATTACTGAAGTGATATATTAAAACTATTAAAAAGATGTAGTATAATAATTAATTTACATTAACACGATATATTGAGAGGAATAAAAACACTGCATTTTGGTTTGGCTTCATTTTCCAGATATTGCTTTCCATTTGGTCGTCCTGAAGGAGCATTAAAAGCCACTTTGTCTTTACTAGAAAGGGTAGGTAACTCTTACTTTTACAACTATAATATGCCATTATGATCTGTTTTACACAGACAGTATATTTAAGCATCCGGGTTTATATCTAGGGTCAAAAGGACATTTTAGGTGATTTCAAAATAATAAATTCATGGCCCTTACCTCTAGTTGTTTATAGATAAAATATGAATGTCATTTTTTTTACATGCCCAAAGCCATAAAAATGTATTTGACCCGCTGAACTGTATTTTATTTAACCCACTGAAGCATAGGTGCCCACTTAGAATTTTTCCAAAGGCTATGAGCTTTGCACACATACATTCTTTTTTTCATTTTCTCCCTGGGTCACATCAGTAAATTGTAATATTTATAATTGTCTGTAATCTAATAAAGTTCATTCTTTTTTTAGACAAAAATAAAACATTTTGTACATTGTGTATATAAGCAGCTAACTGAATCCCAGTGCATTGTAGAACATCCTGTCACCTGTGAAAAGTGACTTCAGGTCAAATATAAACAGTAACATGGATAGCGTGGTCAGAGGAAAAGTGTGTGCATATTTTGTGAATTTGTGTGCAGGTCCTAATGAAAGATATAGTAACCCCTGTTCCACAAGAGGAGGTCAAAGCTGTCATCCGCAAATGTCTGGAGCAAGCAGCATTGGTCAACTACCAGCGTCTTTCTGAGTACGCCAAAGTGGAAGGTGAATACTCTTACGTCTTATTCTGCAAACCATGTGCATAGCTCAGACTGTTCTGTGCCATTTCGCTATAGGAAAATAGAATGTACCATATGCTCTTTTAAAATTGCTTTGGTTATCATGCTTTACCCCTTTTTTTATTTAATAATGACATGCATTTTTTTTACAGGGATACAGAATTATCTCCAGTCTTTATCAGTGTCTATTAATGTTTGTATTGTTGTGTTACTGGTGACACTGTCTGACAACTCATATTGATCAAAATCTTTCAGTGCATATTTCCCTGCATTCTTTCATGAGAAATGGACTGTGTCTGAAACCAGCAGGGAGATGCCCGAGATCTCTGCCAGTTGAATCTCCTTTGTAAAAAAAACCGTGCTTTACCACAGCACCCCCTGCAGGCTGATCACTGAATACCTCCCAGGTGGCGTGGGAGATCTGAGAAAGCACCCAGGCTGCGTCCCAATATTCTTCACTCCCCACCTTCCTTCCTCCACTCCCCCACTACTACTCCTCTCCTACCCGGAAGTATGCAAACGTTCCTCAACGTTTTGAGTACAAGTATTTGCATGTACAGTATACAATGTACCTGGCATTGCGATTTGTATCGAGACATTAATTAATATGTAACCATTAATACATAATTAAGATGTAATCAGCAGCATTAGATTAAATCACAAAGATCCGTTTCCGGGGCACGGAGTAGAGGAGGTGGTAGTGTGGAGGAAGGGAGGGTGCATTTTTCGAGTATTGGGACGCACCAGCAGAGTGAATACCTGAATTTAAATATGATTACATTCAAGCGTACAAAGATCTTTCAAAATATTGTCCCCAAATTAATTGTTTTATCAGTCTTTGTAACGAAAGGTCTAAGTAATTCAGACATTGGCAGCAATCTAATGAATATGTACAAGAAAATGTGTTACATCATATGCACTGACATCAGATTCCTGGAAATGTGTTACATCATATGCGCTGACATCAGATTCCTGGAAAGAATCTGAAATCAGTAGAATTGTCTGTGGTTAACTACCATCAATAGTGTGATTGACTGGCGCCGGCATTGCGGACGGCAATGTCAGACGAGTTTGCATCGAGGTTGCGTCCAGGTCCTGATTGTACAGGATTGTCCGTGTCACAAGTGAAGGCTGGCAGCGCTGCATCAGGTTTGAACATGAGCTGTGGCCTTTTATTTCAGGTGTGCTTTAAGTGCAGGGTACGGTAGGGCCACGTGCGCACGCACACTGATTTTTGTTGACGACGTGTAAGTAAAAATGCATTCAATTCCAAAACCCGAAGAATCTCACACTGTTTGTCGGTTTCTGCTGTCCCTGTGGGAACCTGCTGATCTGACGTCTTTCGCATCGGTGAATTTTAGGTGTGGGGACACTTTTTGAGACGAATGCTCTATTTTTGTGTCTCTTTGTTTCCAGTCCTTTCCTTGTTTAGATATCTACTCCATCCTCTCACATCCCTGACACACTCCTTTCTCCTCTACTTTTTTCCTTTTGTTTATTGGCTTCCTCGCTTATTTATAGCCTTGTGCAAAAAGTGTCCAGCAAGCCAATACAACACTCCACATGCTGGGCCTGCCTGCTCAAGCAAGCCAGCATCTGTCAGCTGCATGTGCACCGTTTGCTTTGATAGGCATCGACTTAGTGTGACTCTCATCGCCCTGTCAAATTGTGTTTCAAACTATCTGACATTTCTGGCAGACAGAGTTTGCTATCTATATTTGTACGTTATCCATGTGTACATGGCTTATGGGTGTCTATATTTACATATATATTTACCTGTAAGTATGCGCAGTCATGCATTGGGACAGATGCTCAACACTTCCTCAGACTGCTCCCTATTGCTGTCAGTATTTTTAAACAAACACCAGAGGGTGTTAAAATACTGGGTGCTTCCTCCTTGAGTATCATGGATAATAAACCTTTTTTTCAACTTGGATTTATTTATTCATTTATTTATTTGTCATTTGTAGGCTGGGACATGTTGAATGGTTAAATCAAATCGACCTAAAGCTCCCTCACTCAACCATCCACCAAACTATCCAGTTTCACCTCACCCCTATCCCTCCCCACTAGCAGCTCCTCACCAGCCACTAACACACCCGCTCCTCACCAGCCACTAACACACCTGCTGCTCTCCTCTTCTTACCTGCTCCTCACCAGCCACTAACACACCTGCTGCTCTCCTCTTCTTACCTGCTCCTCACCAGCCACTAACACACCTGCTGCTCTCCTCTTCTTACCTGCTCCTCACCAGCCACTAACACACCTGCTGCTCTCCTCTTCTTAACTGCTCCTCACCAGCCAGTAACACACCTGCTGCTCTCCTCTTCTTACCTGCTCTTCACCAGTCACTAACACACCTGCTGCTCTCCTCACTTACCTGCTCCTCACCAGCCATTAACCCACCTTCTGATCTCCTCTCCTTACCTGCTGCTCTCCTCTTCTTACCTGCTCCTCACCAGCCACTAACACACCTGCTGCTATCCTCTTCTTACCTGCTCCTCACCAGCCACTAACACACCTGCTGCTCTCCTCACTTACCTCCTCCTCACCAGCCATTAACCCACCTGCTGATCTCCTCTCCTTATCTGCTCCTCACCAGCCACTAACCCACCTGCTGCTCTCCTCTCCTTACCCGCTCCTCACCAGCCACTAACCCACCTGCTGCTCTCTCCTTCTTACCTGCTCCTCACCAGCCACTAACACACCTGCTGCTCTCCTCTTCTTACCCGCTCTTCACCAGCCACTAACCCACCTGCTGCTCTCCTCTCCTTACCTGCTCCTCACCAGCCACTAACCCACCTGCTGCTCTCCTCTCCTTACCTGCTCCTCACCAGCCACTAACACACCTGCTGCTCTCCTCTTTTTACCTGCTCCTCACCAGCCACTAACACACCTGCTGCTCTCCTCTTCTTACCTGCTCTTCACCAGCCACTAACCCACCTGATGCTCTCCTCTCCTTACCTGCTCCTCTCCAGCCACTAACCCACCTGCTACTCTCCTCACTTACCTGCTCCTCACCAGCCATTAACCCACCCGCTGCTCTCCTCTCCTTACCTGCTCCTCACTAATCACTAATACCACCACTGCAGATCTCCTTACCTGCTCCTCACTAATCACTAATACTACCACTGCAGATCTCTTCCTTACCTGACATGCAGTTTTCCTCTGACCTTTAATCTCTGACCTGAGCCTCTTGCATGCCAAAATCCTCTTTTATAGGGAAAAAGAGAGAAATGTATGAACATCCTGTCTTCTGCTTGGCGTCTCAAGTGATGGATTTAACCATTCGTGAGTACCTACCTCATCCTCTCCGTCTCTCACTCCCTCACTTTTTTCTGTTCCCATCTTTCAGAAAACACAGCTCTCAACAGATATGGCTTTCTTGCTTCAAAATACCCCCCCACCCCCTTTTATCTGTTGCTTCTGTCTGTGAAACCCAGTGTGAGAGATTCAACCAGTTCTTGTTGCCTACAATCAGGAATTACGAGTGGTCCATCTGTTTGTGACGAACATGAAATATCTGTAAGATTTTAAGTTAATATTCATGTCTGTGACTTGAATGCATTTTTACTTTGCTTCTGTGTATCCCTCAGTTGTTTGACCACATGTCACTGCTACACAAAACAAGACAGATATGACAGTGCTATTTCTCTGGGAGTGAGACCTTAGGCTACAGGAGCTGGGAGCCGTAAGGAGGAGAATATTGTGTGTTTTTGTGTAACGAGTACTTGTCCTTGTTTTAATTCCAGTCATGAATAAGTCTTATTGTCTTTACAGCATTTATATGTCTTAATTGTTATATTTCGACCTTTGTTTGTACTGTATATCTCGTTTTGTTCGTTTTTGTTTGTTTGTTTGTTCGTTTGTTTGATTTCTTGTTTCATTTTTCCAGTTCAAGCTACCGTCTCAACATCTGTTCAACTGTACGGACCTGTCAATGTATGTCCATTGCCTGGCTTTACAATGACACTTTTTTTTGTTGCCTTGAGAGGGTCCCAGGGAGACTCCGTTGCAGGGTGAAGGGCTGGGTGCTGAGGGGGGCCATCGATGGCCCATCACTCACATTAAGAGCGCACACTCTCCCCACTCTTTCATTGATACTGAATATCTCTTCTTGTTTCTCTCTCTCTCTCTCTTTTCTCCTCCTCCCTCTCTTTTTCTCTCTCTCTCTCTCTCTGAAGTTGAGAAATCTCAGAAGGATCAGAAGGATCCAGGTGATACCCTCTACCTGACTTGTAGCCTGAACTCATGAGAGCACACCATCATCCTGGTGTTTTTTTTTCCCCCCCTGACACAGCTAACCCATAACCACTTCACAATGTTGCTGCGACAGTGTACTGGGTGCTGTCGCTACAATGTCGCATAAACGTTGTGAAAACGTTATGGTGCACCCGTGCACTGCACTCCTGACATGGAGATGCAACTGCCATGAGTTAGCTTGTGCTGTCAGACACTGTCTGTAGGCGTGTTCAGCAGTTTAATTATATTAATTATTCAAGTATTGTAATATTTCCATCATGTACATTTGCTGAGGTAGTACGTCTTTATTGCAAACCGTATTCAGTTTCTGATGAAATCTTGTACACCATATGCATAACCACTTGGACGATATTCAGGCAACTAAACATTCTCTTTTATAAATTAAGTTTGCCAATAAAGCGGTACTTTCTCAATAAATACACCTACAACAATTCCAATGTATTCAAATGCAAATATGTGTTGAAGTACAAGAATAAGTAAAACCTTAATGGAATTGTTGGATAATTTGGTGACCCAAATGACACTATTACCAGTTCTGTGGCATTTTGCCCTTTATTTAGTTTGTATTGCAATATAATTTTGTTCATTTTAATGCATTGGAAAGAGGTGAAGTGTGAATGCTTCACCGATGATAATAAGGTATTATTATCACCATCGCCACAACTCCAAACTGTTTCACAGGCTTGGTCTGCCATCAAATAGAAAATAAACTGACAGTGACAGGGCATTTGATTTTATATCCTTCTGTCGATGTAAATCCACAAATGATTCTGTCGTTTTTTGGATATGCACAACATCAAATACCATAGCGTCCAGCTGAACGAAGTGATGCGATCGGCTGTCTCCGGGCACATTTATTTTTTCTTTGTGGTGTAGAGACTGTCAGCTTTTTCCGCAGAATCCTTTAGAGGAAGAGCTGGCTTGTATTTCAGGCGGCCTCCGAAACAGAGCAGACGTTTGAAAGCGGTTACCAGAACATGAGTTTCCCTTTTAATTGGAGGGGGAGCGAGGCTGCCGGCACACACGTGCGGCATTGCAGCGACACGCTGTGCTTTAATTGGAGGGTATTGCATTACTGCGTGGCCTTCTCTTCCACAGCCCATTAGGCTCCTGCTTTAGTTAGCGGTCAAAAATAAATAAAAAAGCCAACGCAAAAAACTAAATCTAGGAACTAAAATGTGTACAAAAAACAATGAGAAGCAAGCTAATCTAGACACAGCCAGGGAGGGAGGGAGGGAGGTAGCACCTCCTTCCACTGCCCCACTAACGCACCATGCCAAGGCGCTATCGCACGGCACAGAGGGTCGCCTGCAGTCACGAAAAATGAGCGATGGTACAGCGGTAAAAGTTGTACTCCGAGGATTGGGGTTTTGCGCCCCGGTCCTGACAGATCCGAGGAGTATGCCTGGCGCCTAGAGGGAGCGGCAATTGGCGGCTGCTCCCGGGGTGGTGGGAGGGACTCGGTGAATTTCGTTGCGCGGGCGCCGGGCGAGTTGGATCGCGGTGAGGAGCTCGAGGAGTCGCGCCCTCCTTCCTACTACCGGCTGACGGGGTTCTGCAGAGGCGATTTCAAGCGGTTGCTACATGGGGGGGGGGGATTGAATAGTATAGGGGTTTAATTGGCTACCAAATTGGGAGAAAAAGGGGAAAAAATCTGAAAAAAAGAGCGATAAGCAACAGAAAAAAAATGTATTTTCTTTTTTTGGATAAATTTGATGCCCAATGTGGGGCTGAACATGTCCAATTCCCGCCATAATTTGGAATGTCCAATTAACTATTTGTGGCCGCGTTCAAGCGCAATTTCCACCGCCGATTCAGGGGAGTGAAGGCATCCGCCGGGGTTCTCGTATGACATCTCGTATGTGGCTTTGGCATGCATTCAAAATCAATGAGAGAAATGACCTAACCGACTGAACAGTCCCGTGCCCATAATCGCTTTGCGTCGCCCGAAGGAGTCACAGTCGACACTGCAATGGTCCAGATCCAAGCAACCCAGCAACCCCTACAAGTAACCGTTTAACATGCAGTTTCACTCACATACGTATATTATACGTACATACATACATACATACATAAGACATGTAGCTCAGATGGTTGAAATATTAAAGCCTGTCCAAACAGGTTTAAAATCCCACATCTGCCTTAGATGTGTAAGAAATGTGCTTTAAATCAGGTATTTCAAACGTGCAGTGATCCGAGTCGCACCATTAGGACATGTGGCAAATTACAACAGCACAGGAAAATATGCTCCTTCTCTTAGGACTCACGGGCCTCATCTGTCATCAGTTAAGGAAATGCCTGATTTAGCTCGAGCACACATTTCTGCTCCCGCTCCTTAAAGATCACATTAGAGACTTGTTGTACCATTAAATAGATCCACAGCAGACAAGCAGTAAGCCCTGCATGATTTTTTTTAACCCTTTAACTTTTTGAAAAAAAAAAAATATATATATCTATACATTTTTAGTGAAGTACCTACAGAGATTTTATTGACTTGACTAGACTATTGGTGAGGTGTGATGATAAACGGAAGATTTGTATGTTAAAAAAAGATAAAGGGTTAATGTGAAATTTTAAAGAAGCAGTTGTTGACTGTGGATGTGGTACGGTATTATTGGCTGAGAAGGTGTGCTGATATGCCGGGTCAAGCGGGCGTGTCTCTAATCCTCTCCCAGCGCAGCTCTTGTGCGGCGTACTTTTCCGCTCGGTCCTCCCTACCAACACCCCCTCACACTAAACAATCTGTTGAGGTAAAAAAAAAATCTCAAGGATGCCACATCTGTTGGCAGCCAGATTACCAGGAACTGCTCACAGACACTTTTTTCAATTTGACCTCAAAGTGCACAGAGCAGGCACAGGAAGGTCCACAGCACTGAACGTAGAACAGGAGGATACACGACAATACTCACAGTCAGGTCGTTCAGTGTTGTATGAATAAATAGGTGACGTATCCATCTGATATAATTTGTAGATTTACAGCTGCAGCCTGCACACAAATTAATCTCTTTACAGACTGATCAAGAGTTTTCCAGTAATTACATGACAATATTTTATAAGAAAGATAACAGAGTGCGTAGTAATCTGTGACTATTTTTGACTGAGCAAATTAAATGGCCATCCTTTTTTATGAACATTTTGAGAACAAAATACCCTTCTCAGTCAATATTGTAGTATGGGGGAGATGTCCCCCTGCCTCCTCTTCCCAATGTTATTGGTGTGTGTGTGTGTGTGTTTCCTTTGCATCCTCATAAGCACCTCATTGGTCACATGATCACATGATTGTTTTTTGTTCCTGTCTTTCGTCCAATGGAATGTGTTTAGTCACAGATAGAACAGAAAAGGATGTTTTGAGAGGATTTTTTTTTAACCAAATATTTTGACATCTTGTTATTTCCTCATTGATTTCAATATGTTTCGTTTGAAGTCCTTACCACCTCTATTTATTTACAACTGTCTTATTTTCGTGGCTTACTAATTCCTTTTTTATATTAAATTTTTCTGAATTATCGCACATAGAAATATGGTAGAAATATGTTAGACTTAGGAGGCGTTTCTGCAAATGTGTTAGATTTAAGAGGCTTTTTTTTCCCACTTCCATGTTTAATACTCTCACATATTATATGCAACATCTGAGTCTGGATTTCATCAGAAAATTATAAGAACGCTGCACATTCAACACATGTCGCATGATGATTGTAACATTTGTTGTTTTCTTTTTTAATTTGACCCATTATACGTACTTTAACTTGACACTTTGTTGCTGACCGTTTAAACTTGGAGAAGACATTCCCTTTCTTAAACCTGTGCTCCAGCTCTTAGATTAATGTAACTGTGCATGTTGGAAGATGTGCTGATAGAACGTGCCCATGCCAGATTAATTGTGGTGTACATTTCTAAGGTTTATGCAGATAAGCTAATGATGCAATGCTAATGCTTGCCATATATACTCACTAATCCTACATTTAGGGTATGAGCTTGTTGTTTGCTCTTCCAAATGTAAAGTTGCTTGATATGTACACCTTGCTTGTTTCTGGCTTAGAAGAAAGACTTGTATTTTAGCTAGAGCATTCTGCTTTAATGATTTAAGTTAAAAACATATTTATTTGATAGTTTTCTGTGCATGCAGAATGGCAGGACGCACGTAAGACTCCCTTCCTGAGCGAGGCGCTAACACCTACTCAGACATTCACAAAACGGGCAGGCCTCGTTTCTGCTTCATTAACGATTCCCTTCCGCTTCAGAGAACGTAGGCCGCTTAATCACGCCCGGCAAAAAGCTGGAGGACACGATTCGTCTGGCCGAGCTGGTCATCGAGGTGCTTCAGCAGAACGAGGAGCACCACGCGGAGGTGAGTAGAGGCACCTCCCCGCTGAGACACGCTGCTCCCTCCTGCCACTGTCTCCTCCACACACTGCATACCTGTCTCTGTCAAAAGTCATCAAAGCATTACTGTTTATCCTGTAAGGAACTTGCTTGTATTTCTATACATTTCATAATTAAATCTTGGGCTACGTTTATATATACGAAATAATGTTTTGAAAAGGTAATTACATATCCCATGTTGCTGATTTTAATATGTTTGAATGTATCTGCAATGTATATAAGGGAGACTAAATATGTCTTGCTTGGAGAATCACTGTACAAGGGACCTGATCCCAGAGAATCACTGTAGAGGGAAACTGATCCCAGAGAATCACTGTAGAGGGGACTGATTCCAGAGAATCACTGTAGAGGGGACTGATTCCAGAGAATCACTGTAGAGGGAAACTGATCCCAGATAATCACTGTAGAGGGGACTGATTCCAGAGAATCACTGTAGAGGGGACTGATTCCAGAGAATCACTGTAGAGGGGACTGATTCCAGAGAATCACTGTAGAGGGGAACCGATTCCAGAAAATCACTGTAAAGGGGAACTGACTCCAGAGAATCACTGTAGAGGGGAACTGATTCCATAGAATCACTGTAGAGGGGAACGGATCCCAGAGAATCACTGTAGAGGGGACTGATCCCAGAGAATCACTGTAGAGGGAAACTGATCCCAGAGAATCACTGTAGAGGGGACTGATTCCAGAGAATCACTGTAGAGGGGACTGATTCCAGAGAATCACTGTAGAGGGAAACTGATCCCAGATAATCACTGTAGAGGGGACTGATTCCAGAGAATCACTGTAGAGGGGACTGATTCCAGAGAATCACTGTAGAGGGGACTGATTCCAGAGAATCACTGTAGAGGGGAACCGATTCCAGAAAATCACTGTAAAGGGGAACTGACTCCAGAGAATCACTGTAGAGGGAAACTGATTCCAGAGAAGCACTGTAGAGGGGAACTGATTCCAAAGAAACACTGTACTCCAGAGAATTGAAATTAAACACAATAACATATTATGGGGAAATGGCCTGGGTGAATCGATATGCTAGACAGTAGATGTGCATTAAGCAATCTAGAGCACTGTAATGCATTTCCCTGTGTGACCACCCACAGCAGGTATGAGGTATTTCATAAAAATGTGGATTTTTCAGTTTTGTAATATTTAAATATTTACTTTGTTTATGAAATCGGAAAATGGCATATGTTAGATAATAACTGAAGATATTATTAGCTTGTATTAACACTGAAACTACAGATGGAATGGATCGCAGTAATTCTTTGAAATCGTTGAAAGAACAATGAATTTGTTATTTCGGTTCAAGGCAGTTAACCTGAAAGTGTCGTTAGCACAGGAAAATAAATAATTAATAAATAAATAAAAAGGTAACGTGTAGATTCAGTGGACACATATAGAGGTTCTCCATATACTGGAAATTATTTATTTATTTTCACATCACACATATGCATAGGCCTGCCAGGATTCTGTTTGTGTCCTTAAACAATGATCTTTTATTTCACAGAACCTAATTTTCACAAGACAGAAAAACAAAGTATGGCTTGAATGGCAACTGCGATATGAAGCTTAAAACTTTTGTTGTTTTTCTTGATGTGTGGTAAACCACAGGTCAAACTGCAGACGTTCTACTTGTGCAGCGAACACAAACAGATTTAGTTCCTGTGAATATTGCAAGTAAACATTATCATAAAAACACCAGTTAGACATAAATTGGGTTGGAGGCTCTGCTTCATTATTTAATTTACGTTTCTTTGCAAAATCAAGGCCAGAGGTACGTATGGCATGAAACCTGAAGAGCTTGAAGCTGATCCAGTACAGTTGTAGCTTACCGTGCTATCGAAATGCGTACCAGGGTGCAGTAGACGGGATTATAGATGCGAAATTGATCTTCGACAATGGGGATTTACGTCATGTTTTTAAATATGCTCAACAGGCTGCAGTCACAAGTACGGGAGATCAAGCGGTACAGTATATACGTTTCTGTCTCTTTATTTAGTCACATCACACACCCCTATCCCAACGCATGTGAGCGCCATGCTGCGGTTCGGGCTTTCCTTTGGTGGATGGGGTGGGAGGGGGGTCAAGGTGCAAAGGTCAAAGGTTATGGTACAGGGGGTCCCATCCTTGCAGAGGTGAGCCAGAACCCCACACCGTTCATATCCCTCTGCCATTCTTTGAGTACAATGGATGTTGTACAATGGATTGGTGGTTTCAACGCAATCATTTTGATATTCGTACCTGTTTCGAAGCCCCGCTATCTATTTCACGGTGGGAAAATTGAGACGGTGGGCATGTGTCGCTGTGGTACATCCACGCTAACTGCCATGTGGACGTCAGACGGCTGTAGAGAGTGAGGTTCCCCGCCGCACTTGCTGTGGAAAATGCCCCTGAAAGGCAGACGTGATAACGATGTTGGTTTGACTCTCCGGTCTCACCGGCAGCGCGGTCCTTTACCGTGCCGGCGTGTCGGCTGCTAGCGTCCTCTGCCGCCGCCGCAACGTGGTTTGGAAATGCCTTCAAAGTCCTGTTAGAGGCTGGACAAGTCAATACCGCCAGATTGCAGGAGACCCATAGCAAGAGCATGGTAGTTCTGTTTGTTCCTTTCACTGAAAACGTATGCGTTGAACAGCGGAAAAGCCATATCAATAAACCCGCGTTCCTTTTACCATCAGAAAAAAATCACTTCAAAACAGCCATTCTCAATTGTGCTTTCATTATACAGAGCTACCCCTATTATTGCCATTTTGATTTTCCATTTTTTTGGCATCATTGCCATCTGTCTTGTGCTGGGAAAGATAGCAATAGGTAGTTGCCTGATTCACTCCCTTGAAATCTTCCTGTTTTCTCACCGTTCGCTCAATACGGGACGATCCGGGCAGGGGAAAGAGGTACGTGTCTCTGAATGAGATAAGTCACCTCCCGCCATAGTTTGTGCATGTCACCTGCAGGCACTGTGACCCTCCCACATGCTCCACTTCGTCCTCCGGAGTCATGTGACCGTGCTTTAGCAGCGAAACAAACTGCACAAGCACTTGGGTAGTGACCCTCCCGTGTTTTTCCACCCCTTCTTTTTAACCTCCCCCCCCTCCCTGTACTTCCTCCTCTTCCCTGGAAACTCACCGCCCTGTGTGTCCTTACCTGCCGACTTTGTGCAGCTGGGACCTTTGGGGTACGCTGTATGCTTTCGGTAAACATGTAGCGCCTGTCCCGTCTGTTCCGGCTGAGGTAAGTGAGCCGAGATAAGAACGGGCAGACGCGGGATGTCCGTGCGTTTTTTTTTTTTGGAGCTCTTGGTATGAACGGCATGCTTCCTATGGGGGAGATCCAGCATTCCTTTGTTGGCATTTTATCAGATGTGTTTTCTGTTAATTCTCCATGGACAAAAAAAGAAAAAGGTCACGATAATACGAGCGACTGGGACTGCGAGCATTTCGAGATTTAGCAGCAACGGGCGTGTCTCGCCTCCTTCCTTCCCCGGGCATCATGAGGGCGGAGTCCTGACCGAGGGGGAGAAGGGGTCCCCCGGTCGGTTAGCGGCTCTCCGTTCACGAGGCCCCGCCTTGCTGCCGTATGCCGACAGTCCGGTCCATGGGGAATGAAAGGGTGCCCGGATGCATGAGCACATGAATCATTCACATCGGTGACGTCCGGGATGTGAATGGCTGAGTGTGGCGTGGGCACCGCATGCACGCCCCCCCCCCCCCAACCCCCACCCCCCACCCCCCAGCACACTGCCCCTCCCATCAGACGGAATGCCCAGCTATGCCCATGCCCTCCCCATGCATAGCTACTGTCCTTCTGTATGCCGGCCTTATGGCACACTGACTGGCGGCAGTCTGTGGTTGTGCCATATTATGCATACAGAACTCCAGTTGTCTCTCTCAGTCCGCGAGATATGCTCAGTATATATTTAATATACTGTATATTGTATCATTGTCAGTAATAACCTAATGTTTAATCTGTAGTAATACTTTTCTTTCATAGTAGAAGAAGAGTCTACTGTGCTTTAACATTCCTTTACAAAATGCACTTGTTGGAACCCTTGCCCATTTGGGTTACAACCATTCCTCTGCTGCATTCTTTGAACTTGGCAAAGTCTAGACCAGGCCTGGGTTAAAAACATATTTGAAATACTTTAACTATTTAGTTGGTGGGAATATCTGAAAGCACATCTTTGAGAGTTTTCAACAAAAACTGTTACTCACCAAAACATACATTCACATTGAAATATTTAGCTCTAAAGATTGCTCAAAATAGATATTTCTTCTAAAGTTCACAGTAATCTGTGGGATTATACTGGCGTCTAAAGGGTTAAAGTATTGAAATAGTAATTTCACTTAAGTCTGGTAGAGATTCACCCATCGTAATGAAGACTACTGCATGCCCTTTCAGCACCTGACGTTCACATCCTTTACCTTTCCATACCCCTCCCTCCTTCTCTGTCCCTTTCTCCCTCCTTCCTTCCTCTTCTCTCCTTCCCTCCACCTCCTCTGTCCCTCCTCTCTCCCTCCATTCGCTCTACCTCTCCCACTCCCTCCTCCTGTTCTTCCCCCCCCCCCCCCTCCCTTCCTCCTGGGTGAATGGCCAGGCCTTTGCCTGGTGGTCAGACCTGATGGTGGAGCACGCAGAGACGTTCCTGTCCCTCTACGCCGTTGACATGGACGCCGCCCTGGAGGTCCAGCCCCCAGACAGTTGGGATAGCTTCCCTCTCTTCCAGCTGCTCAATGACTTCCTCCGGCCAGACTGTGAGTTCCTGGAGGCCATCCGCTCCTATGCTTTCTAAAACCAGAATGACAGGTGCTATTTAGTCTGTGACTGCTTATGAGACAGTCGGCCTAATGATGTTGCTGGGGAGCAGTTACCTTTTAGTGCTATTCCGGGTGTTTAATTAAAGGGGGAGAAGCACTTAGCACTTAGCAGCAAGCTGCTTCGGCAGTTGTAACATCACTCAGTCACTAGCCACACAGTAATAGGCTTGCCTTAGTGGTGACCTGATAGCAAAACAGAAGTCACCAATATGAGATTTAAGATAAATGGCAGTCCTTGACACGATAAAGCAACAGAAACATTGAACCAGAGAATTCCAGCTCATGGTTAAATAAACCGTGAGTGCGCGTTGAGAAACAGGGCGGACCACGTGCAAAAACCAGTGTAGGGCATATTCGAACTAAAGGTCATTATCTTTGCCTTTCAGCAGCGCTTAGCGTATGTGGCAGGAAATAGCCTTAGCACTAGACAGGCGCCAATTTCGGACGCCATTCAAGCAGTTAATGAGGTCTAAAGCAGAGATGCCTGCGGGACGAGCGAGCCCCCTGTCCACACCCCTGGACAAATAAATCAAAATGTACAACCGCCGCTCAAGTGGCTAATTGGAGCGAAGCAATCACAGAACAAAAACACAAATCTCACCTACTGCACATAAGCGACCTTGAGCGAGACGAAGGCGCAGTCGCTTAATAAACAAGCAAACACAACACACTCGGCTTCTACAAGCTGACAGATCATTAGAATCCCTTCCATCCTGTCTCCCCCCCCCCCCCCCCCACCTCTAATTTAAATGTGTGGAGATTTCTAAAATTGGAATACTGTATTTTCTGGGAATTGGGCTGCAGAATGACAATTCAATCGGTCGGCCAGGTGGTGGAATCACTAAAATAACCGTACCACGTAAGAAAGCGTTTAGGACTGCAGCTTGAAGACGGCGGAGCTGAACTCCCTGGGAAGGGAGACGGCCCACCGAGTAGAAGTTCTAAATGTCGGTTTCTTTTCTGTCTTTTCTTGCCGTTTCAGATAATCTGTGTAATGGGAAATTCCACAAACACCTGCAGGACCTCTATGCTCCGCTGGTGGTTAGATATGTGGACCTGATGGAGTCGTCCATCGCGCAGTCAATACATAGGGGCTTTGAGCGCGAGTCTTGGGAGCCCGTAAAGTAAGAGGACCTCTTTTCATTCACCTTGCCTTTGGATGGCTGGAGAAAGATGGCTCGGTTTTCATATTGCACAATCGCATAAGTTTTTGCGGTTTATAATAATACCGGACCAATATGAAATACTTCACTTTTTTTTAGATTGTCAGCTTCTCTTTCTTTAAAGGTAGTCTACACCGTACACTGTTCAGTTAACGCAGAATGTGCAGTTAGATTAAATATAGCCATTTTAAATACCTGAAGCCATTGTTCAGTCAGTTATTCATCATGAATGTGTTTGTGTGTGTTCCACGTATTTGTACTAAATGCAGATAAGATGACCAATAGTCTTGTCAGGAAAAAAATCAGTGAGTAACTCGTGGGTTCTGTTTGTGCGTCCAACTTTACTCTGTAAAAAAAGATCAGGTGATTTCCCCCATTTTGTTTCCCAAGTATTTTCCAGTGTTTACCCAGTCTTATTTATAGCCATGGGGTGTGTGATACAGTGTGCCCTGGTAGAATGTTAGTATGTCCTCTGTGAACGTGATGTTTTCCCCGCAATCACGTTCATTGATTATGAGCCAGTGTGTAACTGTAAGACCCATTATCCTTTCGTTTCATGGCCTAACCCTCATGTCGTGCTTTCAAATGTCTCCGGATAACTGTAAGTGCCGTGCGTTTTCATTCGCTTTGTTTTGGCAATTAAGGCACGCTTCTGTCTTTACCCGTTTTTCGTGTGAGAGCCTTTCAAATAAGTCAAATTTTTAACCTCTCTCACGCTCCACCTTTCTTAAGAAAAGGACACACACACACACACACACACACACACACACACTCCTTTTTAACTGCTGCTGCCGATTGATGTGCCTTCTCTGCAAGTTTGGAAGTTTTTCTTTTACCTTTTTCGTTTACTTTTACCTTATTTAGCTACGTGTCACATTTTGCTTCTGTCATAACTGCATTATCACTGTTATAGTGTTTTCTTTCTGTCTGTTTCTTTTCTACAGGAGTTTAACAAGTAATCTGCCAAATGTGAATCTTCCAAATGTCAACCTACAAATTCCAAAAGTACCAAATCTACCTGTACCAGTTAACCTCCCACAAATGCCTAGCTTTTCCACACCGTCATGGATGGCTGCTATTTATGTCTCCGAGTGTGTATTGAGTTCGCATTAGATCTGACTTGTTAACAAGTGACCTTGGCATGAAGATGTCTTCTGTTGTCTTTTATGTCTCAAAAATATTATCCTCGGTTTAATCGAGACTCCGTCGAAACGAAATAATAACAAGGAAGGACTGGGAATTTGTAAAGAGACCAATTTTCTAATCTAGGTATGCCATTGGCCCCTCGTAATGATGTGAGACCTAAACATTACAAGCAAGTTGCCTGAACCTCAACATTCTGATCCTGGATTCAGAATAGAGCTGTTCATTATGGTTGTTGTTCCGAAATAAGTCACCGTATGTTTATGACGCCCACATAATAACTCTCATTATTTTTAAACATTTCAGTAGAGAAGTTTTTTTTTTGTATTATCATACTGTTCCCTGAATCCAGACATATTTGATGTATTAGGCATAGACTCATTTGGATGGTAAGTGCAATTTTTTTAGACCGAGTTCCAGCATTTAATTAAGTTTCCCCACCGTTATACACGTTGTGTGTCTCCCGTTCAAAAGGAAGACTACACACTACACTTCGGCACAATAGACCAAAAATAAACAAATAAATAACAAAGTAAAGAAATCAAGGCTCATGCTGGGTGAGATCCTGTAGTTTTATGTTTGTGATTACTCATGCCAGGATCAGTGCATTTTAGAAAGGCATTTTAGAAAAAAAACTGGCAGCCAAAGGACTTTTCACAGCTAACCCCTTCTTTCAAAACAAAACAGCTTACTGTAAAAATAAAAAAAATAAACCTAGCAGCATGGAATTCCTAATAATTAAATATGTATCCAGCCAAGAGCTGAAGTCTTGAGTCTTGAGCTGGCACGAACATTATGAGGCTGGGCCACAAATGCAATGTTCCTCACCTTGAAGTCATTCTCATGCCAAGTTCACAGCACTGGAAGATTGGTTAGATTAGACAGTGTTTTAAAATGGAGAACCTTACGGCTTTTCATTTTCTCCCCCTTGCATGTTGTTAACCCGCAGGGTGGAAAGATACAAATCCAGAACATCTTTCAAAAATATTTTTCTAAAACTGATTCAATATGATTTCCAACGGCGTCATCCATTCCATCCCTACTTGTGATGCTAGTAACGGCCCTGTGTCTCTTCTGCTTTGCCCTGTATAGCGTTTGTACACAATTATTATTTCCAATACATTTCCTGTCAAATCCACTGCCTGTGTGGGCCTTCATCGAACATAAAAATCAATTAATACCCAAAAGAAAGCAGGCAAATTTTTTTTTCATTGTCTTGAAGGTTTATGAAACCAACCGAAAACACAAATGTTAAATGAATGGGAGGTGACTTTGTATCTTTCCAACATCTCCTGGCGTCCTCCAATGTCCCTGCATAGAGCAGACATAAGCCTTTGAGTGCTCCCTGTACTGTAGCTGTCCCTATGAGCTGTGGTCAGGGTAGGACAGTGGTCGCCTGGGTCCGGCACCAGCATGCCAGGGCCGGGGGGGGCTCCTCCCGGCGTTAGCCGCCTCTCTCTCGTGCTCTGAAGCGGCCACTACTTCAGCGCAGCTGGCATCCAAAGAGTAGCAGACGTTTCTACTGTTACTTCTGAGGATAGCGGCACCCCTCTGATGATGCATGGTGTGTTAACGTCTGCAATACCTGATTACTACGGCTGGAATGAGTGGTGTGAGAGCCTTTTTTTCTTTTCTTTTTTTTTCAATTTTTTTGCTCTTTTTTTAGGCTTTCGTTTTTTTTTATATTCCAACGGCGTCGGGCACAAATCCGGCCCGGCAAACGGGACACGTCTCTCTGTTCCTCAGACGTTCCGGTTCTCCTTCTAAGAAACCGCGAAGGAGAGATTTCTCTTTGGCCAACGGGGGCTTGTAGCGTCTAAAGCGGACTGCCGTCCGTGCTCTGGCCTGCCTGCGACATTGAGCCTGTGCAGGAAAAGCAGGCGTGTTAGGGAGACGTTCCGCAATCAGAAATGGTCTCACTCACCGCTTCATACCGCAGACCGACCAATAGAGTGTTTCCCAGCGAGTGCTGTGATATACTGTACAACTAAACTACAGTATGCATGACCCTGAACCCCCTACCCCAGTTCCAATAACCATGCAGCCCTGCATAGTTATTGACTTGTTAAGGACAATCATGCATCCAGTTATTTTTACCATTGACTGATTGACAGTAAACTGATCATCTATTGACATTGATAATAATAACCAATCACACCACTTTGGTTGTGGAGAATTATATACTTCAGTCATACTTATAGGGGGAGAAAGAACCCTAAAAAGCAATCAGTAAATGGTAACAATAAAGAAAAGCAAATTAACACTAACAAATTTGAAAGAGGTACAGTATTCACCTCTGTGCCGACCCCCTCTGCTACCTCACATAGGTCTTTTTTTTTGGATCAACGTTTTGCAGACGCAGTGCAGATAAACTGATATTTATGAGCTCTGGAACATACACTGGCTCAACCTGCTCGCTGAGCTTAGCCTGTCAGCCAGTCCACATACTATACATACGACGGAATCTGCACGGTCTCTGCACAGCATTGGTCCACATGAAAAAAAACAAACAAGCCCATACCTCTCCATGTGGGCATGTAGATGTGGTGGCCACCGGGGGGCGCAGTACCCTGACCTCCACATGTCCTCTCCTGTCAGTAACGGCTCGGGGACCTCAGAAGACCTCTTCTGGAAGCTGGACGCCCTGCAGACCTTCATCCGCGATCTGCATTGGCCCGAGGAGGAGTTCGCCAAGCACCTGGAGAGCCGTCTGAAGCTCATGTCCAGCGACATGATCGAGTCCTGTGTCAAACGGTGAGAAAGCGCGAGTGTAGCGGCGGCTAACGGCGCCGCTTGGGCGCATCCACCACAGCCTTCGACTCGCGTGAAGGAGTAGAGCAAACATTTCGCTGTAGCCGTGCTGGGAATTGATTCGTGAAATTACTGTTTATTAGAATTAATAATTGCTTATTTTTTTATGAATTTTATTCATGCACTGTTTCTTTATTTTTATATTTGTTGTCACTGTTTTTGTTGTCTTAATGCATGATAAACATGGGAAGAAAATAAATAGTGGTTATGTTAAGTATTGGCAAATTATGTCAAGAGGGGCTTAATGGGCTTTTTTTATCAGTAAAACGGCCTTAATTCTCAGACTTAAACAATCCGATGGGCCTGACAATTTAGCTACTCAGCACTCAGTAACCATGTTTTTTTTAATTTGTGTACACTGCTGTGAACACTTTGCAAAAAGGTTGGAATAAACTTTATTTATTATTGTTAGCCGAGGCGGCACAGATTAAATCTGTCCACGGAAAACGCAGAGGAACAGACAGCCGTGCCACAAGGAGCCATTGTCACCTTTCGTTCCCTCTCTCGTTGCCTCCCTTGTTTACAGAACCAGGGTTGCGTTCGAGTCGAAGCTTCAGAAAAGCAGTCGGACAACAGATTTCCGCGTCCCGCAGTCAATATGTACCATGTTCAACGTGATGGTGGACGCCAAGGCCCAGACTGCCAAGCTGTGTGCCATGGAGCTCGGCCAAGAGGTAGCGCAGTCAGCTGCCTTTTCTCAGCTCCACGCCTGTTCGTGGAGCTTCTCTCCAGCGCTGCCTGTCTCCGCTGCCACTGGAAAAACGTGTGAATAATTGTTTTCTCATACAACATGGTACATGTGAAAGGTCATCTTCATCCAGGATTACTGTAGTACCAATTTCAAATTGGTAAAATCCTGTTTGACGTCTTAGCTATTTTCTTCATTTTTGCTAGCATTGTTTTTACTATAAATTATGATTTATACATTCATGTTAATAGTGTGCTTTTTCTTTTCTGTTTGTTTATGTACATCTGGGCTATATTTGCAGATGTGTACATTTATAGTGTGCAAATTCATAGTGCGATGTGAGATATTATTTTCATGTGCGTTCTGCTGCTTGCTTTTAATTTTGCTTAGAACGTGCTTTGTTTGTCACATTTTTGCAGAGCGTATAAATTTTTCACCATTACCATGTCTCCTCTATCTTTCCTTTCATTTCTTTTTTCAATCTTGTGAAAGTTTGTTAAAAAATGGGTAAGTGTTGCTAACAATTCAATTGAAATCTCACCCCCATATCCCAAATGTATAATTAGCATTTGTAGCAGTTTTCCCTGTTCTTCCAACACTTCCATTGTTTTGATTTCATTAACATATATAATAGAAGGTACTGAATATATACCAGGTGAGCGTGAGAGATGTCATATCTGTGGTGTCTAGAGACGAGAGCTAGCTATAGAAAAGAATTAATTGCTCTGAATTCCTCCACAAGGTAAGCGAGAAAATAAAAGAATCTAATCATTTGCCGAAGCGAAGTCGCAGTGCACTACACAGTCTTGAAAATATATTCTGTTCCGTCTGGCTGATAAATGTGTGTTTTTTTCTCCCCCATTGTAGAGACAGTACCATTCCCAAATTGATAGTCTCATTGAAGAAACCGTCAAGGAGATGATCACTCTCCTGGTGGCGAAGGTAAACGTCCATGTTTGTTCCAAGGTCAAAAGAGTGAGTCCTTGGCCACCGCGGTCCTATCAAAGACGGGTGATGCCAAGCTAGCCCGGAGAGGTTGATTTCATTCGGTGCTGGAAACGAGAGGGGCTCACTGTGAATTAGGGGTTGTCTGCAGGATGTCCACTAACCCACCTGCTTGTCTTACCCACCCCCACAGTTTGTGGTCATTCTAGAGAGTGTCCTGGCCAAGCTGTCCCGCTACGACGAGGGAACCCTCTTTTCCTCCTTCCTGTCTTTCACAGTAAGAGTAAACTGCGCTCCCCAAACCTACTTTGTAAACCTACATAGATCACGACAGCTGCCATGGCATTCTGTGAATCAAAACCAGTACATCTGCCCTTGGTGCATACAGGCAAATAGTTATGAGCACTCAGTTGTCTTTAGGATGTGCAAACTCTAAACGTATAAACCCAGGTAAAATTATGATGCAGTTTATTAATTTGTTGAGTTTTTTTGCTCTGCTTAGCATGAAACACATTTGCATGAAGCATATCAACAGGGTGCTGAATTGTTTTTTTCATAATGCAGCCATTGCTTTAATGGGTGGCACTTCTTTTTAAGAAAGTGTTACTGTGGTAACCGAGCTTAAGTCTTACCCTTTTCTCCTAATTTCTTTCATCTAAGGTGAAAGCAGCCTCAAAGTATGTGGATGTTCCTGTAAGTGAGAATACAGTTAATATCATTGTGTCTTTGTGTTTCCCGTGTCTGTGCGTGTGGTATCTCTCTCACAGTCTGGTAATGTGCAGCATAGAATTCAGAGGCATGTCTGTTTGAATCCAATGACGGCTATACGCGCCGCCTCGCAATTTGCAGACGAGCGCAGTCTCCCTTGTTATGTTTTTATCGATCGCGCTGAACATCCACGGAGCATTCCAGAGACGTGTGCTCTGATGAATAACAGGTGGTACTTGTCTATTTGTTTTCATCAGTCCGCGAATAATTGGCCAGAATTTGCATGCGAAAATTACAGATGGCCCTTTTTCACAAATGTCCATTCATATGGTTATGTTCAAAACGCCCAAACGTGTGGCTGTCCCCCAGCTCGCACAGGGAAATTCTCTGCGGTGGTTTTAAAGCCACGTATGGTAAGGCTGGCTCCTTATTATTTATTTCTTTTCTTTTTTTTTTTTTTTGCCTCAAATTGACTTCAAAGGGTATCACTTAACTGCTAACACATCTCCGCTGAATGCATCGGTTTTAAATTAATGCCTTGTCAATGAATCTGTGATGTGCATCTTATGTCCTGAAGGTCGAATACCCTGCCTTTCTGCAATAATTGTTTGCTTAATGCACAAAATAAAATACCATTCGCCAAATCTGCTCATTTGCACCCCTTGAAACTGTTCAGATGTGTTAACTAAGTTCAATTTGCAGTGACTTACAATTACGAATTCTGACCTTATCTGTTGGTCGAGGATGCGTTTAATTTACTGAGGGAATAGCAAATCAAATGGCTTATTTGCAAACGTATTGTCTTTAGTGAATATTTCAGACGTTTAAATGGCAGCACATTTAACAACCTGCTCTCTGGCTCGCTAATGAGTTTCTGACAGTGTTGTTCGCTCTCTCCATAACAGAGTGGTATAAATGAAAAAATGTCAAAACAGATGAAAAATCTTTTCCATGTCAACATACATGAGAAAAAAACAATAAAGGTCTGGAAATGCTGAAAATTAAACACCTTTCAAGGTTTAAATTGCGAAATAAAAAATGTACAGGATTAAATTTCACTCAATATTATTTTCGTAGAAGAAAATCACCAATTTGTTTTGATAAAAAAAAAAAAATGAGTCCATTAAAACAAAACACTTTTTTTCATAGCTGTTATGTGGACAGTTTTTTATTTTTTATTTTAAAAATTCTTAGATCATAGCTTTGAAGCTCCTGTTTGTCAAAATCTTATCATACTTCAAACAGTAGATTCTTTAGCAGTTTTTGCCCTCTACAGTAAAGGGAAGGAGGAAGACTTGTTAGAACAGCTTTGCCGCTTTGTTAAAGTGTTGGTTTAACACAGCAAGGCAGTGTAATGTGCTATCTGTGTCGGGCACAACTGTAATACCGCAGCTAATCGTGCTCGGCATTAACACTACACTATTTTAACCGTTTGTGTGTGCGCTTTGTATCTTACAGAAGCCGGGGATGGATGTGGCTGACGGCTACGTGACCTTTGTGCGGCACTCTCAGGACATTCTGCGGGATAAGGTCAATGAGGAGATGTATATAGAAAGGTTATTTGATGTAAGTAAAATGTCTTCTCCTCCTGAGAACGGAGGAGGCCCTCCAAAATGTGACATAACATATGAGCAGAGAGGGATAAGTCACATTTTGAGACTAGCCACTTCACTTTTACTGCTTCTGCTGTAGAAGTTTCACTCTCTCTCACTCTGTCTCTCTCTCTCTCTCTTTTTTCTTTCTCTTCTCTCTTTTTCTCTGACCTCCTCGCTCCAGTGTACTGTACTCAGCTCTGGTCTGTGTGTACCACAGTATTTCAGGCCTTTGTTTCTCTGTTTTTGTTCGTAAGCAACGTGTCCAGGACCCGTAATGAGGATTATATTAAGCGGTGTTCTCTCACCCGATCAGTAAACACAACTTAGTCAATGTAGCTAAATCACTTGTTAAAGCCAAAATCCACTATTTAAAGTGACAAAGAAATTACTCATCATCATTTTTAAATCCTACTTTACCAGTCCAAAGAGGTCTCATTATCATAATCAAAAGTGTATTAAAAGTTACTTGTAAATGTAGATTTATGAACAATGCTCAGAAAATACTTATATTTTTGACAGAAATTCAGAAATTGACAGAAATTCTTTTTTTTTTTAATCAATAAAGTGTTTATAAACAAGAGGGAAACTTTTAGGAACTTTTAGGAATGGAGAATAGTAAGAGTACTATAAAGGGACTGTCAAATATCTATTTTTTTAAATGTCAGTGTATTCATCTAATGCGTCTGTCGGTGGGGCTTATTTTAACCGATTATATTCACCTTGACATTTTAAGCCTCTATAGAGAAAATATCATTGTATTTATTTACTTTCTATTTTAATTTTTTTTTGTAATGGGAACCTGCCCCATTTTGAAACTGATGATAGGTTTCTTAAAGTAAATCTGCTAAGGAAATGTAAATACGGTGGAGCACATTGAGCCCGGGGGCTTATAGTGATGAAGGTTTAAGACAGATAAAGAGAGAGAGAGAGAGAGAGAGCACTGTTTTAAGTAACAGCCAGGAACATCAGCTGGATTATAATCCTTTGTGATGCGTGTCAACTAATTTGTCCTCCATTCTGTTGGGTAGAGCATTGTCTGTTTGCTTGCGTCTTTGGGGCCAACTTTGGCTAGTCCCTTTCTCCTCAGTTTAAGCCTATATTTCACGTTTTGTTTTTCTATTGCTTTTGACCCAGTGCTGTTTGCGATGTGTTTCTCGGTGTTCAGAGGCCATTTCTCTATAGCAAGAAGAACTGTTTCTCTTGTTAATGGTGTTTGACTACTCCGCACTCACGTTTGTCTTCCTTCTCACGGTGGTGTCTCTTGTTGAAGAGTCTGGCTATGGGATTATTACTTGTCTCCTTTTGTTTTTCTTTCAATCTTTTTTTTCCCTTCCAAACCAAGGTGTGTGGCTCCTTCTCTGGTCCTTTGCACATTTGCTCCCGTTCTCACAAATGACTGCAAAAGAAAAAACCATCCTTGGTTTTTTTGCTTGTGTGTGTTCCCCTTCCTTTTCCTGTTTTCTCTCACACTCTCTTTCACTCTCTCATCTCCCGACCCCTTTTATTTTTATTTTTCCTCACTTTCCTTTCAATTTCCCCATGCTCTCGCCTCCGTCCACCTGACTGGATTAAAATGGAACTTATCTCTCGTGTCCAGCTGTTCTCTCACATTATGTCAAGTGGCATGATTTAGAGTCAAATAATCTTCCTGTGTACATCTACTAGCATGGCCCACCTCCTCAGAGATTTGCCTCATACATGCATACAACTCTCCACCCACCCCCCTACCCAACCCACCCCCCCCTTCATGCCGCATGCACTGCACCACCACCTCAGACGTGTGAAGTGGACAGGCACCCGCCCAACCTGGCAAAAAATTAAAAACGCAATTCTGCCGAAGGGGGGGGGGGGGGGGGGGGGGGGGGGGGACAATGCTTTCCCAAAAGTCCCGGTCAGAAAACCCACCTCAAGTCTCGCCTAATCACTCCACATGAACCGGATCTGATATACACATTCTTTTTGATTTCACATTGGTTTTCTTTTTTTAATATAATTTGACCGATGGCAACATTCTCCCCGCTGATCATATCACGGTGCTGTTATCTTTAAAACTGAGTCTCCTGGCAACCAAAAACACATATCAGGCCAATTAGAGCTCTGCCATTCTGCAAATGTACTTTATCCTCCTACACTATATAATGGAAATTCGCATTCGGTTAATGAAAAGGTTTGAGATAACAGCACATCTATTCCTTGCCTGCTTAATCCATTGAATCACTTCCTCGTTTGAAATTTATTTGAGTCACTGATTTGTTTCTAAATTGCAACAACAAAAAAAAATAATGAAAACCATTTGGATACCCTTTCAAAATGAGCCTTTGTTGAGGGAGGGACATGATTCTGTGGATTTTCTTATGTCTCAATATCTTATCCTCCTGCTTTTGGGCAGAGTTTAGTGTACTCATGTAGCGGAGACAAAAAAACAGTTACTCCAGGACCAAAGAATAGGCCCTCGTCCTTGCTTTAATATCAATACTCACAATAGATGTTATTGCTCCTGGGAGATTATCGCCATTTATGACATTTCAATTTAACTGTCTTTTAATCCTCTGCCTTGATGAAATTCAGCAATTCAGCACAAATGCGTATCAGTTTACGACAAGTTGTAATATCATACAAAACCATACGGGCATTGCAGAGGCTGAGGTAATTGGATGGAACAATACGATGTTAAAAAAACATTGGCATTAAAATAATAGTATTTAAATTCCCTGTCTCTCATAGAGGTCAAGTGAAGGTTTTCTCTTCTCAAGATCATAGACATAGGCAGCCACAATAAGAAGATTACATTTCTGTGGTTCACTAATTTTAAATATGTCTGTGCACTATATGTGCTGAAATAAATTAGACTGCCCATATGGACATGGGTAAGAAAAACTTGGCATTATACATGCTGATTAATTTTAATGAGACATATGAAATAATAATAATCCATTTTTTTTACGTCAGAAAATAAAGGGGGTGTTTTGAAAACTGCATCCATTTAAGGATTAAACTTGTTTTCAGTACATTTTAATAAATAACCACAAATGGCCTACTATGAATAGATGACTAGCCAGACTAAGGAACTAATACCATGCACATTATTTTGATTTACTGCATTGACAAAGGGAAAAAAGATTACACCACTACTTTCAATGACATTACGGATCTTGTCCCCCACTCTTGAATTAACAGAATGTCTACTGTTGATGTGCTGTATTTTATAGGTATTTATTTTTCTGCACAGTGGAAACTTATAGACGATACAATGGACCACACAGCACGCATGTGCAGACAAGCCTCAAGAACCACGAAACTGCGCTGTAGGAGATGAGACTAAGTTTGTTAAGTTCGGGGCGGAAAAAATTAATTTATTTTCCCCCTCCCTTTAGTTGTTGAGCGAACAGCCGAGGAGATGAGGATTTAACCAGCTGCGCTTAACGCAGGCTCATCTGCTTAAAGCGGGCAGCCCCAGAGATCAGTGATTAAAAAAAGCCATCTCTGTAGCCCCGGTCAAATCCAGCGCAGCGCTGATATGCCGTCTCTCTGAGACGGCTTTCTGAGGAGGCAGTGTGCCAATGTAAACCGGGCGGGCCGCGGACGCGGGGATTACACGGGTCAATTATACACTTAATCTGCGTCCTGGGGATTAAACGGTCATTGATTGATTTGAAGTATTTCCGTTGACCTTGGCGGTGATCAGATTCGCGAAGATTGCACTCATAACGATGTAAGCGTTTAATCGCGTGGCGATATGGGCCCGGCGCCGGCGAACTGGTTCCCTCCCGTGATCGGGGGGGAGGGGGGAGGGGGGTGGGGTGGGGTGGGGCGGCCGCCGCAGAGCCCCAGACCTGCAATACCACTTCACTGTCTGAGACACTTAACCATGTGATGGGCCTGTTTGCCAAAGTGAACAGTTTAATCAACTTTAGCCTGCGTGCAAAGTTAACACTCACAGGCCGGCGACTGTGAGATCACAGCAGTCTGCAACATTTCTCCACAGTTAGCTTCGCTTAAAACCTACTCTGCTCCAAAGGCTAGCTCGCCCACGGCTTCTCCAAATAAGAGCTGTAAATACCGTATATATCCGCTGTTTCCTACGCGGTCGTTTTTTGGACACACGCTCTGAGGTTTTAAAGTAACCAGCACTTGAATTGAACACCTTTATTTCTGAACCAGACTTCTCTCTACAAGACTGCGCTATGAACAGAGGCGCAGCTGTATATCAATGTACCCCTTTTCCCTTTTTCTCATTTCCAATCCTCGCTAAGTGTGCTCAAGAATGTACCTTTTAGTCGGCATTGAATAAGAGTATCGATTCAGTTCTTTTCTCCCTGTGGTTGACTGTTCATTTAAAACTTGAACCTTGGCTTGAGAGTCGCCCTGCTCAGTTGGAATGATTTGTGGACTGAGTCTCTCTGGCTTGCTTTGACAAGTAAATTGATTTTGATTCCCCTTTTATACGCCTATGAAACAGAAAGCTACTGTGCTGAGTGCTATATATAGTCATCCAAGGTACAGTTCTGGTTTTGTATGTGCTGGGTGGGAACAGCCAAAGAGACACCAAAGGCATAAAAGGTTATTGGTACCAAAACAAAATCACATTTGGCCACCTGTTATTAAGTTTAATTTGGTAAAATTATCCTAAAATTTTTAAAAAATTATTATTATTATCATGCGTTTTTTTATTGATTTGCTTGTATATTTTTTAGATATTTACTCCCTCTCACTCCACACCATGTTGTTGAATGAACATCAATATTAGTATTAAAATGTAATTATTTTTTTGTGTTTATTGATTTGCATTATTCTACAATAACAAAAAATATTGTTCTAAATCACAAAAGCCTTATAGACCTGCCTGATTTCAAAGACAACCTCTTTTCAAGAATTATTTTTTTAAGCTGGTTTGAAGGAATTATAATCTGAAAGGACAACACCTTTGAAAGTCTTATGTAAAATACTGAATGCACTTTTAGCTCAATGAAAAAAAATCCACATCTGGTGCATGACATTGTAATCTTTAATATCAAAATTATTTTTCTAAAGAAAATAACAATAACTGTTTTTTTATAGAAGCCTATATAAAATCATGATACGTCACATCACTTCTGCAATAGTGTACATTGATGCCCTCTTATTTTCTTTCATGCCGTTTAATAATCCCTTTAGGTAGATCAACCAATAGTTAAAAGAGGCTTTGTACAAATAATCCGGTTGATAGTAGGTCAGAAAAAAAGACTAAAGAGAAAAACAGGTACATCAACTTTGTGCTTCCGATACATATTAAAAGCTTTTTGTTTGCTTCTAATAACGCTCCTGGGCATTTTAAGCTGCTTAAGTTTTCAATAATTACTGAGGGAAAAAAAAAACACATAAAAAACGTGTTGCCTGGCTTGCCTCTCTGTGTCCTGAGACTTGTATATAAAAAACACAAAGACACAAAAGCAAAGACTCAAATAAGTGGTGCATGAAAAACATATGCACGTAAAAAATAAAAAAAAAAGACAGATGACTTAATTTGGGGGCCGGGAGGGGGGTTGTGTTAAATGAAGTCCTCGCTCACATTTTAAGCACCCCCCACCCCCCCATGTTGGCGGAGGAAGAGGATGAGGTCTGTGAGCCTGGCGAGGTGAAGTTTAGCTGCTCCGTGGGCCGCCCAGTAATGTGCTTCTCTCCCTATGGAAAGGGAGGTATGGTGGCATTTGTTTGATTAACTTGTCTGACAAAAGTGACAGCTGCCGCGGGCGCATGTAGATGAGCGACTCAGCGCGGCTCCGCCTTTGTACATCTGTCAGCGGAGAAGCGGGGAGAAAGAGTGAAAAGAGACAAATTGGTCCCAAAAGGCAAGCCATTCACCTTCCGAGGTCCCCCCATTCACGCACTCAGTGTGAATCTCAAGTGCTCGCCGGCTTATTTCGTTTCGCTCCCCTCTATAGCCTTAACCCACAAGTGTTTTATTTCTTATTCTGCGCGTCTGAATCCGGCTGTAAGCGTTTTATTGTGAGGAGAATAGCTCACTTCGCCGAGCGCTAATTCATTTTTAGTAAGCTTTTTTTTTTGTCATTGTGCGTTCCGTCAATGACACGGCGCTGACCACAATTTCTGCGGTTTAGTTTCTCGCAACCGGCTTTTTTTTTCCCCCTCCTTCTTTTTTTGTCTTTTGTTTTGTCTTTTGTATGTGTTTTTGTAAAGTCTTAGTTGGGGCGCGCTCAACAAACGCACGTGCACAAAATAACATCCACAAACGATATTCTTAGTGTAACCATCGTTGTAGTTTGTCCTGAATAAGGGATATCTGTCTTTAGATTGCTTGTGTTACAGCTTTACTGTTTTGTTTTTTATAAACGGATGAGAAATAATTTAAAGATTTTATCATTCGCTTCAAGGGTCTTGATTTGGCAGTTAAAGAGGTTTTTTTCTACTGAACCGTGTGAAACTTGGTCAATCCTCCTTTGTCCCGGCAGTGCAATCAAAGCAGTTTGAAGCCCCATAGTCTTGCTGGGCCTGAAACTTTAATTCAATACTTCTATTCAGTAGCCCTGTTCTAAACAGTACTGGTTCTGAGGGAGAAAACAGCAGTGTATGCAGTGTGGGTACAAGTGTAGGATTGATTCCCTGTTAAAAGATTTCCTCTGCGTGGATGGTCCCTTGGAGAACGGAGACGGACGTAGGACTAGGGTCACCGGTGTGAGTTACTATGGTAATTGAGTTCTGTCATCAATGGGCTTCCTCTCATGAGCAATAAAGCACGTAATAATAGACAAACTGCAGCAGTGAAAAGCTGGCAGGTAGGATTACTCCGGCCCTTTGTCAGGAGTGTAAAATGTCTTGTACTCAGATTTAAAGACTTCTCAACCCCTGGGTCCTCCGCGGAGACGCCCGCTGGGGCCTAATCTGGCCCTCCGCGCCACGGCCAGGCAGCCAACAGGAAATGCAGGGCCGGTTTTTGCTGCTAAGTAGCGGGGGCGAGCCTTCTCGCCTTTTTAAAAAAAAATAAAAAATAAAAAATAAAAAGAGGAGTAGACAGGAAAATAAATAAATAAAAGCTTTTGAAAGAAACACGAAAACACACACGCTCGGACTCCCTTGCAGTTTTTGTTTTTTTCCAAAGAAAGGTACTTAAAAGTGCCTTCAGTCAGGCCCCACTCTGTCATGGTTTTTGAGGACTGGATGTTTAAGAGATGAATAAATAAAGAAATAAATAAAAAAGAGTGAGGAGAAAAAAGAAAGTAAAAATATTGCAGCGCTGGATCGCTGCCACAGCGGCCGGCCTCCCTTATAGAGCTTGTCACTTCTCATTTCCATCAGCCTCTACAACAATCATCATTCCGTGCCTCCTGTTAATTGCAAGCACAGCTGGGTCTCAGCAGGACACTCTTGCACAGTCTCAGGCCTTACCAACCAGCCCCAATCTGTTGTGTAGCACTGACTTGCACACAAAAAAACTACCAGCAAGGGCAGAAAGAGGCAGAGTCACAGGTTGCTTGTAATCCCCGTCTCCCCCACCAACGGCTCCGCCCCTTCTCCGACATTCCTGCTTTTGTTATTTTTTGTTTTTTGTATTTTTTTTTTGCCCACACAAAAGCCCGCGTCTGACCCCTCACCGCCCAACTCCCGGAAGAGGACGGTAACCCCTTCAGGTGTTCCAAAGCCAAGGAAAAGGAGTGTGTGTGTGTGTGTGGGTGTGTGTGTGTGTGTGGGTGTGTGTGGTGGGACTGTGGTTCTGTGTGTGTGCGCGCATGCATGCAAATATGCGTATTTGTGCAGCGCGCGCACGTATGTGCGTGTGTGTGTGTTGAGGGGGTTGCGGAGTTGCACTGAATTCTGTTTGTTGCCCCCCTGCCAGGCGCTGTGGCTTCCTGTAACATGTCAGATATGAGTGCGAACACCGGGTTCAAGGCGGGGGGGCAGGAGGTCGCAAACCCTCTCAGCTCTTGCTACAAAGGGGGAGGGGGGGGGGGGGGGGTTGCAGATGTTCATGTGTGTGCGTGTCATGACACTGCAGACTCCCTCCACCTACACACACAGGAACCCGACCATCTTACGACAACTAATATCAGACACAACTCGTTAAATTAACACAGAATTATTCACATGGGTTCATTGCATTATATATTCAGAGCTATCTTACGCCTGTTTGGCTGACAGCTACAGCACGACTCTTGCTAGTCTATATTACAAAAAAAAAAAGTAATTTGGTAAGTTAACCCTACTTTGTAACGGGCTCCAAAAACACAAAGCTCAGGTTTCACCACTGTTCATTTGACAAGTCGCACGTTGCCATCCATGTAAACTTTTCCTCCGAGGGACGAGATCCCAGCTCCCTTTGAGGCCTCTTAGGAGATGCTGTGATAACAGGGAGCGTTGTGTAGAAATGAGCGACTCAAAAGCCACAATGTGTGATAAGAAGCAAAATGTAGTCTCAGGAGATGTCCTGAAATTTCAGCTGTCAATAATGTTAGTAGTGCCAGCTATCAAGCCAAATATAATCTATTCCTCAATTCCTGGCTGACAAATAACTCGTAGATTCTGTGCGCTGACATTTTTTGTAATGCAAGTTTTTGCTAAATGTAAATTTTTTCTCGTTTTACAATTGCTGATGCAGTTTTCAGTGCTGGTGATATTATTCTACGCTTAAAAATGCACTAAAGTCCGCATATTCACACGATTGTCAAATATTGTGGTACAGGATAAGTGGTATCTGGTGGATTGTTTTCTGTGTGTACAAGGATATGCTGGATGACATGGATTAAGAGAAGCACAGCAAGGCCCAATAGGCTTTGCAAACTACTTGTTACTACACGTGTTACTGCATGTATTACACTCATGGACATTTGTATCTCTTTAAGTTAACATAGGAATGTACAAGTGTTCACCTGAAAAGGGGTTAAGACATATTATTAAACAAAATACACCATGTATTTTCATACAAATGTTATGTAAAAATGTTGGAATGCAAAGATTAGTAGTAATTTAAAACTTATTACAAAACTCATAAAATATGAACATATTGAAATTATACATTCAGAAATATATCATAAATAAGGATTTATGGGAATATTATGTAAAATTTTACTTGCATGGCACTTTTAACAGGAAATCAAGAAATGGGACAATTGGGAAAGAATGGGCATAAACCCGCAAAATACTCTCCTGTGGTGAGAAACCCCCCCCCCCCCCCCTCAGCGAAGGGGGGAGCGCAGACTCACTGGCCAGCCCCCAGCCCGGTGGCTGGAGGGATAAATGAGAATAGGGAGGACATGGGGAATCTATTGCAGCAAATTATCAATATTATATTAAAAAGATTGTCCAGTTATGTTTTCCCTCCAAAGGGGAAATTGTGTCTATTTGTCTTTATGACAGAGGGCCAGTCATTGTAACTTTTACTTTTTTCTGGAAAAAGGTTCTCCCTCCTTTTTTTTGCAGACATTCAGTGAAGACAAAGGGGTTGGATTTTTAAGGATAGTGAATCAAAGCTGTGGAATTAAGCTTTAATACACGCCAGACCATTTTTAATTCGGTGAAAACACCATCGTCACTGCTACTCTGACTGCACCAAAGTACGGACGAGATAACAAAAACCAAGGCAAAGAACTGAAGTGAATCTCAACAACTCAGAAATGCAGCACTCAGTTTATTTACAGGTCTATCTTACTAATCACGGTCATAAGTCTCACAGATAAAAGGAATGGGATATTAAGGATGTCAATTAATATTCAAACTTTTAGTTAAAGTATAGGTAAACCAAATGTATGCTCCAGAGTTGCCTTTAAACACTTGTTTATGTCGATGTCTTTCCTGTACGAGAGCCTGAACAAACACGAGCAAAAAAGAAAGCTGCATTGTAAGCAAGCAAGCAAGAATTTGTCTAATGACATTTTTCCTTGCTGCCAGATTGTATCTTTTTCCTTGATACATAAAGATACGGACTTTTATTCAGGGCAGCATATGTTGTTGTGAATATTCAATGTTTAAAAGGAGAATAAAAGGTCATTCACAGCAGCCACCACATTTATACCATTATTTTTTAATACTGTAAATAACTGTTGACCCGGGGTTCTGGAATATTGCAAAGGAATATGCCAATACTTTTAACGCAATAATCGCCGTATGAAAATACTGCAAACTAATGATAAAACGCACGTGCTTATACCACTTTGTTGAAAAAAGTAAACTTGCGTCGGTCGGTGCTCTGGCTAGAGCAGGCTACCGCGTTTTCTCATTGCCCTCTGGAGAGGGTTGTGGTATTAGGCCATTAGAGGTTAAGGCTGCGCTGTGCTCCCCTGAGATCTGGGAGAACGTGTGAGAGAGTGCAGCCGCTCCAGGTCTGGCCTCACCATGGGGGTCTCACAGCACTGCTGTAGGCACTTTCACAGGCACAGGGGGCGAGGAAAGAGACGCGCTCACCCGCCCGCCCGCCCGCTCCAAAATCACATCGTGACTCACTCCGCTGGTGCCGACGGAGAGCCCTCGTACCGCAGCCCGCCGCTACTGTAGCTGCGCATCCACCGGTCATCCTCGCGGAGCGGCAGTGCTGTGTGCGTACAGTACGGGAGCTTACGTTACAGCCTGTGCTGTCCTTTATACAAAGGGAAATGACTTCATGTCTTCAGTTTAAAATCTTAATGTAAAAATTATTTAAATAATCAACTGACCATAGTATTAACAGGACCATGAGGATTCTTAGGGTAATGTATGAGAAGCAAGGGGTTGTGCATGTGAATTATATATGGAGCCAAATATTCCCTAATATCTTCATATATCTTCAGTTAGTATTAGTCTTCAGAAGTATTCTGTAATGGGAGTGTGTCACAATGCAGCAGGCAGACCCTAAAAATGCCTGTGTCTGAAGCGCCTGTCGTTTGCAAGCTCGTGCCGGCTGCAGTAAAGGCAACATGGCCATCAGCAGGGCAGATTTAATGTGTTTCCTGTAGCGTGAAGTTACACAACCAAACTTAGCGGGACCACTGCGTCGACACGCTGTCTTTGGGCGATGTTCGCTCGTGTTGGTCTCGGAGACAGATCCTCGCGGTCTGGAATACTGGAATCCGGCCGAGAGAGCGAGGAGCTCTTCAGGGCAATATCTCCCAGCAGTGAAAGCTTTCGATCGGATTAAGTTCTGACAATTAACTGGGCCGCGGAGGACCGCGGAGCCTGGTGTCTTTTGAAATGATCTTTTCGGGGACAGGAAGTTCCCTGAGAGGTGCGTGACACTGAGGGAGAGAAGCCTTATCAGGGACTAAAATCCCCCTCCATTTCCTGTGCCAAACTCCCACACCAATCCAACTGAGTTTTCCCTTCTGCACCAAAGTTACAAGGGGAAATAAAAGTTAGAAAATGCATGACATCCTTCCTCTGAAGTCCCATCACAATCACCTCAAGACGACCCTTTGAAATATTGTCCAGCGTAAATTTAAAAAACTCAAAATAATTTTAAATGACCCCCCCCCCCCCCCTCCCCTACCAGAAGGTCAATTTCATCTTGACACAGACATTTCAGTGGACATTGGATGGTTCTTTGTTTCTAGTGCCTCAGAAGCAGACAACCATGTTTTTTTTAATTTTGCTAAATTTCTCCATCCCTTTTGGTGATAAGCAGTCGCTGCATCGCTTCAAAATGTTTCAAAGTATATACGCCTGATAAAGTCCAGTTTTCTTTTTGGTTAAGTCATGTCATCATGAAGAACCATGCATTCAAAGAAAATCTCATTACCTACTGCCTTTTCCCACAGATGTGCCGCTTTGCCTGGAAGCTGTCTGTGTTTGTGTGTGCCTGTTTGTTTTTCTGGAGAGCCCTGTTTATCTGTGTTTCAGCAATGGTACACCAGCACCATGAATCTACTGGGTACCTGGCTCACTGACCGCATGGACCTCCAGCTCCATGTCTACCAGCTGAAAATTCTCATCAGGATTGTAAAGGTACCCGGGATGCTCGCTGCTATGAAGGGCCACAGCACTGAGAGAGTAATGGTCAGGGCATGGGACCCTGGACCTGGAGCTTGAGATGTTCCAGTCTTGGCTGGGGACAGCTCTGGCAACCTTGAACAAATGAGCCTTAAAGGTGCATTAGATACGCTGGTATTTGGATCCAGTTTCATAAGAAATAAATGGGCCATACTTGATCAATTGGGAGATGGCGTAGTTGAAGTCATCTGCGAGCGTGGGACTGTGTGTTTTCCACATAAATAGAATAAGTGAAATCCTGGCGTATTCCTGAAAGATAGAAAAAAAACGTGTACAACTACGCGGACTGAGACGTCCGGTGCTAGCGTAGCACCACGTTACGCTATTCGAATTGCAGACGCGCTGAAGAGCCGCATTTTGTCAGTCGGGTAAAGAGCGAGTCTGGAGCTGAAACTGAGGAGACCCTGCTGTAACTGCTCACCCCCCCCCCCCCCCCCCTCCCCCCCAGGTGTGAATATACCCCCATAGATCCTGTGGTGCGTCTCTCTGCAAAATGAACATGCCTCCTCCCAGCTGTCAAGGTGCCATGATGCTCCAAAATCATTTACCGGATGCAGATACAAATTATTCCTGGAAGGAGTACTGCATACACTTGCTAAACAGGGTCAGGGAGGTGGCTTCACATGCCCCGAAAGCCCTCCTTTTCATACCCTGCGACATGATAAATATTTCAGTGTGATCTTGTTGTTGTGCGAGCTGGAGCAGGCCCTGGAAGTATTGCGTCATCTGTTTATTTTTTTGTTCATTTGATTTGAGGAGGTGGATCCACATCACCGCGCTGCTTTCTGTAGCTTTTAAAAGCTATAAAAAAGATGAGTGGGTTCTGTTGGCTCCTTAATTAATGGACGGAGCGAAGCAAGGGTTCGAGCCCATTGTAAGTTTGAGTAAAAAAACGGAGCCAGTTGTGGAATGGCCATGCGCTTTTAGCCAGCTTCACTGTTCCCATTGGTTTTCCATGGAGCAGGGAGTGACGCTCCTGTAAGTCTCCCAGTAGAAAGTTGAATTAAGTATCATATTTCATCATATCATATTTCTTTCATGTTTCCGTGCTCGTTTTTTTTCACTTTGTATTTCATGTGAATTTCACACTCAGAAAAAGTACCGGGATTTCCGCCTGCAAGGTGTGTTGGACTCCACCCTGAACAGCAAGATGTACGACACGGTGAGGAACCGCCTGACCCTTGAGGAGGCCACGGCATCGGTCAGAGAAGGAGGCATGCAGGGGATATCCATGAGGGACAGTGATGAGGAGGATGAGGACGATGACTAGTGCATCGCTACTGGTGGCCCACTTTTGACTTAGCCTGGTAACCAATGCATGTATACCAACTCTGTTGTTCAGTTAGCCACTCTAGAATTTTTTTTTTGGTCAGGTCTAAATGCCCGTGAAGGAACACTAAACAATAAAATAATAGTAAAATATAATAATAATAGTAATAATAATAATAATAATAATAATAGTAATAATGATAATAATAATAATGGTAAAAAAGATCAACATTTTAGGTGTTATAATAAGGTTAGCGCCGATCTTTGAATAAGTGATTTCTAAATTTGTTTCTATATGTTCCTAAGCAATATGGAGTACCATTTGTTTGACAATGTTGAGTGAGATAATTAGGAATACTGCTAGGTGTGTCCCTGTTAAATGCAAACCTGTATGGCGCTTCTTTAATGTACTGTACATACATTGATGGTACATTGTTGTGAAGATAAGTGTATAAACCTTTTGTTTGTATCATTTGTTTTTTAAGTGGATGCCTACTGCTGAAAATACAAAAACACCCACTGTAGTTAAGTTCATGAAATGGTAAAATTACTGTGTTCATCACCTACACACTTTGAACGTTATTGTACCTTTCACAGTCTGTCATTATTCAAGTCAACATTCCCTGGAATCACTGTTCTCAAACACGTCGTCAAGACAATTTTTTATTGAAATGAGTTGGTATTTTAGAAATGCAATATATTCATGGCTCCATTGTGATATCTTGTTGGACGTCAGTAGTGACATTTTTTATGGTTTAGGACTTTTTTCAATTTCTAAATTATTAAATTTTTTTTAGTTAAGTAGCACTTTTACATAACTTATACAAAGGCAAACAAAAATATATATGTTCCTGTATCTTATCTATGTCTTATTTTAGCCATTCCCAGAAATGATTGTGTGTTTCTGATTTTTTATTGTTATTATTTTGTATATGGGTAGTATGCAATGTCTGGCACTCCGGTCTGTTCCACTATTGTTTTGTACATACAATGCTGTACATTGCCTTCTGAGAAGTATCTGCATGTCACAAATGTCCCACCCTCTCTAAAAGCTTTCCTTTCTGTGTAAAGTAGCTGGTGGACTCATCTTGCTTCTGCCTTATGAAAGCCTACAGTTGTAATATGCAAGAACTGCGGTCTCTGAATAAAAATAACTGTACAAATATGAACATTTCCATTTGTGTCCTGTTTGCTATGAAGAATCTTATCCACGAGATTGATTCTACTGGCATGCCAAATGGTTATTATTTGCAGCAGCTCAATTAACTTAAACAGTACTTATGACTTAATGGATTCAGTAGCTACTCTAGCCATATTGGGAAAATATATAGAAAATCGCCTTGCAACTGTTAGTCAAAATTTTAGCAAATGTCTATTATTTTACCCCAATCTAATGAATGTTCCACTTTTAGAATTTCGAAGTAAACAAAACACATTCTGATGATTTGCATTGTTTATGCAAAGTTAAGTAATATGCTAGGTAATATACTAATATGTTAAGTAATATGCTAGCTTTCATTTCCAAAGGAAAAAGGAACTAACCATAGAAAATGTAAAAGCACAGTATCATTGCACTACATAAACCACTCACTTTTGGAGTCCAGAAGTCTGAGGACACCACCAAGATGATGTCAAACTATCGTTGAATCCTTTACTTTGTGCTGACCTATATTCTCTGTGGAAGTATGGCGGCGGAGCGATACTTTACATTACCTACGAATTTAGTGCCGGCACTGGTCGACTACAACAACAAAGAAGAGCAACAAGTTGCAATGGCCATGTTCGCTCCGCCACCATACTTCCACAGAGAATATAGGTCAGCACAAAGTAAAGGATTCAATGATAGTTTGACTTCAAAAATGATGGTATAAACACTATAGACTATCCCGATAGACTATCGTCGTATTTTATTTGCTTTGGGTGCACTGTGGAGTGTTTAAGTGCGTTTGGTCGTGGATGCTACAGGTTACCTTAGAGTTGCACTAGCATTAGCAATGTGTGTATGTCCAAAAGAAGGGACAGCATGGAATTAGCTGAAAATGGTTTCCATCAATCAATTACATCATGGGTAAGTCGTAATTGAGACATTATGTCCAAAGTTCCGAACTATCCCTTTAAAGCTGAAAGTCTGCACTTTAACCTCATAGTCACTGTTCCATTTCAAGTCCAATGTGCTGGAGTACAGAGCCAAAACAACAAAAAATGTGTCACTGTCCAAACACTTTTGGAGTGCACTGTATTGAGGAATTTTGACTTTCTGTAATAATAGCAAAATGCTTTGACTTGTGTTAGTAAAACAATGATATAATCTTGCTTCAGATATATGAACTGAGTAACAATTTTGCATTAGTTTTTGACAAATGATGAAAACAGACAGATCTTGACAGTGTCCTCAGACTTTTGGATCCCACTGTATATACATATACAAGTATATACGTATATACATACGTATATACGTATGTACAGTTGAAGTCGGAAGTTTACAGACACTTAGGTTGAAGTCATTAAAACTCATTTTTAACCACTCCACAGATTTCATGTTAGCAAACTATAGTGTTGGCAAGTCAGTTAGGACATCTACTTTATGCATGACACAAGTAATTTTTCCAACAATTGTTTCCAGACAGATTATTTCATTTTTAATTCACTATATCACAATTCCAATGGGTCAGACGTTTACATACACTAAGTTGACTGTGCCTTTAAAATTTAAATATTTGGTCACATATCCTTTGCATGCCATGACTTCCTGATGTCTGTGACCCAATAACATCAAAAGACTCTTGATATCTTATTTTCTGGTACTCTTACAAGCGATACTATAACGTCTCTGCATTTGAATGGATCTCTATGGGAATTGGGGGGTGGGACTAGATTTAGCTGTAAATTATGCTGGAACAGTATGGAACACATGGTTGGTAAAATGGCTGTAAGTCATCAAGGGTCTGAGGTATCAAACAAGCCTCAAACCATCACTCTGCTGCCAGATATGCAGTAGATATAGATGGATCACGTTAAGGGCAGATATGCAGTAGATATGGATGGATCACTTTAAGGGCAGATATGCAGTAGATATGGATGGATCACTTTAAGGGCAGATATTCAGTAGATATGGATGGATCACTTTAAGGGCAGATATGCAGTAGATATGGATGGATCACTTTAAGGGCAGATATGCAGTAGATATGGATGGATCACTTTAAGGGCAGATATGCAGTAGATATGGATGGATCACTTTAAGGGCAGATATGCAGTAGATATGGATGGATCACTTTAAGGGCAGATATGCAGTAGATATGGATGGATCACTTTAAGGGCAGATATGCAGTAGATATGGATGGATCACTTTAAGGGCAGATATGCAGTAGATATGGATGGATCACTTTAAGGGCAGATATGCAGTAGATATGGATGGATCACTTTAAGGGCAGATATGCAGTAGATATGGATGGATCACTTTAAGGGCAGATATGCAGTAGATATGGATGGATCACTTTAAGGGCAGATATGTAGTAGATATGGATGGATCACTTTAAGGGCAGATATGCAGTAGATATGGATGGATCACTTTAAGGGCAGATATGCAGTATATATGGATGGATCACTTTAAGGGCAGATATGCAGTATATATGGATGGATAACTTTAAGGGCGTAATGATTTCAGAGTAATGATTTCAGGCGTATTTGTTTGAGTACCAGAAAATAAGATATCAGGAGTCTTTTGATGCTGTTGGGTCACAGACATCAGGAAGTCATGGCATGCAAAGGATATGCGACCAAATATTAAAAATGTAAAGGCACGGTCAATTTAGTTTGTGTAAACTTCTGACCCACTGGAATTGTGATATAGTGAATTAAAAGTGAAATAATCTGTCTGTAAACAATTGTTGGAAAAATTACTTGTGTCATGCACAAAGTAGATGTCCTAACTGACTTGCCAACACTATAGTTTGCTAACATGAAATCTGTGGAGTGGTTAAAAATGAGTTTTAATGACTTCAACCTAAGTGTATGTAAACTTCCGACTTCAACTGTACACATAAGGCATTCAAACTCAGTAAACACATTTGTAAAGGCTATGATAAATAATTAGACAAATGTAGTAATAGCAATTCTGACCTGCAGCAATTCAATCCAAATGGAACTCTTGGAAGTCGGAAGTTTACATACACTTAGGTTGAAGTCATTAAAACAAATTTTTAACCACACCACAGATTTTATGTTAGCAAACTATAGTGTTTTACATTACATTACAGTCATTTAGCAGACGCTTTTATCCAAAGCGACAAGTATAGTGTTGGCAAGTCAGTTAGGACATCTACATTGTGCATTACACAAGTAATTTTTCCAACAATTGTTTACAGACAGATTATTTCACTTTTAATTCACTATATCACAATTCCAGTGGGTCAGAAGTTTCAATACACTAAGTTGACTGTGCCTTTAAACAGCTTGGAAAATTCCAGAAAATGATGTAATGGCTTTAGAAACTTCTGATAGGCTAATTGACATTATTTGAGTCAACTGGTGTACCTGTGGATGTACACTGCCTGGCCAAAAAAAAAGTCGCACACTCTAATATTTTGTTGGACCGCCTTTAGCTTTGATTACAGTGCGCATTCGTCATGGCGTTGTTTTGACAACCTTATGCAACGTCACAACATTTATTTCCGTCCAGAGTTGCATTCATTTTTGTATTGACGACGGGAGAGTCAAACCACTCTGTAAAGTCTTCTCCAGCACATCCCAAAGACTTTCAATGGGGTTAAGGTCAGGACTCTGGTGGCCAATTCATGTGTGAAAATGATTCCTCATGCTCCCTGAACCACTCTTTCACAATTTGAGCCCAATTAATCTTGGCATTGTCGTCCTGGAATATGCCCATTGATGGGATAACCTGGTCATTCAGTACATTCAGGTACTCAGCTGACTTCATTTTATTGCTGCATAACATTGCTGAGCCTAGACCTGACCAAGTGAAGCAACCCCAGATCATAACACTGCCTCCAGAGGCTTGTACAGCGGGCACTATACATGATGGGTGCAACGGCGACTTTTTTTTTGGCCGGGCAGTGTATTTTAAGGCCTACCTACAAACTCAGTACCTCTTTGCTTGACATCATGGGAAAATCAAAAGAAATCAGCCAAGACCTCAGAAAGAAAATTGTGGACCTCCACAAGTCTGGTTCATCCTTGGGAGCAATTTCCAAATGCCTGAAGGTACCATGTTCGTCTGTACATTATATTACATTACATTACATTCATTTAGCAGACGCTTTTATCCAAAGCGACGTACAATAAGTGCATACAGAGACATCATCAAGATCACTACAGAACAGACAAGACGAAGCACATCCTTCCCATAATGTAGCAGCTATCCCTAGTAATGAACATTGACTGTAGTTCACAGTAAGCTGTGGGTAAATCAGCAATACTACACTTCTATTCTAGATACTATTAAAAACTATAATAAACAGACAGGAAAACACAGGGACACTATGTACAAACAATAGTACGCAAGTATAAACACCATGGGACCACGCAGCCATCATACCGCTCAGGAAGGAGATGCGTTCTGTCTTCTAGAGATGAATGTGCTTTGGTGCGAAAAGTGCAAATCAATCCCAGAACAACAGCAAAAGACCTTGTGAAGATGCTGGAGGGAACAGGTACAAAAGTATCTATATCCACAGTAAAACGAGTCCTATATTGACATAACCTGAAAGGCTGGTGCACTTCATAAAATAGATGGCATCAGGAAGTAAAATGATGTGGATATATTGAAGCAACATCTCAAGACATCAGCCAGGAAGTTAAAGCTTGGTCGCAAATGGCTCTTCCAAATGGACAATGACCCAAAGAATACTTCCAAAGTTGTGGCAAAATGGCTTAAGGACAACAAAGTCAAGGTATTGGAGTGGCCATCACAAAGTCCTGACCTCAAACCAATCGAAAATTTGTGGGCAGAACTGAAAAAGCATGTGTGAGCAAGGAGGCCTACAAACCTGGAACTAACCAGTTGCACCAGTTCTGTCAGGAGGAATAGGCCAAAAAAAAATTCCAGCAACTTATTATATAAGCTTGTGGAAGGCTACCCAAAATGTTTGACCCAAGTTAAACAATTTAAAGGCAATGCTACCAAATACTAACAGAGTGTATGTAAACTTCTGACCCACTGGGAATGTGATAAACGAAATAAAAGCTGCAAATAAATCATTCTCTCTACTATTATTCTGACATTTCACATTCTTAAAATAAAGTAGTGATCCTAACTGACCTAAGACAGGGAATGTTTACAGTCAGAGTCAGTTTATTTGCCATTTGCAGAGTAAACTACATTGGAATTCGGGTGCAAGAGCTAAAACAGAGCATAAAACACTATAAATCACACCGACAACATATAAGGCATTAAGATAATAACATATAATGAATAAAAAATAAAAGAAGACAGATACACATGTGGAGAGCCCAAGAATCATCATCTGGATTAACGTGCAAGTTATTAAAGTGCACAGTAATAAAGTGCATATGCATAAATAAATAGCAGAATTGCATGGATTACAGTATAAGACATCTTATACTAATGAAAAACAACAGAGAATAAAGCATGGTCTAGATAAACTAGACAGAGTGCATGGATCTAATATTTGGAATTATGATCATTTAGACTAGGATTAAATGTCAGGAATTGTGAAAAACTGAGTTTAAATGGATTTGGCGAAGGTGTATGTAGGTTGAAGTCAGACTTTCGACTTCAAATGTATATAGACACATGGTAGGATAGTTGCTAATAACCACAGAATTACAGCTCTAAAAATCACCACAGAATTGAATCAATCCATATCTGAACCAGTCTCAATTTGTGAGCTTCACAAAGCTGGTATTTATGGCAGGGCTGCCATTCGGAAACCATTTGTATCCAAGGCTAATGCACAAAAAGGAATAACATAGTGTAAGGAACACAAAACCTGGACCCCTGAGCAATGGAGAAAAGTGGTATGGTCTGATGAGTCATCTTTTACTCTTTTTAATACATCTGGATGGGTTTATGTTTGGAGATAGCCTAAGGAGGCCAACTGTTAGTTTTTTTCGATTGCTTAAGCACGATTTTGAAAACAGGGCCCGGTTTTTCAAAACACTACACACAATTAGCACAACCACACACCCAATTAGCAGAACACCTCAGATCCTTTGCAAAATGAAACACTCTTGTAAAAACTATACACTAATTTATAAAAACCATATTTTGTTACCATATGAAACACATGTTTCATATGACTTAATTCTGTTTGAACAAGTTACACACTGCTGTTGCTAACCTAAAACACTTTTAGCAATTCTACTTCTCAGTGATTAGAGTACTGTAAGTGAAGTACACAGAGAAAGTGCAAATATACAATAAATTCACCAAACACTACACAAGACCAATGCTGCAGACTGATGAAAATATAATTTATTTCTCTCCATATACCCAAATCAGTCAACATGTCAACATGGAGAATCACAACAAAACATGTCCCAGTTTTCATGCGACTACAGTAGTGTGCATAACACTGTAAGCTCAGCAAATATCAGACAAACATAAAATACTGTATCCAGTACAGGTTACAATTACAGTAAAAAAATTAAAAAAAATAAAAATCTGAAAAAAAACTGAAAATACAGTACAGAAAATACTAGACATTATCTCTTCGCCTAGCTGGATGTGGCCAGAGAATTTCATCAACATCACAGGCGATATCCTCATTGACAAGACGCCGTGGGAAGAACCGTCTTGAATGTCGAATCCATCCTTGCACAGCTGCGGCGTCGATTTGGTCACAGGCCTCCTCCATGGCCTGAATGAGGGGTACCTGAGCCTGGGGCCGGAGATCGTAAACCCTCCACCGCCATGCCGAGAAAAACTCTTCGATTGGGTTTCGAAACGGAGAGTATGGTGGAAGGTATAGTACTGTAAACTGTGGATGGTGTTGAAACCAGTTCTGGACCAGAGCAGAGCGGTGGAATGACACATTGTCCCAGATGACAATGTATTGCATCTGGTGCATTTGGTTTAGTGCTGTGACGACATTGTGCAATCGGTCGAAAAATATGAGAATGTGAGGTGTGTTGTAAGGGCCCATATTGGCATGACGGAGGAGGACCCCATTCTGTGTAATGGCAGCGCAAAGGGTGATGTTACCCCCACGTTGCCCTGGGACATTGATTATAGCCCTGTGGCCAATGATATTTCTGCCTCTCCTTCTTGCTTTTGTGAGGTTGAACCCTGCCTCATCTATGTATATGAATTCATGGGGGATTTCCTCAGCATCCATCTGTAAAACTCTCTGAAATACAGTGAAAGACAAGATTGTGTAGTTCAGCATAGATGTAGTATACAGTAAATTTACATGTAAAAAGGTTACGTGTGCAGTATGCAACATCACAGTGCTAAAGTGAACAATACATACCTCCACATACTCATGCCACAGCTGTTTGACCCTCTATGAATTCCGCTCAAAAGGCACTCGATAAAGTTGTTTCATTTGAACCTGATGTCTTTTCAGGATGCGTGCCAGTGTTGACTGAGAGACCTGATGGACATTATTGAAAATGGCATGGTCACCGATAATGTTGGCTTGAATTTATCTGAGCCTGATAGCATTATTGGCCAAAACCATGTTTATGATCTCTCTCTCATGTTCTTGCGTGAATATGGGCCCCCTTCCTCCTTGTCGTTCTCGACCCTCAATCCTATGTAAAAAAAAATACATGTAACCTACTGTAAAATGTCACAGGAAGGGGTATCAAAAGTGCTGATATGGTGCATACAATAAGCAGCTGATTACTGTAACTGTAGACAGATTTTTTTTAACCTGTTTTCTTGTCGAAATGTCCTAATGACAGATGCCACTGTATATCTACTAAGATTTGGCTGAACTCTTAGTCCAGCATCCCTCAGCGTCAATCCGTGGTTCACGACATGGTCAACTAGTGTTGCGCGAATTTCATTTGATAAATTTGGTCCTCTTCTTCTTTGAGCACGTTCTCCTCCTGCTTCAGGTCTTCCTCTTCCTCTACCTCCACCTCGGCCTCTACCTCTGGCACGGCCTCCGCCTCTTCCTCTTCCTCTACCTCCTTCTCCTCCTCCGTGGATTCCCCCTCTCACCCTCAATCTTCTTCTTCTGACTCCTTCCATTTTGGTTGAAGACAGGTGAACTCACCTGCTGCAATTTTATAGTGCTTAAACCTGATTGGTGTGTCTACATTTAAGCAATCATGTGTTTGCACACCTGATGGCTGTGTTTAACCAATTGGCTCATAGGTGTGGTAATTTGACAGTCAGTGCTTTGGAATTGCAAGGAAGTGACATCATGATATACTTCTGTGTCCAATGTATACAAGTATGTTTAGTGTTTTGCAAATCACTGTGTGTATTGTTTTGCAAAAAGTGTGAGGCTGACATTGTGCTTATAGTGGTGCAAATCTGGGCCGATGTTTTGCTCCTTGAGTGTAAGGTTTTGATAATTGTGTAATACTTTTGATTTTAGTGTTTATGCAATCGAAAAAAACTGTAAGTATGGTAGTGCTTCTGTAATTGTATGGGCAACCATTTCATGGGACTGAAATTGTCAATTGTATGACAGCATTCCTAGAAGGATTGAAACTGTTTTGAAGGCAAAGGGTGGGCCTACTCATTGTTATATCAGTAATATGTGAGTACACTTCAACAAATAAATAAACATTTTGGTCCCCAACAACTGGAGTTGATCTCCTCTACTACAGTGGAATGTGATTTGTGAAGAACTTAACTGAAAAGGAATAATTAACAATTGGGCCATATTTGTGACTCATGTTATGTGCAAGTGTTGGATTCCAGACCAGTTTCAATGATCTTCTATTTTATTCAGCTGTTCACTTCACTTTACTTCACTTCACTTTGAGCAGAGGTGTTCACTCCCCACATCTCCGGTTGTCATGGACCAAAATGCTTTCAGTTTTTGTCCTACATTAGCTCTAAAGGGTTCTAACTTATTACTGACACAAAAGCAGAATTTAATTGACAAATTTGTATTATTTGATAATAATATGATTAATCACGAATTATGATTCATTATCAAGCTAATAAAAAATAAAAAACAAGACAGAAACTAAAATGTATACATGGCATGTCAGTCATAAAAGAGTGTAGACAATATAGGTGAGACACATGGGATAATGTTTTTCCCATTTCTGGTGTTTCCAATATTTTCTCCATCCCCTGTAAATATAAATGAGAAATGTGATGTAAGGAGAAACACTCATCATTCCTGAAGCTTCTACAATTGCCCCCCCCCCCCCCCCGCCCAAAAAAAAAACAAAAAAAAAACATTTCTTTAAGAAAAGGCAGGATTAGACCACTGGATTAAAATAGCTCATCTTTGTAGGTTATATTACAGGACAGAAGGAGATTGGAAGAATGGTTCAAGATGATATCCAGTGGAGCCCCAAGAAGATTAAAATTATTCAAAGATCTCAAAAACAAATCAGCCTAAGAGAAAGATACCAGCAATGTCGGGGATTACATGTATTAAAGTCACAAATTATATGAAGAGGGCATATTATAATTGTTTGAAATAGGAAAAAGACAAAAACAAGTTGTTTTACACAAACGTGGAAAGAAAACAGTGATGTTCAGTATTCTAGTGTCAAACCCTAATTCAGTGAAGGGATAGTCACTAAGGTAGAAGTGTTGTAATGAACTGAGGACTCCACAGGGAAATGTAAGGTTTCTGAAATACTGCTATTTTAATGGTGCCTATGCCATAGTGCATCTCACTATAGGTTAGCAGGAGAGATGCACATAGCGTTTTACCTGGCATTATGCTTGTATCGATGAGTTCTTTGTCTACCATTATAAAAATCTACCATTTTTATTCACAGCACAGAATCAATCCTCTCCATTTAATTCATCACATTTAGTCGAATATTGTTTGGCAGAGCTCCCCTTACAATGGTGTTGTCACAGTGCTCAACACTTACTCAGGGTTATATTGTTAGCTGATGTCTGAAGCAGTTGCCCCTCTGCTATTCAACGTCAATGAAGTAGGACGGAACAAATCAATCTCCCTCCATTACGAAATTCACGTCATGTTATGATTTGAAGCTCCATTCGGATGCGAAGGTAACAATAGAAAGTGGGAATGGAATGTGGCTTCAGCTGGCCTTTACGCAATTAATGAAAGGAAAGTGGGTTCTTGTCGCACCACACAATTTATAGAATTATTTTACAGACAGCTCAAGAGAACTCAAGGCATGGGCAGAGAGACGTGAATGATATACTTTCGTCTTCAGATATTTCCAAATCAAACAAGACGCCATTTCTTCCTTGCGGAGGCACAGGGCAGAGAAAGACAAATGAAAATATGTTAGTCAGGAGGACAGTCGGCCTGTAATTGTCAGCATGTACTTTCTGCCATGGCGAAATTTCTCCCTGATTTATAAAAAAATAAAAAAATAATGATATCTCAACATCCAATCTGACATGTGTGACTCAGATATCATATATTTAATTTCCTTACAAATCCAGCCACGATGCAACAATTTCGCAAGAGAGAGGGCACAGCGACAGATTAATGGAAGAAGAGATTTATTCCAGCACGATCTGAGCTGCTTTGGGTTTTAAGCCTCAATCAGGTCGGGAAATAGGAACGATAACAGTATCCAAATAGAACATTCTCCAATTGACCGTCACAGTGAGAGCTGGCCTCAGCCTAACACTCATATTTATGCAATCGGGTTAAAGTGAGGAAGTGTTATACTCCCATATCAAAAAGCAGCATGCTGCTTTAAAGTGGGATGTACAAAGGACCAAAAAACAGTACAAATAAATGAATACCAATGGCCAACAGTCTGACGCATTCATTTATTATAAACGTCCAGTTTATCACTCCAAAATGACATTCACAACATGAGGCGAAGGCATGAGCATATTTTTAAGTGCATGCAGCAGACATGCGTGAACACATGCGGCTCAGGTATCGAGATTTCAGCTCGTTGCTTTGCGTGACCAAAGTGTCAGAATGGCCTCTTAGTTAACAAAGCAGGTATATATCAAATCTTTTTTTTAAAAGCCACCCAAAAGCCTCTTACATTTCGTTTGCTTTTCCACAAACCCTTTATCTTAGCCTTAAGAACAAAATGCAGCCAGACTAATACATTTCAGACCATTTCCCAGTAAAGAACAGCTTACCATTGTAAGCAAGCAGATATATCTCAAGCAGATATTCAAATGTAACATCTTTTTTTGGCATTACAGAGAAATCACAGAACCTTCACCTCTTTTAATGAAGTCTCTGAAATCAGAATCACTGCGTCACACCCTTAACTACTGATCTTTTTTCAGGTTACTAATTACTTAAATTCACTCAAATACTGGTGAAGCAGAGCCATTTCAAACTATTTTACTTAGATTTTTAGCCAACGGACATTGGAATAGGATATGATGTATTAAGTGATACCTACAATTGCCTGTGGATGAGTGTATTTAGGTTTTACAGGCATGATAAAATGTTACATATAAGCATTACAAGCAGTGAATGAATGGTTAGTGAAAGCCACAATCATTATTATCATCCATTAAGCAGCTATGGTTTATATAAAAAACATAGCTGCTTAAATAAGCAGCAGTTTGAATAAATGGGAATTAACAGAACCATAGCGATGAATGTGTCTGTATGTTTAACTTTCTAGTTTGATGCACCTGTACTAGCTGTCTGAAGTCAGACATGCTAGCGCAAAGCATTGCCACAAAACTGCAGTCCTTGTCTATGCACCGTGCCAACAGCTCCCAGGTCTACTTGACTCATGACAGAACTGGGGGGTCAAAGTAGACTTGCTTGCAGTTTGGTGGATCGCGTTGCTTTCGGTAAAATGTTCACCAAAGGCAGGCAACATGGGAAAAAAAAAAGTCTTGAGGTTGCCATAACTATGCCTTTCAAACAACCCTCTTACTATTGTTGCTCTGCCATTCACTCTCCTGTTCCCGGCATCAAAGACACAGTTTGGCCTCTCTTTGAAAAGGCACATCCATTCAGAAATAACTGTATGGAGAACCTCCAGCACTTGGGAGGAGGTCAGAAAAATAGATGGGGGTTTAAAAGGCCCGGACTAAAAATGGCACCAGTATAGTACATCAAAGAAAAGTGGGGGAAATGGAGAAAGGACAAAAAAAAGGAGGGGGGGGGGGGGGGGGTACCTGATAACAGCATGTCTGGATATTGCGTACCATGCAGAACTAATTAATGGTGCTCAAACTTGCCCTCATAAACACATACACACAAACACACGCGCACACACACAAACCTTCAAACACACACGTACACACAAACACGTGTGCATACACATACACACGCACACGCACACGCAAACCTTCACACACACACGTGGAAAATGTCTAAGAGTCCTGTGCTTGTAGGGAGGTAAAGTGAAGTGAAAGAATGGGACAGGCTGCATGGCAGGGGTGCTGACGTGAGACAGGTGAGACAGGTGAGACACGTGAGAGGCAGGCGATCTGACAGTTTAAGGGAATTTAGCAAAGCTTGGGGATGGAAATGCTGGCTGACAAAAAGGCTCACTCAGGAATACCTTAAAAAAAAGGCAACTCTGCTGTCCGGAGCAGCGCGATGCTACATCGCTTTGACATGGAGGAGCAGCGCGATGCTACGTCGCTTTGACATGGAGGAGCAGCGCGATGCTACATCGCTTTGACATGGAGGAGCAGCGCGATGCTACATCGCTTTGACATGGAGGAGCAGCGCGATGCTACATCGCTTTGACATGAAGGAGCAGCGCGATGCTACATCGCTTTGACATGGAGGAGCAGCGCAATGCTATATCGCTTTGACATGGAGGAGCAGCGCGATGCTACATCGTTTTTGACATGGAGGAGCAGCGCGATGCTACATCGCTTTGACATGGAGGAGCAGCGCGATGCTACATCGCTTTGACATGGAGGAGCAGCGCGATGCTACATCGCTTTGACATGGAGGAGCAGCGCGATGCTACATCGCTTTGACATGGAGGAGCAGCGCGATGCTACATCGCTTTGACATGGAGGAGCAGCGCGATGCTACATCGCTTTGACATGGAGGATTTTCCTCCCTCATCTGAGGAAAACGTTTTCTTTTGCAAAAAACCTGATGAAAAAATTTAATCAAAAGCATAAATGCATTGCTTGTTTCTTGGTAAATATGGTATATATACAGTACATACACCCAAGACAAGTGTAAAAAAAATTAAAGGCATACTGATTAGAACATAATATTGTATAGCTACCTGGCCCCGATATGAGTCGTAATATTCACGCTCAACTTCATGACTTGCTCCAGTGGTCAGAAACTGGCCAACGGAGAATGACGTTTTTTATCTCTCCATTCACTCCCATTGCATGGCGAAACAGGTCTCAAAAGCACACTTTTAGCACATAAACAAAAGCGAACAACGCGGATTATGCCGATATATAAAATCCCGACAATCAGAACCGAACATTTGATTTTGAAGAACTATTTTCTGAGAAAACTAGCAACTGTTGCTAACTTCTTTGCTAACTTGCTCGGTTTGTTTACTAATGCAGGATTCAGGAAGTGGGTGGGACCATTACTGGTGCAAGAGCGAAACAAGGAAGTTCCTCAGCTAACGACCGGATCTTCTTCCAAACCTTTGTTTGGAAAAAGTGTAAAATATCATGAATGGAGCTTTTTATCTTTTCAAACGTTCGGTTCTGGATGTCCTGATGTTAATAGGTAGCTATACAATATTATGTTCTAACAAAGTTCAGTATGCCTTTAAGTGTAAGTGTAATTAAACACTTAAATTAAATTAAGTGTAAGTAAGTAAAAAAAAAAAAAAAAAAGTGTTCAGGTTTTTACGTTTGTAATAGCACGTGATAATGTGATTTAATTTGGTCAAGGATTAATTGAAATCATGATAAGTTAAATACACAAAAATTGCTTTTCAAATGACACTTGGAGAGTGGTGTCCGTCCCCACCATAGACCATTACATTTTTGTTCATGAAAATAACACTAATATTTTTTGCCTATTTTTTAACACTTGTATTTCCTAGATTAAAGCTAGATTAATTTTTTTAAATGTTTTTTACTTGTGAAAAATTCATTATAATTATCTGAATTGAATTTTCCCATTTTATCTCAGCTTTTTGTGCTGTCGTGGTAGTGACAAATGTATGGGAGAAGAGCCAAATTAAAGAAAATTCTGATAATGTTATAATTTCTGACTGTAATATATCCTAATATTTATCAATGTCTAGTGAGGGGCAAATTTTCATCCCGAACCTTTCACAAGTGCTATTTACATATTTTTGTTCTGTAGAAACTCCTGTCTGGCTCCTTCACAAAACCGAAGTTGAGGAGGTCATACGGAGTTGAGTGGCATAGCAGCACGGAAGCCCGCAGCCTTCAGTGTTCCTCTCTGGCCCATTGTAGCAAGCTGCCACATCCCCAAAGAATGAGACGAACGCCTTTAGTGATAACTTTGGAATGGCGAGGATTGCCCTCGCGGTCTCTCTTTCTCGCTTGCCCCTGCACGCGCGCGTACAGATGCGGGTGGGAGCCCACCAGTTGCTGCTTTACCGCTAATGCAAAGCGCGGGGACTGGTATCGGCGCAGCACAAGATGCTGGCCAGCATCACGCCTATCGAAAAAGACAATTAGTCCATATCAAGTTGTCAGAGCTACTGCCAACTGCAGCAAGCTGGCCTGGCGTGCTCTCGCCTCCACCAGCGAACACCACACAAACCCACCAGTCTCACCCTGTATTATGACAAGAGGCTGTTGCCACCTCCTCAGAATTGATAATTATCTGGTCCTTTAACAATATGAAAGGTTCTGTTTACACAAAACACAGTACCCTCCCCCCATGCAGATACATCACATACTGAAGTAAATACACATAGCAAATTCATCCTAGAATTATTAATAAAGTGTAGGAAAACTATTTTTGGTCTGTAAAGTAGAGCAAATTGAAATTCCAAATAAAGGTCTTGTCTGTAAATAAACTTGAAAGCTGGTTCAACTATACCACAGATATAAAAAAACTATTAAGAAATGACACTATGATGCAGCATAGCAATAGTCTTTTAGAAAAAGAACAAGACTGTAACCAAGTTGAAAATACACAGCAGGAGAACCCAATCACTGCACTAGGAGTACCTGCCAATAACTTTGGTGTTGTCACCTGATAGCAGATGGGACTGATGTCTTTATTGAACCTATATGCCTAAATACGCTCCAGGGAGAGAAGCAGCCCCAAAGTGTGGAGGAAAGTGTGCCAAAAGGTGTGCAGTTGTTTCTTACAGTATAGGTGTTAGATACATAGAATGTGTCTTGCCACATTCCCTGTCTTGATAACCTCATTAAGACATTTTGCACCTTACACGTTTCAATCTATTTTACGCAATTGTAGCCTATCATTTATCGCCATTCCTTTGCATTCAGAAATATTGTCACTTGGTGCAATGCAGACAAATATATATATATATTTTTTTTTACCTCTGTAAGAAGTACAGAATCCGTGAATAATACTTCTATTCCATAGTCCCTTATTACGTGGTGAGATTATGTCCAAATATGACACCTTACCATTATTGCAGGATTAAAACACATCCAGACCCTTACAAAACTGATAATTGGGGGGGGGGGGGGGGGGGGAATATTACTTGTAAAACTGCTAGCGCATTTGCCGCAAACTAAATTGTTTTCCACAAAATGTTGCCAGAGGTTTGTCAGGGTTTGCCAGTAGTGGTGAACTACAAACTTTGCCAGAAGTGAATGGCAGTTCCCACAAAGCTAATTTGCATGTGAAAATATGAGCTTGCCGCAAACCTGTGGCAACAATGCCAAAGGTTTGCTGCAAATTTGCTTAAAGGCCAATATTTTTCTAAGGGGATACATTCGCTGCAACGTACCACTGCTTGACTCAAACTTTAACTTTCGTCACAATTGGAAGGTTTATTGAAGTAGGCTACTCCTAGTTGATCGGCCAACTTTATTGTTGGACTAATGCAAATGTGTACAAAAAACCTATCCATTCGTTTATGTAATCCAAGGCTTTGACAAAGCTAAAGGGGACATTTGGAACGATGTCTTCCTTGGGCTTTTGAGAGCAAGTGCACCTTATTTCACTGTCTTCCAGCCTTAAGCAAACTCATAAACTCACAAATACAAATGATCAGCTGCCTGCAAACAAATGCACGAGAGGACAAGGATGGAAACTAAGGGGAATACAGATCTGATGGCATCTTGAAGTTCTTGTCTGTTTTCCAGCTGGCTGCCACAGTCCCGCCACTTCCTTCAGCACGGTGTACTTGTCAGGAGCTGGAGCTTGCTGTGCAGTGTGCGTTTATCTCTGTGTTCGTAGCCTGTCTGACCCCGCTAGTGTGCTGACATCTACAGCTCAGTGATCACTTGTGGCACCAGTGAGAGTCAGTAGAGTCCTGTAGTTCCTGTAGAGTCAGCTGTAAGGCAGGATTCTCATACTCACACTTCGCGGAAAAAAACCCCTCCAAAAACCAAAGAATGTTTTTTCTCCCTTCTTTATTTTTGTGTTTGGCAGGGTTTATAACGGTCGGTGACGTCTGCTGTGTTTTCCATGCTCGTTTGATTTTAGCGTATCAACTGATTAATAACAATTGTTAATTTATAATAAGTAGCTAACAATCAAAACCACTGAATATGTCTGTATTCGTCTACTTCGCGGTGTATTCGCGAGAGAAACGTTCGGTTCTTGTTAATGATGGCGAATTGCAGGACCCCAAAACCTAAAGAATAGGCTATAGTAGCCTACTAAACATATTTTGCGAGAGATAAAAGCAAGAAGACGAACGGAATGCATACCCAGACCAATTAAATGAACCGGGTTAGTAAGAAATAGTTTGTGATGTGAACTTAAACGAATCAAAGTGTACCACACAAAATACCCCTGTTAAACAACTATAACGATTAGGCTAAACAAAAGCAAACGGAAAGCTACTTTCCAAAATGGAACCTTCAATTATCATCAAATAATTAATACAAGCAGGGGATATTTAGTCGTTCCAATAACACGATAGGCAACATTTTAAGAAAACCTATAGATTTGTAGCCTACGTCATGTTTTCTAGGCTAAGTAGCCCATGCAACTATAAGTATGCAACTGCAAATAAGTATTTATCGATAAACTGAAAATGAGTGCATCAGGAAGTATGCTAGTCTGCGCTAAATTGTAAATAAGTTTACGTAGCCTACTATATTATTCTCCACAAATTGAATTGCCGTTTCGTGCTACATTGTCTAGCCTAAATGGCAGACTATAACACCATTGTAAACAAAACACATTTTTCATGCAAATTCAATACCAAGATCCCCAGGTTATACGTGTCTGCATCATGTCTTTGGAAACTAGACTACAGACAAGAACTCGTCTCTTAAGTCGATTCTTGAGTTAATTGCTGAACGTGTAAATGCACGAACATAGTGAGGTTATAGTAATAGGATCAATGTTTATTGTGTGGGCGAGTCGGTAATTGTTCTTGAATAAACTCAAATTAGAGTTAGATCATTTACATATGAGTGGAATTAGTGAGACGCTTTAAAACACTTCGTCGTGAGGACTGCAGGTGTGTATCGGGATGTTAAATATAATTGCACATTCAGGTTTTATATAGGCTACGATTTAAAGAGAAGTCTCCATATTTAAGACAATTAAGTTAAAATGTCTCTCGCCAATTCAATAAGAGAAAAAATACATTTTAGAAGTAATATTTTCTCCCAATTTGATTTAACAGTCACATACGTTTGAGTGGACTACCAAACACAAATAAAACGTATGCGTAATGGCCTATATTTTGAAGCAGCTGAGTCGTTCATATCACTGTACATTTCAGATTTATTTTATCTTATTAACAACATGATGACATTAATAACATAACACTCAATTCAGTTGAGTAGGCTATTTGACGAAATTGAATAGGCACTCAATTTCATAGATTCCACTGGGGAAATGGGATGAAAGTTCGTATTAACATGCAAGTCGAATAACGACTTCCATAAAGCGTTACGAACTAACTGGGATACACAAGTTACGAAGAAGTGTGCTACATACGACAGAAAAAAAAAAACTTTTAGACTGTTTTATAAATAAATTGTTGCGCGTCTCAGGTGAAATTGTCTGCAAACAAATGAATTCAAGCTGCCCCAAACGAAGAAAGCCGAGTGGGCGACTAGTCATTGTAGCAAGAACACAAAACTCTGGATTCCAACAAACTTTTATGCTGCTTAAAAAAAAGGCTCTTTTCATTGCTTGGTATACCTCTGGCCAAGCTAAGTCTTTTCTTTCCTTTTAATCCGACCCTTTATTTCAGAAAAACACAAAAACAGGTTCCACGCCGTGCTTTAGTGGCTAAAAGTGAAAGAGCTGCTTTTTTTCGGAGCTCAGCTCTCTGAATCGCTCTGGAAAATTGGTTCTTCTGAATAGGTGAAGGAGGAAAAACGTTTAATAGGATCCGAGGGAGGTTCTGCTCTTGCAATCTGCTCCTTAAACAGGTGGAAATTGGACCTTCTCAATAATACAAATAGTAAGTATAAACCAGGATGGAAAAGCTATTTTCACCCCCAAGGATTAACAATGAAAATTGGAACTAGTCAAGCCGGAGGAACCAAATCCGCATCGTTAAGAATGCCAAGCACACACAATGTTGTAGCTTTTATTTCGGAGGAAAGTTTTAAAGCAGTGTTAAAACTAAGAACGAAATAACTACAGTCAAATTTGAAAAAGAAATCTTTATCCTTTTTATAGCCTAATTTAAAGCTACACAATGAGTTCAAACTTTTCCTGTGAAATGGGTTACTTTTATGAGTATACGAAGTGAATGTAGCCTATATTAAGCTATTAGCCATTTATTTATTATTTAATATCTTATTCTTCTTCTTATTCTTATTATTATTTATAATAAGCTACTCATAATAATAATAATAATAATAATAATAATAATAATAATAATAATAATAATAACAATAACAATAACAATAACAATAATAACAATAGTAATAATAATAACATATTTGTATGTCTACAAAACATGTCCGTATGCTTTCATATTCTCCTTTTTCGGATCTCACATTTATAGCATACATTTATTTTAATGAATCGGAAACCTGAATAACCTCATACATATCATACTGTTCAAAACATGTTTTGAAGGATTAAATCACACATTTGACCAAATCCTGGCCTTTGGTGAGAGGAAGCGGACTCGAGGATGGAAACATAAACAATAATCTGTAATAACTGTCATGTATACCACCCCCGTGGCCGCGTATAAATGGGCGGTGGGAGAAGGGACAGGGCTGGTGATGGCGTTTCCTTGTCACCCTGATACAAGTGAGTACATGTGATGTCAGCTAAATACAAAAGACAGTGATCTCGCGCTGATTAGGTTGTCTGCTACCAAAATGTGACAGTGTAGTCACGCAGCTACCCTTGAATGCATCCGTCTTCGCTTTAGAAAAGGTAAACCACAACAGCTTTGGCCGCAAGTTTGCTATCAGATTTTTAATTCAGACGCGCTGAATAGGAACGAATTTAGAGGGTTTTTCTTTTTCTAACAAGCTCTGTAATGTCCTGTTAATTTGTGTGTACTAGTTAATGAGCAATAATCTGGTACCCCTGGTTGCTATTGTTAAGGGGATGTCAATTTGAATGTAAATGGCTGACATTGTGAAAGCAAGGTGCTTATTAAACTGATGTGTGTCCTGGGTTTTCTGGAATACAGGAGAAGACAGGGCGGATAGTCAACTGCTCACACCAAGTTCGGTAAAAATGGCGAGTTCTCTTCCTTTGGAAGCAGTGATGTCGTGCCCAAGACACGAGACCAGGAATGGAGCCCCCGCCGCCCCAAAGGCGCTGGCCTTCTCCATTGACAGAATCATGTCCAAGACTTCGGAACCAAAAAACGCATCCGAGGACCGCCGCGGAGTGGACGTTTCAGACAGCAAGAAGATGCTTAGCTTATGCTCACCTATTCCCTGCATGATCCCAATTCAACCTTTCAGCTACGACCTTCAAGCAAAAGCCTTGATGAACTACTCCGAATTTTGGAAAGCTAATTTTAGGGGGACGATATGTACTTCTGCGGCGATGTGCAAAGCCAATTGTGGGGTGTGCACGAAAACGGACTCGGGTTTTAAGCATTCGCTATTGCCAGGAACAAGGGTGATAAAGCCCCAAGTAATTCATCAGACAGTGGCGGTGCCGACAAACGGCTCGCTATATTACTTCAACTATTTGGACTCCGCGTATCATCCTGATTTACTTAGTGGACATTTATTTTCTTCGAGCATTGCCAATTCTCAAGCGCACGCGTCCCTCACCGCACACCAGAGATTACTTTTGTTTGAAAATGCTAAACTTGCCGGTGCTACAGCCGAAAAGTTTCCTACACCACAATATCCACACAAGGAACATCTTCCCGGACAACTGGACCAGATCGTAAAGGAAAATCACAGCCTGACTTCGGAGAAAATTGGCGTGAAAGTGCACAATAAATTAAGCAACACCTCAACAGATGGAAAACCGAAAAACTTCACGTGTGAAGTGTGTGGAAAGGTAAAACAAGGAAACAAATGAATAAATAATAATGTTATTATGTTTTGTTAATGTTCATCTATAGATTATTTAAATAATTTCATTGTTCCATTAAAGGGAATTACTATATATATATATATATATATATATATGAGAACATTTACTTGCTGCTATCGTCAACCAAAATGGTCGTTTAGCTTACATAACATTTAAACCCCATCCGATGCACGTATTAGCAATATTATAGGCCTATACTATATATATATATATATATATATTTCTCTGTTTCAGGTGTTCAACGCGCATTATAACTTAACTCGTCACATGCCGGTGCACACAGGCGCTAGACCGTTCGTGTGCAAAGTGTGTGGGAAAGGTTTCCGTCAAGCCAGCACGTTGTGCCGACACAAAATCATTCATACACAGGTAAGTCACATTTTATTCTTTGTTATATATAATCAAATTATATATTTCATTTAAAAGCTGGAAACAAACGGAAATGTATTTTCTTATTTTTATTAGGAAAAACCTCATAAATGCAATCAGTGTGGAAAAGCCTTCAACAGGAGTTCGACACTAAACACTCATATACGGATTCATGCTGGATACAAACCGTTCGTCTGCGAATTTTGTGGAAAAGGTTTCCACCAAAAAGGTAAAGAGTCCCAGTTTTACCATGAAATAACTATCTGGAAGTTATATAAAACACGCACACACATACACACAGGTTGTAATGTCATGCTTCAACAGTTCAATGCATACTATTGATTATGGTCAATGTTGTAATATTTAGCATGATTCGTTGAATTGTTAAGACAGAAATAATACTGGAATGTATTAAACATACATTTATTTTCTTTAAATGTTTTTACAATATACCCTGACAGCCATTGGAAGATATTTCCAAATTTGATGTGTCACTTTACCTTAACTAACTCTCCTTACAAGATTCTTAAATTCGCTCTGGGTCAGGAAACAGACCTTTCCCTAATGCATAATCCGACAGTTTTGGGTTGTTGCCGTTCCTGATTTTTACAAAGTTTGACAACTTCTTGACTTCAACATCCAAAGCGCTGATTAATGAAGGCTGGAGGATGGAACTCCTTTGTCCGAAGTAACTTAATTGTGAACTGTTGACCTTAAGAAAAACGAAAGTAACCGTTTCATTGCACGTTGCAGACTATTAATTGTGTGCTTATGTTTATATTTACTTTGTAATTTCAGGAAACTACAAGAACCACAAACTTACGCACAGTGGTGAAAAGCAGTACAAATGCTCCATCTGCAACAAAGCCTTCCACCAGATTTATAATCTGACCTTCCACATGCACACGCACAATGACAAAAAGCCGTTCACTTGTGGAACTTGCGGGAAAGGCTTCTGCAGGAACTTTGACTTGAAGAAGCACATACGGAAACTGCACGACAGCAATTCGTGTTTATCTGCTTCGAACGACTCTTCCAGAGGACTCCAGAGCTGAGCAATATTTCGGTTTCCGTTGGATTCGGACAATCACAAATACGCCTAGTTTTGGTGTATATAACTATAATGAACATTTATTAGGGCCTATATACAGATAATAATTAGGCTACAACTCTCCTATGGAATTCAGATCATCTATTTTTCTTCCGATCAAAATGAGTGTTGATGGCAGTTTAAGGACTACATTGTAAATAATATGATTAATAAAATGTTATTTAAATGTTTTCCATGGACGCATTTTTATGTTTTGTAATGTAGAACTTGTTCACAGCAAGTATTGTGATACGTGAATCGTAGACGTTTTATACATGAAAGCGTAAGTTATATGTAAACAAATGAATGTTTAAGAATATGAGGTGTTGACATTTATGAATACATTTGAGAAATAATCAAAACCCTTAATAAAAAAAGTGAAAATGGGATGAAAATTCAATAAAGGTACAATTCATTTTAAAACCATCATCACGGCGATGTTAGTGCCATTTTAGATAAAGCTGCTAACTAAATTTTTTTTTTTTAATCGTATATTATCTTGGGTCTAGATATGCAATTGTTATTCAATTATTTTCGGTGTAAATATGACTATTTAAAAAAAAACAAAAAAAAAAAACATTTGTTCGTTAATATTTATTTTAAGGATGTTTCCAACTTAATTTCCGGGGTAATGATGCTGAAACATTTCAGTTAACGCAAAAGCCGAAAGAAACATTAGCTTTGAATTTTGAAAAACAGCTAAAAAGGTTCGCATTATCAAATGAAAAGTCCATATCTACTGTACATATGCCACAAATAACTGTCATGATATGTTAGTACTGTAGGCTACTTTCATTGTAGGTCTAGAGCCAAGTCCAGACACCTCCAAATCCTGAACAAGGATGAAAAATTCAAAAAGCTAAATTGGAATAGTAAAGTAAAGTAGCCTAACCAAAGCGATTAACATACATGTGTGCATTTTCAGTCCCTTTCGGATCACGTTATGAAACTTAAAAATATTCACAGACAAAAATTCTAATATGTGGATTCAGGTACCGGACGCATTATTTTAAAAATGACATAACTAAATATACAATATAGAACTAAATGTACTATATATATAGATATAGTTGACCGTGAACTAAGACGTTTTCCAGAGTGTTATTGTAATTGGAAGCAACTAGGCCTACATCACACAATGCTAACACGGGGCAATAAAACATTTTATGTAGGCGTGCGCTTTTTAAACACTCAGTGAACCCCGGATTATTCCAGACTGATGACTAAAACTGTCAGTATAACACTTACACGACCCGCGAATTACGCCTTGCAAAAGATCAATGTTTAATGCAATATTATTTTTTACCTGTTGTAACTTGTGCAGCATGTATTGTTATTATTATTATTATTATTGTTATTATTATTATTATAGCTGAGACGTCGCAATAGGTTATGTGATGAACCACATAAGCAGCATTACCTCAAATTTAGTCGACGTCTTGATTTCTGCTACCACATGAACTGAGTGGCTGGTGCCTCAGTTCCCTCAAAGTATATTTGAACGATTTTAGTAAAATACACGGCTCTAGTGATACAATCTTACACTTGACTTCCGTATAATGAAACAAATTATCAGATAAAACATGGACTCTTCAGAGCTCATTACATTAATCAGCTAAACTCCCTCAAGGGGAAGCTTCACGTATCAGGCTGTCTTCATCAGAATATGGATAATAAAACACTTGGACTACATCAACTATACCTTTCCTCGTCTATTCGACTTTAATATAGAATAACGTATTCTCCACACAACTCCTGGAACAATATTATCCTTGCGCGCTAACAGAAATTCTGATGAGACAGGCGCGTGCTACCAAATCTTAGTCTCCCAATTACAACGCAATTAGCAATTACGTGCTTTGCCAAGGGACTGAGCAGAAAGCTAATAATGCTAGCTGAATGGCCTGTTCACCTTTTTTCCAGTTAGTGCACATAAATGCTGCTCAAGAGAAAGAGATCCAAACAGGTGGCTTTCCACCATTTTAAGCGGTTTTATTCATCAATGTTTCCACTTCACTAACATTATTTTAATGTTATGCAAATGTCAAGTGTTTATGCATTTACCAAGTTGCACAACATCTCGAATCAATGAAAAACTGTTCAACACAGCTCAACAAAAACATTTTAGCTACCGAGAACAGATACGTTTGCAAAGATTTAGCTTTTTGCCGTTTTAAATGATTAATTCGCAGATTAGAAGTGGAATTAATGATCAGAAAAAAATACCTGTCATAAAATATTAGGATTAATTAGAAAAATGTAAACTAACGGAAATATAATCTAATATAATATAACATTATCAACGTAAATTGTAGGCAAGCAGCTATTAGCTACAGATAAGGATTTACGCAGGGTGACCATCACAGTTTACAAGAATTTGAAGTTAAATGTAGCCTACTTATCGTACTACTATAAGAAAGTTCGACAAATCACTTTTTAAACCTAAAGATGGAAGAGTTAATATAGTTTGTCTGTTTTGTATGTGAAAATATGATTGGATCATTGATTTATTCAACACCTTCAAAAGAGACTCGCTTGACAAGCGAGCTTTCGGAATTCCTTCACAGGTAAAATAATTGTGTGGGTATTATGCTGACAGCTGTCCTGTGCCCCGTTTCCCAAAAGCATCTTAGAGTTAAGATCATCTTAGAGTGTTGTGTGTTTGTGCCTTATTAATTTTATGATTAAATTATACTGACGTTATATATAAAAAGATGATGAAAATAGAGGGAGAAAAACAAACAATTAAAGTAATATAAAACAAAATAGCTTAAGATGATCTTTATCTAAGATCCTTTTGGGAAACGGGGACCTGGGTGCTTGCGGTTTGCATTTTTACAAAATGTAGGCCTACGTATAGCTCAAACTAGAGATCTGCTCGCTGCTCCGTAGGGGAGGAAGAACATTTTGCATAGGCTACATAAAAGTATTCAGTTTGAATGCTATTCGCAATCTGATCTTTATTTAAAAGTTTAACAGTATGTTTTATTTAAAATTTGAAATGCAATTTAATTTTGAAACAGTTCTCGGAGCCTGGACAATAGGTTGAAGGTAAACATCCTGGGCCAGATTTTCTTAATTATGAGAACCACAAACACAGACATTCAGTCACACGTAAAAAACTAATATGGGAAAATAACCTCGTCAAAATGACTTCGAAATATATCATGTCATTACATTTAATTATAACTACTTTACACCATATGATCTATAGGCTACTAGTCAGTTTCACTTATTTCTATTTACATAAATAGGCTACACACCAATTGGCTAGAATAGGGAAAGGGTTCCCCTCTTAAGTTCACAATCAAATGTCAGTAGGACGACATGATACCACTGCGCTTGATATGCCCAGTTAAACAATAACTACGCTATTAAGTTATTATTCCTCACCCCTGACGTCACGCCACATTGGTCCTTGTGTGTAGCCTACCTAAGCTCTTATTTAATTGACTCGCTGAATTAAGTCATTAGACTGTTCTGACTCTGTTAAGTGCATCCATTTCCGTTAATTTTCTTTTTGTCCTATTTAATTCCAAAACGTTTGTACTGTACTGTTTTTAATAACACATTTTACGTACGTTACAAATGCTCTCTCTCTCTCTCCCTCTTTCTGTGTGTGTGTGTGTGTGTGTGTGTGTGTGTGTGTGTGCGCGCGCGTGCGTGCGTGCGCGTGTATATGTACGGGGGGTTTACAACAGAGACATGTTTTGCGCGTAGCCTAATGTACAGGGGTGCCCATCTTGCCCAATGCCGAATAAAAAGCGGTGGGAAGTAAACAACCTAAAGACAGACGCGTTGCCCTTTTCTCTGCACTTACCTCTTCAACATCTGAGCAACCAGCTTTGCTCCTAGAAACATGTTAATTGACAACGGAGCTCATTACAGCATGCACATGTAACGCAGCGAGAAAGATTACAAGGACAAAAGCGCAGTAATGAACTGTCAACAATCGAGTATATCTACACGACCAGGATCACTCAAAAACGCGGCATTTACCAGCGACAAAGGATCGCCTTTCAGACAGGAAGAAAAGCGGACCTGGACTTTTGTTTAGTCAACTCAATTGATTATAAATGAAAGATTAACGGGGTAGCTCCGCATTTTTAAGGGGTGAGGGAGAAAAAAAAGCCCAATTAAGTCCACCAAATGTTAACTAAATCGCTTTCCCTCCGTTTAGTCCAAATGAAATTCTAATTAAACCATCCCTAGCGATGGTTTTGGAAAGCAATTTCTCTCCCTGCTGGAGTAGAACGAGCGAGTTGTATTACTTGTTAGGAGAAGCGTTAGTTCTTGGCACAAAGCGCTCGCGAGGCACATTGTAAAATGCCAAGGGGAAGTTAATGAGCATCAGGCGAACTCGTTGGATCTATTCCTGGAGATTGGTGTTGAAAAGATGGAATCAGCCAGCAGGCTTGTATGGTGTTCTGTACACTGCTCTTTATGTCCAAGTTTTCAAAAAGGCAATCTACAATAATATTGTTCGAGTCTTTTTAAAATATGCACTGAATATGCAATTGCGAAATAAACACCAGAAATACATTTGAAGAGACGTGCAACATCTTAAAAAACATAATTCACGGTTATTTACTGGATATTGTGACCGTTGTTTAAATTCTTTAAAATTATTGTCCAGTGACACATAGTTAAATTAATGCAAATTATTAGGTTACCATTGGTCCTACATTGCAGTTTTTCTGAGTAATATTTCCTAGAGACATGTATTCAAAAAAATGTATAAAAATAAATGGTCACTAAATCAAGATTATTAATCTAAAATCTGAAAAGCTGACCACAATATAGCTCATCCAATTTGTGGTACAGAGGCAATTGTCTGACTAACAACAAACACGCACATACACACATGTGTATGTGTGCATTTGTTGGTGATTCTACAGGAATGGTGTAAATTGGTGGTTGTAAAGAAATTTTAATTTGCATCCGATTTTCCCCAGACTCTAAGCATATATGTGTTAGTTCAAGTCTAAGGTTAAAAAAATCTAACGGTACAGTGAAAAATTATAACATATTTTCAGAATTCTCTTTAATTTGTCTCCTCTCCCCAAAATTTGTCACTACCATTACAAATTTTAAAATGGTAAAAATTCATCCTGATCCTTATAGTGAGTAAAACACATTTATTTTTAATCTAGCTTGTCTGCAGTTTGTAGTGAAATAAATTTTTAATCAAATTTCAAATTACTGAGCATTTTTTCTTTGTAAAATGCACATAATAAAATAATGTTTAATATTTGGTCACATATCCTTTGCATGCCATGACGTCCTGATGTCTGTGACCCAACAATATCAAAAGACTCTTGATATCTTATTTTCTGGTACTCCTACAAGCGATACTATAACCTCTGCATTTGAATGAATCTCTATGGGAATTGGGGGGTGGGACTAGATTTAGCTGTAAATTACACTGTACAAAAGGTTCTATAATTTCTAAACGGCTCATCCAATTTGGATGAACATACCCTCAAATTAAAGCTGACAGTCTGCACTTCATTGTCTTTGTATCCCTTCAAAGTGCTGTCCAATGCATTATGGTGCTCACTGTATATATATATATATATTGGTTGGGATGGCAGGTATGCCATCCGCCAAGTTACGGCTTGGCGGGGCATGCCCCATACCTATACAGCACCGAGAGTTTGGCACTTTTCAGGGTTTCCTACAGAAGTAACCACAATGACCATAGACTCTCTGCCCTTAAAAACATTAACTTCTGTATGTTCCGACCTCATGTAACCACACAGCATTCAGATACAACTTCACACATCCACACAATAAAGCCCCAAACTTGGGTTACTTTGCCGTTTTTCTCCTTCCTCTTCCGCTTCTTCTTCTTCTTATTCTTATTCCTATTTTTCCTGCCAAACGGCCTGCCTCCGTCGCGATGTTATCCAATGGGGAGAATTATTCTTTGAGGGTATGGTCCGTATACCTGCTCATCAAGCTTATCGCCCAATAAAAACGCTTCATACTAATGTTTTTTAATGTTAATATAGCTAATGGTTTCATGGTTTCCAAGAACGTACTGTAGCCTAATGGTTAGAGTTGCTCTCTGTCACACAGAGGCTTGTGGGTTCGAGTCCCGCAGGGCACATACTTATTTTCCACAAAAACAAAATGCAGCTGTTCAGTACTTTTCATTTATTAGACTGTTATTATTTTCACATTAACACATTAATGCATTTTTATTGCAAAGGCAAAAGAGGTTTCCAATATTAACTGTTCAATGTTTCACTTGTATTTCACTTGTGCTATATCACACCCTCCCCAAACCGGACGCTTGCTCTTGTCTGGTTTGGGGAGGGTGTTACGCTCTGCTCTTGCGGTCATGACTGACTGACTGTATTTCTTTATTCATTAATTTCTTCACTTCAGCTCTGTTCACTTTATCCTTTTCACACATAACACAATGTCACCATAAAATTAACTACTAGGAAAATTAAGAATTTATGATAATACATTAAGAATCGACGATAGCCTACCATAAGCTTCAAACCCTTAATTTTATATATTTTATTTTTATCTGCATTTATTTATTCATCCCCCCTTTCTCTATTGTACATGATGTTTCTTGATATAAATGTCTGCTTGTGAATAGTAAAGAAATCTGTAGCAGCAGTTAACATTTTAAAACCTGTACATTTTCTAAAGTAAACTTGCCAAGAAAGTACAACCATATCCTTTCTGGAGTGTAATTATTCATCAACTGTTAAAAACATTAATTGAAATCATATGTTGTTACCTGAGGCACAATCTCTTCATATGCTAAGATGAAGAAACGCAGGGCCAAGTTGCATTAAATAATTTAGGAAAGTTTGGATAGCATTGCTTTGGAATAGAGCTAGTTTATTTAGTGTGAGCTACGATAGGCAATATTGTTAGTTGTAACTTGGCCACATTTTGATATCAATACTTTTAAAGGCAGGCCTAGTTTTTGCAAGTTGGAATTAAGGACTTATAGACAGCGCTCTGTAGGCTATGCATGAGTAACTTGGCTTTTTTTTGTTCATATATATATAGAGAGAGAGAGATACCGAAAGTGCTTTAGTCTGAAAATTATTAAAAAGCCATGACTGTGTACTGGTCAGCACACATATCCCATCGTATTTAAAAGGGGAGCCAGACAAGTATAGACCTCTTCCGTAGGTTTTCTTCCTCTTCAAGGGCACAGTCTGAGAAGGTGCTTTGTGGCTTAAAGGTCTTTGGGCACCCTCGTGGGAGGCTCGTATACACTCTGCCCTGCTGGAATCACATAAATGTCAGACTGCAACATGACCTCCATTCAGGGTAAGTCTTCATGGCTCGGGGGTTAAGAAGCTGAAGGGGAACTTCTGCCCTTGTACCCAACCCTGACCAGCATTTTTCAGAAGAGCTGGTGAGCCATGACCTCCAAACAAATCTGCTCAATGTTATACGCATACTTATGTTTTCCCCAAAAAACAGTCTGTATCCTTTACTGGGGTAGGAGGTGGGTCTGATTCACAACTAGATGCCTTCCCCTCAGATTTCACCATCTAATCCAAACTCAAGGTTTCCTTGAGTCTCATTGTTTGGATGAATCAGTAATCCTCAGTTACTCTGGAAGAACCTCCTTGGCTTGACAAGGCCTCACAAGGTACCCTCTACTGTAATGGCAAACATTTTGGTATTAGTTTCTTGCCACAGATACACCACAATATAAATAAAGCAAGGCCTGGCATTGTATGTGACCCTGATTCCCATAGTAATGTAAAAGGTATGCGCCAAAGTAATTTCCTTCTGCTTGTGAGAGTTAGAGCTCAAAAGATTTGACAAATGTGGCAAATGTGCACTGAAAAAAATAATAATAATTTACTTAAAAAAGTAGTGCATCATTTTTGCATACCCTTTTTTAAATATATTGTACATATTATTTTTCAGTAAACTTTACTTAAAAATCCCTAGCTGGCAATGCTCAAATTTATGAGTTTCACTGAACTGTCTTTACTTAAAAAATTTAAAGTTGTTGAAATTAAGTGTGACCTAATGTGACCTAATTTTTTAAGTAGCCAGTTCAGTGAAACTCATAAATTTGAGCATTGCCAGCAAGGGATTTTGAAGTAAAGTTTACTGAAAAATAATATGTACAATATACTTAAAAAGGGTATGCAAAAATGATGCACTACTTTTTTAAATTCAACATAACCTTTTTTTCAGTGTGGAATATGGGAAAGAAGGCAGTTGTGTCTCCGCTGTGGAAAACGAGTGGGGCTCAGGACAGATCCACAGTGGATCAATATGTCTGAGATATGGAGGCGTGGAGGGGATCTGAGAAGACCTGCATATACAGTATACACACATCCCATCAAGGCTTAAGATACATGCTCACTGGCGGCAGTGTAGTATAATGGTTAAGGAACTGGCCTTGTAACCGAAAGGTTGCAGGTTCAATTCCCAGGTAGGACACTGCCGCTGTACCCTTGAGCAAGGTACCTAATCTGAATTGCTTCAGTATGTATCCAGCTGTATAAATGGATAATATATTTTTTTTTTTTTAAATTTTTAAAATGCTAAAAAGTTGCGTAAGTCACTCTGGATAAGAGCGTCTGCTAAATACCTGTAATGTAATGTAATGCTTTCAAAAGGCTATTGAGAAACATACGCACCTGAATCTTGAATGGTCAATAAAATAATAATAAAAAAACATACAATGAGATTCAATTATTTAAGTAACAAATGATTTGGAGGATGCAATAAATACCAAAATACACCAAACCAATTTTAAAGCAACCCCTAAATTGCAGGGCAATCATTCTCAGAAAATCTGAAAATTGAAGACCCTGGTGCTAAAAGTACAAGTCACTGGGAATTACCGAGTATGGTCCCTTGCCACAGCTATTGGTGAATGAGCATTAAAATTGATAAAGTACATGGGAATGCTGCTAAAGAGCACTGAAGCGTATGGTTATGATGACGTAAATAACCGCGGGCCCTTTTACTTGGTTTTATTTCCTTCATGCTTCTTCAGTACACACACAACACACTGCACCTCCCTTTATGCCGAATCAAAAGCTACAACCTGCGCAAGAGAATCATTACTAGACTTTCCATCCTTGTATATTTACAATTCTGTGTCCATATTCGGTGCATACAAAATGCACTTGTACAGTACATATGCTAACACATTAACATCTCTCGTACGGATGGCTGGCCTCCACTTTGGGATCGTCCAGTTCTGGTAGTTATTCTGAGCCAGAGATGGCCGGTAGAAAAACCAGGTGTCATTGGGGCAACGAAGGCCAAGAGGAACATTGTCAGGGCAGGCATGCAGCGAACAGGACTGGGGTCTCTGCCAATGGCATGATGGGACTGTGGTGTCTGTGGCTAATCCACCTCAGGGTATTCTCCATTAGAATACATAATGTAAAGCTAGTCATTTGGAAGGGCTCCAGATCGTGGTCTTCAAAAGCCTTTTAGATAATTCGTCGCACCCAACCCACAACACCCCCCCCCCCCCCCACCCCCCCCTCTCTGACTGGTGCCTGACCTCCAGGGTATGAGTGGGTCCCAGCTGAGGAATAAGGGCAGCTGCCAACCACCGCCATTTCAACCCCGGCCATCCGGATGATCGCGTTTGTCAACCCGCCACTCCGCGTCACGCGACGCGGTTTGATCATCGCAATTAGGGTGATCAGGGATGCCATCTCTACCAGTAAGCGTGAGAGGGGGGGGGGGGGGGGGGGGGGGCGGGGGCACGGGTCGAGCCCACAGCGTGAGAGGGAGGGGGGCACGGGGCGAGCCCACAGCGTGAGAGTCAGGAAAGCAGGTTAAAAAGACGCCCTCGTCTTACTTGTCCCGTTACTGTAAAATGTCCACCTCAATCAGCGCTCGCATTACGTTCCGTGTACGTTCCGTCTCATTAGAAGGAGTCTGCGCTCGCGTCGTCGCCGAGCGACCCGCTTCAGCTCAGCTGGACTCAAACATGGCTCAAACGAATGAGGACATTTTAAAAAAACTTACTGTTGTTTGTAGCGAATCTAACTGTTCCAAAGTACAATGCTTGCTAAATAAATTATAAATGCAGACTATGGCGATTGTCAGCATGGCAATATGTACAATGTCTTTAGAATGAGTAAACTTACTTGGAAAACTGAAATCAATGGACACAAAAAGGGTCTTTCCCACACACCACAAAAAAAGTATTACTGGCGTATGTTAACCGGCTGAACTACACTACTGCTGAACAGGGACACAATAAAAAGCAATTATTACTAATGGAGAGAGTGGTTCTGGAGGTACCATGTGATAAAGAGGCCAAGACCCAAAGCTCTCCAGGTATAAAATGCAATTTCATAAGGCAGAAATATCTGAAACATGCTATGAAAATAGTCTACAATACAACAACAAATGCCTGACCAGAATAACATACACATAAAACCATGCCTCCCCCCTCACACACACACACACACACACACACACACACACACACACACACACACACACACACACACACACACACACACACACACACACAACATACACACACACACACACACAACATACACACACACACACACACACACACAACATACACACACACACACACACACACACACACAACATACACACACACACACACACACACACACACACACACACACACACACACACACACACACACAACATACACACACACACACACACACACACACACACAACATACACACACACACACACACACACAACATACACACACACACACACACACACACAACATACACACACACACACACAACATACACACACACACACACACACACACACACACACAACATACACACACACACACACACACACAACATACACACACACACACACACACACACAGAACATACACACACACACACACACACACACACACACACAGAACATACACACACACACACACACACACACACACACACACAGAACATACACACACACACACACACACACACACACACAGAACATACACACACATACACACACACATAACATACACACACACACACACACACACACACACAGAACATACACACACAGAACATACACACACACACACACACACACACACACACACACACACAACATACACACACACACACACACACACACACAGAACACACACACACACACAGAACATACACACACACACACACACACACAGAGCATACACACACACACACACACACACACACAGAGCATACACACACACACACACACACACAGAACACACACACACACACAGAACATACACACACACAGAGCATACACACACACACACACACAGAGCATACACACACACACACACACACACACACACACAGAGAACACACACACACACACACACACAGAACATACACACACACACACACACACACATACACACACACACACACACACACACACACACAGAACATACACACACACAGAGCACACACACACACACACACACACACACACACAGAACATACACACACACACACACACACACACACAGAACACACACACACACACAGAACATACACACACACAGAGCACACACACACACACACACACACACACACACACACACACACACAGAACATACACACACACACACACACACACACACAGAACATACACCTGGGTACTGAAAAACATGATCAATAACTTTAAGTAACAAAGCCCATGTGAACAAGTGCAAATAAAACTTCTGTCACATGAATCTCACCCCTGTAAAAAATACCATCTTAATGACAGCGCCTACACCAATATTCTGCTCTACTTTCAAACCTTAACCATACAAACCACGGATACAATAGACTGATACTGGTAAATGATAAAATATAAGCACATTCTAGCTAGAGCTAATACATACGTACAGCTTTTGATTTGCTTGAAAAGACAAACAACTGTGTTTAGTGGCTATGGGTTCCAGGACTGATTGCCGGGAATTCGTTTTTAATCCCTCCAGTCCAGGATTATGCTATTTATATAATTTTAAGAATTTATATAATCATTAACTTAAACTCTGCAAGTCACCTTGAATAATGCCATGTGCTAAACAAATTCAATTTAGTCTGCAGTAAAGTTAAATAAATCTGAAAATGTAAGCACAGATGAATTTATGCTTTATATAAAAAAAATGGATGAACATTTTCCCCATTAATGTTGCTTCATATTAATACATTAAACAATGTCATGAAGCGCAAAGGAACAATAGACAAGAAGACCCCAAATATGGTGTCATGGGGAATCCTATATTTTTACATTTAAGCTATTATCTCCCCCTTGTGGTAAAAATGATGTACGACAGCATTCAGAAGCCAAACTCCATTATTTTGTTATTATTTCTCACCTAACTGAATAAGGAGTTGTATAGTCAGATTTATCTGTATGGCTGACAAGAGATTCTTTTTTATAATATATAAGTTCGAAACAAACACCACCTTGGTGGTCACCGAATGAGTTTTAAAGGGAGAGTTAACTGTCTTTTTTAGAATATTATTTCCATTTTAGTATATTGTTTTGATAGACGCATACGGTTTTTCTGTACAAGAAAAGATATTTTAAATTTGTAAACAAGTTTCAGATGACCAGCTGGCTTTACAGTAGCTGGTCTAAAGCGAGAACATAATATTTCAAGTAACTCAGTGATGTTATAGTTCCAGAGGCTGTACATATGACTAGATCAATTTTATTATATTTATTCACAATTATAAACATAAATACAGCTGTAAGCATTAATTATAGGGTTCCAAGCACACATCACAGGAATAGGAATTGCATCTGGACATTCCTGTGTACTGTATGCTCAATTTTTGATATATCACAACTTTTGACATTTTTATGGCTGAAGGCCATCGGAAATCATCTTTTTTTCAGAAATGTGGGACAATGCCATGGGATCAAGTTTGACAATTCAATTTCCATGTGTGGCATCAATTAAGCGTCACGCATCTCTCCATGAATCAACCTCAAAATGGTTTTACTGACGTAAACACTGTCCTGATTCCACTGACAGCTCATGATATATAGATGTTAGAGTTACCATCTCATGATATATATAAAGATGTTAGAGTTACCATCTCATTATATAGAGATGGTAATTTTGGGACTCGCAAGTCTTTAGTTTGATGAACATCAAAGTATCTTGAAAGTTTCACATTGTCAATTCATCTGACTAATTGCAGCTGGACATTTTTGGTCTAATGTACACCTAGTTTTCAATATATCATTTAACGTTTTTGTATATATGCTAATGAACGTATGAGGATTTTAAAAATCATGTTGGTATTTATATGTAACCTACAGTTTAGGAGTACAATGCTGTGGGATCAGAGTCAGTTTTTGCTCTAAACAGAGTGGGTCAACTATAGAATCAGTGGTAGTACTTGGTACCAGTGTACAAAAGATGGGTCTCACTTCATCTGACATGTCCTGAAAATGACAGCTCTCTAGGCCAAGGTGTTAAGATTTTATACCCATTTCATCCATTTTTATTCCAATTCTGGAAGGCAATTACAGTGGCACCTTTTGACCATTCACGGTCTTATGATTTTATTTGGTGCTGAGTCATGCCTGTTGGTTGTATAACAGTTTAAGCATGCCAGCTTTAACAAGTTAATGGAAATTGGTAAAAAAAAATAACTTTAAAAAAACACTTGTGGCACCCCCTATTGGCCATTTTAAATGAAACATGGGTATATAAGTTAGGTGAACACATCGACCATGTTTCACGATGATGGAACTAACTACCAAGAAATTTTGGCCAATTATGTAGTTTGCCACAATTTCTTGCAAATTTATTTGTTAATAGCGGCTAAACTGTTCATGTGATTGGGTTAGTTTTTATTACATTTGTGTATCCCGGTCTCCTGAAGCTCTTTACCAACTTTGACGCAAATAGGACCAATAATAAAAAATGATTAGAAAATAAACAGTTTTGCATGTAAAACAAAATCACAGTAAATGAAAGAAAGACAGAATTCCAGATAATAGGGTTCAGGCACTACATGCCTGTAACCCTAAATATCAGTTTTTTGTATTGTGACAGTGCTTCTTTCCTTTTAATGCAGTGGCCTCAGGTTGCACACACCATAGGAAATAGTTACAACTAAAAATAAAAGTAAATTTAATTTTCTTGAAGAATAATAATGTATTATACACATGTACAAACTCTGCAGGCATAACATCACTGTACAAACTCTGCAAACATAACATCACTGTACAAGTTGATTTTTTCAGGTATACCCCCCAATGCCCCGACACTGGCTGACTGGTCTTCAAAAAAACATCTATAAATATGTAAATATCCTTCAATGCACACACACATGTCTGGGCCAATTGAAAGCAAACACTAAAACTGAAATAATATCATAAAGCTGCAGAAAAGGTGAACTATCCCTTTAACACTTTAAAATAGAATTGGGATGGGATAAATATGTCCTACCAAACATAGAAATAGTTTGGCTGATTATAAACAACTGCTGACATCATCCAATACAGATTCATTTGTTAAAGGCATTAAAAGCTTGTGGACATCCTACGAAGATAGATAGAAGCCAGTCAATATAATTGTGGAGCCTGCCAAACTCAACACCTACACAACGTATGCTTTCATTTATCCCAAACCAGCACAAACAACCTCAATCTCGTGTTGAATTGAACACAAATATAGATCCATTAGGTGCATGGAAACTATTCAAAGGAATACCCTTACCTTTCTCTCTTGTGTCTCCTAGGTTAAACATCTTCTGCCACTTTACCAAACGGCACACTCCAACTGTGGGATATTTCCCTCCACACCAGCTCTCCGTCATCCCTGTAAAAAGACACCAGACTGAATTACATAAAAAACTGTGACTCATGCACTTATCGCAAATCCAACACAAACAGGGAAGTGTTATATTGTATTTGTTGTGGAACAGCGCTATGTAAAAACAGGCACAGAGGTTGCAAAATGATTTTACGGTGCATGTACCTCACAGTAGCCATTTTAACTTCAGTTTGCTATTAGTTGGGTGTCAGCATGAAAACAAGAAAAAACCTAACAAAAAAAAAAAAAAAAGCTTCTGTACTACATCATTTCGATTTCACCCCGATGTTCTGTTTTGGGGGGGGTATATATTTTTCTTACCTACAGGGGGATATATATTTTTCTTACCTACACGGGGAAATATATTTTTCTTACCTACAGGGGGATATATATTTTTCTTACCTACAGGGGGATATATATTTTTCTTACCTACAGGGGATATATATTTTTCTTACCTATATTTTTCTTACCTACAAGGGGATATATATTTTTCTTACCTACAGGGGATATATATTTTTCTTACCTACAGGGGATATATATTTTTCTTACCTACAGGGGATATATATTTTTCTTACCTACAAGGGGATATATATTTTTCTTACCTACAGGGGATATATATTTTTCTTACCTATAGGGGATATATATTTTTCTTACCTACAGGGGATATATATTTTTCTTACCTACAGGGGATATATATTTTTCTTACCTATAGGGGATATAATTTTTTTCTTACCTACAGGGGATATATATTTTTCTTACCTACAGGGGATATATATTTTTCTTACCTACAGGGGATATATATTTTTCTTACCTACAGGGGATATATATTTTTCTTACCTACAGGGGATATATATTTTTCTTACCTACAGGGGGGATATATATTTTTCTTACCTATAGGGGATATATATTTTTCTTAACTACAGGGGATATATATTTTTCTTACCTACAGGGGGATATATATTTTTCTTACCTACAGAGGGATATATATTTTTCTTACCTACAGAGGGATATATATTTTTCTTACCTACAGGGGGAACAAGATAAGAATGACGAGGAGGCCTCACGTGCATTTTACTCCCTATTTTCAGAAAATCATGACATGGGACAAAAATAACAGTTCAGAAGGGTATTGAAATATTTTTCATTTCTCCACGGGCTAGCTCATTTCGAGGGCCATGCAGGTAGTACTTCAGTAGAGGTTCTGAGGTTACCTTTCATTCATCAGATCAGATAAGATATAGTAATAATATAGTTTCCTTTCCCTTCAGTATCAATGTCATGGTATTGCTTTTACAGTGAAAATGTATTGACATATACTGGAAAGCATACTGTAATATGTTGAATAATACATTTGAATATATTAATATATTTACAGTATAGGCCAGTATATTGCTATTATGCCTAATAATGCGTTCTACATTCAGACATATTCCACTAAGATCAAAGTGGCAATAATTGGTATATTCTGAAAAGCTTCAAAATATTATTGAATATATTTCTTAAAGCACAACAGAACTTTGGTAGAACTTTGGGTTGTGTAGTTACCTGGCCATGATACGAGTCCAAATGGTGGCGAAATTTGTTTGTTAGTTGCTCTGTGCTCCCCTGGGGTGATAATCCAGATTTTATTATTTGTCGCTCTCCATTCACTTCTATAACTTTATATATAAAGTTTTTCTTTAGGTTGCAATGGGGTCAGACCAAGCGATTTCAATGAGGATTTGCTGATTTTGCATGCTTAGGTCTCAAATTGTTCTCATATTATTTCCATACAATCATTGTCCATTCAAATGAATAAAGCTGAACTTTGGTCATGATATTCTGCATAGTTGTAGAGATAAAGGGGTCCAAATAGGCCAGAAAATGGCTGCCATCATGGGAGTTGGAGCCCTTTATGTGAGTGTATTTCAGACAACAAAGGAAATAAATGGAGGGATAATTTCACAGAACTCATAGAACACATACAGTATTTATCTAAATATTAATGCTGCCATCTATACAGAGCATCTAAAAATATATTTTGAGGTTTGTCTTCAAGGATAAAAAGTTACATAAGTTACATATAAAAAGTGGGCATATTAGTAGAATCTTGAAACTTTCACAATGTAAGCGTTGTGACATGTAGCTAATGTGTACAGAAAGCCATCATCCTTCTGAATTCCTTCATAGTGAAAATAATTGTTTCCTACATTAGGCTAGTGTGATGTACTACACATATTGGACACTAGGTGGCAATTGACTTATTTTCAGAGGCCCGATTTACACATGGGGTGCATCCCAATATTCTTCACTCCCCACCTCCCTTCCTCCACTCCCCCACTACCACTCCTCTCCTACCCGGTGATGTAAAACTGCCTCAACGTTTTGCAAGTATTTGCATGTACAGGTATTAAATGTACCTGGCATTGCGGTTTGCGTTGAGATGGTAATTAATATGTGACAATTTATACATAATAAAGATGTAATCAGCAACTTTAGATTAAAACACAAAGATCCGTTTCCGGGGCACGGAGTAGAGGAGGTGGTAGTGGAGGAAGGGAGGGTGCATTTTTGACTATTGGGACACACCCCTGGGCTGCGTTCAGATCCAATTTAACACACTCCCTTCCCTTGCTCACTTCCCTCGAGGGAGCTATCTTGTGACGCAATTTGCTACGTGTAGCAAGCAAACTTAAAAGGTGCTCTGCAGGGGAGGATTTACGAGAAACAAACAAAAACGGAACCGAACCGCCCTCGCAACATTTCGGAAGTGCAACACCATAGAGTTGAAATCTGACTGCCAAATAGTTTCTGTGGGGACCGCCCACTTTTTCCATGTGGAGCATTGCATTGTGGATTCCCTTCTTGCTGGAAGCTGGCATTTTATACCCTTGGTGGAAGGGAGGATAAATGAGGGAGCGAGGGAATATAATTACTCCCTCCCCTTTCTGAAATTGGATCCGAATCAAACTTGGTGTGGCTGCCATATTTCATCTTGGCATTTTGGGGATTCCCCCCTTGAAGCAAGGGAAGGGAACGACAGGAAGAAAGGATAAATTTCGGATCCGAACGCAGCCCCATTGTTTAAGACTAGTCCAGATCTCAGACAATAAATGTCGCTCAAATCCTTGGATAACTGGGTATGATGAGTGTGCAGCAGCATGCATGAATCACCATTTCTCCTTGTCACCTTAATAGCCAGAACTAATGGCTCTAAATTATATCCATCGGACGGGAGGAACACATACTCAAACAATCATGTCTACAGTTATCACTCAGGTCAAGTTTTAGTACAGGCATGATGATCTGAAACTCCATTGGACAATTTAAACTACAGGTGTAAGCAGAGCCAGTGCAGGGCTACTCACAGTTTTGGAGGACCGGGTTGTGCAGAATTTCCATTCCACTACTAGTCATTGTTTATTTTCTAAGCTCAATTTGAATAGTGACTAAAACAGTGACCTCTAGTGACCAATGGCAATATTTAATTAAAATAATAGTGTGATGTACTACTACACATATTGGACACTAGGTGGCAACGACCTTGAAAATAGCCTTCACTTGACCTGGCTTTGACTTTGCCAGCTTCGGAGGAAGATTATATGAACTTCCCCATGTTTACATTTCAAAAGGTTGGTCTCAGCCTTCTGGTGTTGTTAGCCTACTCATTGTGGCTTGAAAATCAGATCTGCTATAGGTTGTTGAAGGTCAAGGTCCCTAGATATCATGAAGGAATTTCATAAGGGTAATGACACATTCTACACGTTAAATGTATACAGACAATTGTAAACATGAGGGGAAAGACTACAAATTATATTAAAGATAGATGGGAGAAAGAGTTAAATGATACAATAACTGAAAAACAATGGGAAAATATGTGTGAAACAGTCTTTACTACTTCCTGCTCTTTGTACTGGCGTGAATTCTGTTGGAAAAACCTTGTACGTTTTTTTATCACACCTAAAATGAAGAGATACCTGTCATCGGTAAATTATACATGTTGGAGAAATTGTGGGGGTGACGAGGCAAGCCATTATCACATTTTTTGGAGCTGTCCAAAATTACAGTTGTATTGGGGGAGAGTCTGGGAGATCGTCAAACAGGTCCTTGATTCGCAGATCCCACTGACATGTAAGTCATTGTATTTGGGCGACATACCAGATGATATAACAGGTAATGACAGGTACCTTTTCAAAATTTTGACTGTGGCTGCAAAAAAAGCGATCACTCGTAAATGGCTACAGAACGATCCACCCACGGTAGATAATTGGATTGAAATTATTAAAGAAATTCATGAAATGGAAAGACTCACCTTTCTGTTGAGACTGAACAGCGACTTATACATTGCAAGATGGACAAAATGGCTTCTATACTCACCAAAATAAGAAGTTTGTCTTTGAACCCCGGCTTCTTTTATTGAGCGGAACTGACTTCGAATAAGACTTTCTATAAGGACTAGCAACAATTTTTCTTTTTTGTACTGTGACTCCTATACTGTTGGATTTCCTATGTGTTTGTTTGTTCTTGTAAAACTGAATAAAAATTAAGTGTCAAAAAAAAATGTATACAGACAAATGTGAGTTATGAGGCTGAACTAATATGCCCACATATGATTTTTGAACATTGACAATATACCACAAAACATTTGTATAATGGTTTACATGCTTTGCTTACATTTTTGCTATCAATATGTTCATAGTGGTTACTTTAGCAATCATTTAAAAAATCTGATTTATATCTCTATTATTTAAAGAGTAATGCTATCTGAAAATGGTATGTCAATAAAATATGGTCATTCTGGACCTTAATTGAAACTATTAAGAATTCAAGGCTCAAACTTCATTTTCTTTCATATCGGTGGTTGAAGAATGTGTACACCAAAAATAAACTGGTTCTGAACATCCCTCATTGAAACTACATGGTTTCACTCAATGAAATACTGAGAGCTACATAGTAAAACAGGGAAAACTATACATTTTCTGGATCACAGACTCGGATCCTTATCTACAAGTCGGAAAAGTCTGAGGGTGATATGCAGAACTACTAAAAATCTATGTTGCAAAATGTAGACAGTGTACCCTGTTGTCCCTTAGGCCTCGTTCACACTACAGCTAAATACGGTTGTCGCTCCCCATTTTAGTAGTTAATCCGGTCAAGTTCACACTTAGTACGGTTATGAACTAGAGCGACAACTAGTAGTAACGAGTCCTGTTCGAAACAGGTGGCGACTACCGAAATTGACTCTTGTTCCTATGCAAATGAGCTTGGTTGTGCGAGTGTGGACGGGAACGGGAGTTGACAACTGGTAGTAAATGCGCAGTGATTAACTGCGTAACGGTACCTGACTTCCACAGAGCGTTCTGCTAGGGGCGATCTTGATTACTGTTAAAAGAAGCATTAGTTGACGTTGCTTCATTCGCTACCAGATCAGATGTGGAAACATGCGTCTTTTCCGGCTTCTCTTGACAGAGATTAACAAAAACAGAATGGCCGCGTCCATGTTTGTTGACATTGGAGATCACGTTTACACCTGCGCGATAATTGAAATGCGTTCAGAGCAAATATCGCGCTCTTACAAACTTACTGCCAGCATTGGACATGACAGCGTTGTAAATACAGGAACGAGTCCTGTTACTTGTCCATACTTGTCCATACCATGAACAGACCCTTGATGACTTACAGCCATTTCGCCAACCATGTATTCCATACTGTTCCAGCATAATTTACAGCTAAATCTAGTCCCACCCCCCAATTCCCATGGAGATCCATTCAAATGCAGAGAAGTTATAGTATCGCTTGAGTACCAGAAAACAAGATATCAAGATATCACCAGATAACAAGAGTCTTTTGATGTTGTTGGGTCACAGACATCAGTAAGTCATGGCATGCAAAGGATATGCGACCAAATATTAAAAATGGTTACTTTATTCTACATTATGTTAAACTGTCCAATATTTTTTATTGTGGGGGGGGGGGGGGGGGGGGGGGGGTGTTCTATGATTTCTAAACGGTTCATCTGATACGCGTCCGATACGCATGAAAATACCCTCAAATTAAAGCTGACAGTCTGCACTTCAACCTCATTGTCATTGTAGACTAGACTACAGAACTAAAATAACAACAAATGTGTCACTGTCCGATGCATTATGGTGCTTACTGTATGTTAGGGAACTATTTAATTTTAGTCTGAAATGTATATGCTAGTTCTCTACCACAAGTTTGTATGTGGCATATGTGATTTTATAGGATTTTTACAGACCTTTTGGGCATGCATTTTAGCGCTATAATGCACAGGTGAATCATTTCCCCAGCTCAAGCATAGCCCTCTTTCCCAGCTGTTGATCACACCGCCGCTCAGAGACCGCTGCACGTTCCAGAAAATCAGCGATAGATGTGTTAGGCAAAAGGCTGAGGGAAAGTTACACTACATTGGAAGTTTCATTTTCAGTCGCTCGTTCGAAAGCTTCTAGGGTGTGAACGACAATTTGGTGTGAGACACACGAGTACTGGCAGTTTATTTAAGGAGTTAGTGAACTGTGGTCTGATGTACATGTTGGCAGCCATATATTCAAAAGCAATGGGGGGGGGGGGGGGGGGACAGAAAAACAATGGTGACACTGTAATACAATCTGTCAGTGTCAGGTGCCTGAGAATGCATAAAGAGAAACTGGAATGTTCTATTACGTTGCCCCTTTTTCTGCTCATATATTTTTAATAGCCAAAGAGCTCATACTTAAAATCGGACAACCCTTACCTAAAACCTGAGGCAAGTTCACATTAGTCAAGGGTAACACATTTCTCACGTTTGCTGTGCTGGACTGGATGTGATTTCAAAGTAAATTAGTAAATTATTTAGAATCAAACAGTTGATTCATGTTGGCTACAGGCATGAAAAACGGTGCACCAATACATCTCAAGACCTACGTTCATTTTTAAGGCTATATAGCTACATTAGGAGGTGGTTGTCAAACCATGTTTCCTAAAAACCAATTCCTCTAGTTCCGCTGGACAAACGTTGTTCATTAGCTGCAGAATTTCCCACGTGTTTCTCAAAATACACTCAGTTAACTCATTTGTTTGCAAATGTGACATGCAAATGAAGAGGAGTCTGGCTCCACCCTCGTTAAGGACAAGCTCACCACAAGAAATATAAGCTTCATTGGTTCAAGTTGCAATTCATAAATTACAGCTACTTGACTAAATTTAGCATTCGTTATATGGCCACTGGCCTTCTCCTTGTTTTTTTGGGGTATACAATCCAAATTTTAAAATATGCAATTAAAATGGGAAATATGTTTACATATCAGGAGGTTAAATTTATATAACCTACAATCTATTTAACCTTCTGGTTTTTAAATCAGTCACAATCTTATCTCTTGCGGATGATGCAAATCCCAAATCTCACAAAGCTCTCTATCAATATTACACCAATGAACCAGTGCAGGCCAGAGTTATTTTGTGTCATTGGATGAGACAAGATTAATTCAAGAAGGCTTATCGACCAGAATTTTATTATCCCTCACTATATTTCATGTCGAGCATTAGCCAGTAGACACTCTTTGGCCTGTACCCTCAATGCCTTTGGATGTAACACAATGGAAAACCATGAAAAACCATCATAATATGTCTAGAATCCTTTAAGGATTTCCACTCTTTCCAAGTGCTTTCAAGACATTATTTACCAGGAGATTTCTAGGACATTTTACGTAATATTAATTGCGATCGTGGGGATGGAGAGATTGTGATTGTGGACCAGGGATGGGGGGGGGGGGGGGGGGGGTGTTGATTGTGGTTGCAGACTTTAACCTTTAAAGTTGTTAGCTTTTAACATTGCAGGTACACTAAGTCCAACTCTCCCTCACACTCTCTGAAAATATTTTTCATATGTTGGTTTTATGTTTTAACCATTTGTAATTTCTGTGCAATTATATGTTTTTCTGTCAGGTTAGAATGTTATGGGTGTTTGGGATCTGTTTAACTGCCAAGTAGCAATTATAGCCAAAAACCCTTCCCCTGAAGCAAGATGTAAAATGACATACATATTCAAGCCCAACACAAAAGCTGATAATGATATTGGTGACAGTATCTGCAGTTTGCCTGAAGAAAGGTAGAAAAAAAGTCAAGCTCATCATGATAGTGATATAATCAAAATTCCAGCAGGGGGCAGCGGTGTATAGCATGTAAAATGCTGTTTTGCCTTTATAACTAATTTTTATAAAAGGCTTCTAAAATATAAAATAACATGGGGTAAAATTTTTATTTATATTATATTTAGGCTAATTTAGAAAATAAAATGTGTGTGTATACTTACAAAAATACTGTTATCGCTTGCAGAATAATTTAAAGGCCCAAACCTGATGATTATGATGATGACAATGATAATAATAATATTAATAATAATAATTAGATCGGTTTCATAAGATCTAGTAAACTAAGGCAGAACAGAACATTTACCACTGTGAATCACTCACATCTCATCTGCAAGGCAACAGCAGCCTTAATGAAATGGAAAGCTTTGTATATAAACAGCCAGCATGGAAGGCAGAGCAGGTACAGACTCCTGCAATGTTGCCAACTCTGGAGATGCTGGCTGCCAAAATTGACTACATTTATGGCAAGTGGTCTTCTCAAATTGAATAGATCACATCCACTGAGTGCATGTCCTTGAACTACACGTTTTCAGTATTGATTAGATAATTGAACTGGTAATTCACCCGGTGTATTTCTTTTTTTAAAATATGTTATTTTTTTCTCTCCAAGACCTCCTGAAATGTGTTTTTGGTCTTAACCTTGAACAATCAAAATGCACGTTGTTATTTATTCTAAAGGCATTACAGGGTAAACTACCCAATTACATCTTCAGTCTTTTATCTTATATCAGTAACTACGGCACGAGATCCACTAGTCAAATCATTTTAAATGTACCCAGGGTGAACTCCCAAGCTTGGTAAAACTTTCTCTTGGTAAAACAAGCTTTCTCTTTCTATGCACCGTGGGCATTGAATGAGTTGCCAAACATCATTATTTTAGAAGTACTACCTCCTTTGAATACCTTTAAAGGTCTTCTAAACTTCCTTGAAGGAAACTTGTAAACTTGCTGTTGCTTTACCTAACTTTGACATAATATGAACTTGATATGGACTGTGTTATGAATATCATTGGTATGGACTATATGTTTCTCTTTTCAAATTCCTTTCTCCTTGTTTAACATTTTTCTGTATTTTTCATGTATTTTAAACATGTGACATTCTTTTTTTTAAATGTGAAACCTTTTTTGCTACCGTCTTGACCAGGACTCCTGAAGAAGAGATATTGTATCTCGATGGGACCTGGCTAACTAAAGGATAAATAAAATCTATCACATGCAACTGGGGAGAATGCTTATCTAAATTAATATATCAGGGCAAAAAGCACCATAGCAGCTAGACAGAACACCCATTTAAGTTACATTTGACAGCAGTGATACAGTACTACCAAACAGAGCAAATGTAAACTCAAACCAAAGATCTCTTCTGTATATCTTTTAATTTACAGGGAAGTTTATGTCAATATTGACTAGTGGAGGAGGCCAATGGGCCAGTTTCATGTTCACATAATGGCACCTCTGATGTTATAGCAGGGAGTTACACCATGGAGTTCATTACCTCAGGGAAATGATACTGAAGATATGAAGGTTTCTGTATTGTGGCCATTTCTCCCCACATCATGATCAAGACTTTCCTTCATCCATCAGCATGATATTTCCTATCTTTCTGGAGATCATAGCCCATTTAATAAGCTTAATTACACATGGTATCACAAGACAGAAGCTAATAAAAAACTATTGTTAAAATGACCCAATGGAAATAACCACCTTTTTATAAATATTGCATGAATGTGGTACAGAATATGGTGAGACCTCTGTACAGAGACCGTTTTTTATGGGAAACAAAGTAAAACAAATTCCTTGATTTAACCAGCGCCACGATTTACAGAGCACACCAGAATCACCACAAACTACATCAAAACCCATATTTTATTTTATGTATAGCAATACAATTTACATATTAAATAACACTATAATAGAATGATTTGATATAGCTTTCAACAAAACAAAGCGATTTTTTGTCAGGTTACAAAAGAGGAGGACCACCCATATTTTTCCACATGGGCCAATGAGACAAACTTATTCAGTGACTTACTGGATCTAGTCTATTGCACACAATGAGAATTTGAATAAAACAAAATGTATAAAGGAATGTAAAAAAAAAGAGAGAAAAAAACACAATCACTGCCCAAAAAGTAATAGTATGTGTGTAATTTGTTTGGAATGTGATGAATCACTACTTCAATGCACAGACTTCTTTTCCACATATGCACCACAAAAACAATGAACGAGTTGAAACTAGAAAAAAAAAATAGCTTTATATGAAAATATAAAATTCTATGATTATATACCATAGATACAAAGTTTCCAGAAGATGGTTACTGAAGCAACAAAATATGTACATTTGTAAATTTCATGATATACACTAGTATTTGTGTTTAAAACGCAACACAAAGGAATGCTTGAGTTGAGCAGCTGTGATGCTGAATTGGCAAAAAACAACAAGAACAAAAGGAACCAAACACAAACTTGTACTCGTCACTTAAAATGCCTGAAGTGGTATATGATCGAAAGTCAGGTCTTTACCCCAAATGTTGGAGAGTTGCAACTATTTAATAGCCTCCTTTGTGAGGAGACAAAAAAAGCTAAGAAAAAAATATGAATATGCATCTCTACTTAATTTTCTGGTTGCAAGAGTTATTTCAGATTTCCCTTTGAGACAGAATGAACTTCACTATAGGTCACCCATGAGATAATATAGATGAGGGTGAAACTGCCATTCCCCTTGTCCGTGTTGCTGTTTAGATTATGGGCACACAGCTTTTTTCAAAGACAATTTAACAATTCAAAGAGCAACATAAGCAGTAAGTGAACCGCATCATACTATGGCCTATCCGTCAGTGCAACAGGAAATGCATTAGCCAACATGTGCTGTGTTATATAGTTGTTATGCTTACAAATGTTTACACTTATTAAAGATGTCTGCCAGAAACAAACAGCAAAGCTGAAATTTAAATATTAATTTCAGTCAAGTCATGGCTGATGGGGAAAAGAAAACACGCATTAGCTAAAGAAAAGTTATTTTTCTGGCTGAAATGAGTTTATCTTTGGTAAAGTTGATAAGATTAGATGTCCCCCAGTTTAATGTTTTTTTTTTTATGACAGAAACACAACTCAAAAAATCTATTACCAAGGCAGCTGTGCTGTGTAATGACAGGGTAACCGCTTTCTCCACTTAAGTGGAAATGTCCCATTTGGCCTAAAAGGAGGCACGTTTATGAGTGTTGTTTTTGGAGGCTGAGAAGGAAAATCAGGTATGCAGTATTAAGACTTAACTTGAACGCACTTGGAGCAGCAAAATAAAATAAAAAAGCCAGCGTGGCTTGGGGGCAGGATGTGGGGGCTCCCTGCCTTGTTTACACTTTCACATACACCCTACAGGATGTAGTCATCCCAGAGCCAAAAAGGTTCAAAACTGTACAAGAGGCTAGACATACCATCGACGATACACATCCCTTCTCAAAAGAAAGGGGGGAAAATTCCAGGTTAAAAGGACTTCAATAACCACCGACCTCTTAAAACGATACCGATAGAAAATACAGCTAACGCCAAGTTTCTCCTAGCACAGAACGTGACCTATGGGATACGGAGATTGCTCAGTTTTGCTTAGACTCGGACACTGAAGGTCACCTCATTGGCAGCTAGCAGCATAATTGAGCAGACGGACTGACCAGCCAAGCTAAGACAAGACAGGCGAGACAGAAAGTCAGAAGAAAAACCATCGTTGTCCGGTTAAACTTATACCAATCCAAGGAGGAAATAGTGAGGGGGCTGGCCATGGTTGCAGACATTTACAAAATCACAAGTTATACTGATTAAGGATATATCCATATATATTAAAAAGCAGAATAAAAATCTTACAAAAAGAATAAAAGTTCACAGTAGCTATTATAATACCACCTTCAAAAAATCAAAATATGGGTTTGACGCTAATAAAAGGGATTATGGAAGTAAAATAAAACTATGATGCAAAATAATAACCCTATTGCTTATAGGTGTAATATAAATTAGCCTGGTAAATTTCAAAGCAAAGTGTGTATAGGGAGCTTTCCTGTACAGAACACATTGAGACCTGTATTGTAGGGGACTGGGATTTGGGCGATGCAGTTCATGTACCACACACAAACAGCTTGCTTCATCATCTGTTATCCTCTTCCTCTCAGGGAATCTACAGGGTATGCATGGCCGACATCTTTTACTGTCAGGTAGCTGAGAGCAAGCGGGTAAAGCATCGTTGTGGAATGTGGAGTCAGCGCTTGATAATAATAATTGTCTTGATAGTAATATTGTCGATCGGGTAGTTATAGGCAGTAACATTGACATTATAGTGCAAACTAGAAAGAATTGTGTTTCATTGTGTGAACTTAAACATAGGTGCAAATGCTCAGTAGGATAACATTAAGACATAAAATGGCAAAAATAAATATCAAAAACTTTTTATCAGTGTAAAAAAGTAATCAGGTTATTTTATTTAACCAAGAGTCTGGCAAAAAAGGCCTCAAAAAAGTCTGTCTAGTCCTTGAAGGTTTTACAAATTAAGTGCCTCTTTCCTCTCCCTCCGCCATCTTCAAACAAGCGACTCCATGCTTTCGGCAGGGTCTGATTCGTCCGTAATCACCAAAGTGCCGTTTCTGTCCAAAGACATGGGCCCAATCCCGTTCTCCTTGGTGCTGATGAGGCTGAGCATAGCTTTATAAAGGTACTGGTACTGATCCTGGAGAGAGGGAGACACAGCAGAGAACACAACTGTTCAAATGATTTATTCAAGAACATATTAGGCTTTTATGATTTAAACTATTTAAAACAAAAAGGCACAGACTCCTCACTTCAGTGCTCCAATATTCACTAAAAGATATAATTTATCTATGATGCGCACAATGCCCAATCGTTACAAAGTCAGTGTGCAACACATCCATTGTCATGCCATGCCAAGTCTTTGTGTGTGTGTGTGTGTGTGTGTTTTCACAAGTGCGAAACACAACATTTGGCATTTTTGTGCAGAAGCATTACATCTGTTTCATTGCCGTCCTACTCACAATGTCGGTAAAGACTCCGGGTCTCATGAGGTTGATCATTTTGGCCACCTGATATATGCCCACTGCATTCTCACTCTCCAGCTGCTGAGATAGGGTGGTGAGGGCGCACAGCATACCGGCAGACACCGCCCCAAACCTGCCCAGGGGGAAACACCAGCTCACTTACTGTTGCGTGGAAACATGCTACCATCTTGGGAGATTATCCAAGATACTCCACTCTGTGCCTGACTGAATGGACTACAGCTGAGAATGTCAAATGAAAGCTGTGGCTGGCGGAGTTTCTTTCCCACATTCTCTCTCAAACAACATCCTGTTCACCAAATAGGATGCTGCATCGAACATCTTCCCTTCGTTAGAATACCTTTGGTGCAGCATGGAATCAAATGGAAAAATGAGTCAGAATAGACACCAGTTCCACAAAGGGAACAGGAGATGCTCTAGTATTTCAGTGCCCCCTTGAGGCTAGGAGGCTCCCCTTCGATGAGTGATGTCAATCGGATACTAACAATGCAGCCTTTCCAGCTAATGAATATGTAACGAAACTAAGACAGCAATCTAGCGCTTCTTCGGAGTAGAGCTTAAACAAGACTTCCACGATAAAGACGCACAATTAGTCTTTTTTTCTTTTTGATAAGATGAGCAATTTTAATAATCAAAATGAATAAACATTAGTAAGCATTAGTCGGGTAATTGTGTGCATTGTTCCTTTCAGTTAATGCCGGTTGATATTAAACTTGCTAATTGTTTTAATTGGACATGTTGTGAGAGAACCAAGGGATTACAAATATCAGGACTGTAAGAGGCAAAACGATATGCAACCCTTCTCTCTGTGTGAATAACCATATGTGTGTGTGTGTGTGTGTGTGTGTGTGTGCTCATGCACTGTGCAACATTTCTAAAAGATCAGAGATGGCTGGAGCCTCTGTCTCTTCTACTCCACACATCCTCAAAAACCAGAAATCGGACACTGTGGGAGGCGGCCACTCACTCATCGTGCACTATGGTTGGTCCGTCTCTCGTCATGGCCTCCTCCTTGATGACATTGATGAGCTCAAACGTACTGCTGATTGGAGCGTCGGGGTTGGGCCATTTTGGGCATTGGAAGTGACGCACTTCCAGCACATAATCATCCTGAGACAGAAAGCCGCACGTTACAAACACACAGAGAAATGGACTCACACCCATAACCCACAACCATGTAGGTGCACGAAAACACACACGCACATACACACACACAGAGCCAGGTAGGTACACACAAACACGCGCGCACAGACACACAATGCATCCACAGAAAATAGGGGCTAAGAATTCTCCTGGAGCTAAAAAGAAATCTGACTGGAAATAGTTCCACTATGGAAATGTTTGATATTTACCAACTAAAAGACCTCAGCCAGTGTGTAGGCAGAATGCACATATAAATACAAAATGCTGCCTCGGCGATTCTGTCAGCATGTTCAGTCCCATGCAGGCCACCTAAGGAGTATTTATCCAGCTAATATACACTACTAAGGTGTGATGACCAGCCAACAGTTATAGAATAGAATAGAATAACTTTTATTTTCCCTTTAGGGAACTTCGGTTGTAGCCACTAGCAACAACAAAAAAAAAAGACATAGACAGTGGGGCAGACCCACAACACACAAACAAACACACCAAATAAAGACATTCAATATCAAATTAAGTGAATTAAAGTGGAATTATTATTATTATTATTATGGGGCTATGGAGTACTACGAGGGTCAGGAATCCCACAGCAGGATGTGGGATCCAGTCCCAGGAGGGTTAATCCTGCACTCATGAGCTAGGCACGTAGCCTGAATTGCTTCATTTAGACATTTAGCTGACGCTCTTATCCAGAGAGATTTATAATTCAGAAAATATGCAGCTATGTAAACGGTTAATGCATAATACATTGCCATATACAGTATGTTGCTCTGAAAAAGAACATCTGTAGTAATAATATAATTAGTAGTAATAATCATGAGTTTTTTTAATCAGAACTAGTAACAGGGTCGCCTTTATTGTTTACAGTACCTGCGTGGCCTCGAGAATGAAGTCGTGGATAATGATCTGCTCTTCGTTGGAGAGGCACAGTCTGTCCTTACTGATGAGCGTGACAGTGAAGGCCTCGCAGTTCATGGCCTCCTCTCGGCTCGGCCAGTAAACAAACTCGTCCTCCGCCTGCAGCGGAGATAAAGAGCGCAAGCGTCAGGGAGGCGCGGGTCAGGGAGGCGCGGGCGGCGCACCCCAGCGCAGGTCCCCGGCGACCGACAGTTTACCGGCTGACAGCTTCATTAGGCTCGGGCGCACGGGTGTGAAAACAACACGAGGCGAGCTAGAGGTAATGTGCCACATTCCCACGGAGCTGGAGCAAAAATGAGAATTTAAAAAAAAACAAACACTCCGGAGATACAGAAACCGTTCCTGCGCACCTCCGTTTCAAGGACCTTTCAAAAGTCCTGTTCTCGCAAATTCAAGAACACATAAAAATGGTACGCTGCCTACATTATGAGTGTTGCCGACTATCCATAAAGCAATATAAAACTGGCCTCATTATCCTTGGAAATTCAAGGGATAGTTCACAATCTGGAGTGCATTTTCTTGCTTTATAACATGGATCCCCAAATGCCATGATGTTGCCACTATATAGCTGGCAGATCATCAGAAGCTTTTGCATCTAAAATATCCAGCACAAAAAATGTCTGGGCCAATTGAAAACATCAGCTACAATAGAAATGTAAAAACTCTAGAAAGTGAACTATCCCTTCAAGGTCCCAGTATCAGGTCTTTTAACCTCCACCTAAACCCCATTCATTTTGAGGATGGATTCATACCCAAGTTATTTTTCTGAGAGAGTAATTTACTTAAAAAGATTTCCAACTGAGAACAGAGACAAGCATTTAAAGCACCCTTGACAGACATACGTTATTTTCATGTTATTTTCATAGATTTAATATTTTCTGAATGGAAATACTTAGCATGGGAGCCAAGGGACATGATCCTCTCACTTGCACACCATGCGTTATGTGACAGAGTAACTGAGAGAGCAGGTGCAAATTGGATTTGAAATGCTGAAAGTACTGTGTAATTTGGTTGAGTGATCCTAGATCCTGTGACTGATGCTGTACCTACCAAGCCCAGGTTGTCTGGCAACATGACGATAATTTGTGCGTTGTGGTCCCAGATCATCCTCCAGAAGTCTTTTGTGGTGTGGGGCAAGGGGTGCTGGGTAATAATGAACTCGTTACTCCGGTAATAGCCCTGCGTTGAGACGGACAAGTGGAATCAAAGCTTGTGTGATTGCGACAAAAGAGAAGAACCTCACAGTTGAAAATCTGCTGTTCTAAACACTTAGGACCTGCCAGGGAAGCGCTACTTGCCCCTGATGACTTTACAATCCAGTCCTTTACCTACACAGTAAAATGACCAGTGTTAATTCAATTCTAACAGTGTTCATATGAGCCTAATCTGGCCAGAGTAGGCTCATACGTACACTGCTAGAGTTGAATTAACACTGGACATTTTACTGTGAATTTACTGTGCATCAATTAAATTCTAGGGTGACTAGTGATTAATGGCAGAAAAATATGTGCTCACCATTATGTATGAGGCATTGATGTAATCGGTGCCTTTCATCCCAGGAAGTGGAGCCAGACCCACCCTGGCCCGCTCCGCTACGAAGAGAAACGCAAGGAAGATATCGAATCACAAATCACCTCAGAGCACAGCGAAGGAAACTGCATCCCGGCTCTGAGACTCATGTTACTGATCTCATGGACATAGGCTATGTTCAGACTGCCGCTAAGATGCTTCTTCCCTTCGTATGTGACACTGTTTCGGATGTTCTTAGAACTGTGCAGCAGTAAGAAACCACATGGCGGAGCATCTTTTCAGTTCTAATTTTGCAGAGATGCGACTCGTGTGCGCACCCTAAAATGAGAACTCTTCAGTCTACGCATGCGTTTCGTACGCTGGTTTATGCCAGTTGGGCAGAGTATGCCCTCAGACAAAGACAGGATTGATACACAAGGGCATTCCCTGCCCAACCGAAGGTACACCAGTCAAGTGATTTTTACATCACTTTCAATGCAGCAGGTTAATGTCCTCATAACGCTGCACTGTTGGGTCACTTTTAAAAACAAAGATGAACAGTCAGTCAAAAAAAAATCATATCTGAGGAAAAAATCTGAATTGAGCAATAAGGTCTGAATGTAGCCATACACATCCAGTATGTAGATGGATATCTCCTAAATACACAGCATATTTCCAAAATATTAATCATTATTTTATGTAAAGTGGAGTAACGTGGAGGGAACCTTTTGAAAGGAGGGAGTGTGTGTTCATGTGTGTACTGTATGTGTGTGTGTGAGAGAGAGAGAGAGAGAGAGAGAGAGAGAGAGAGAGAGAGAGAGAGAGAGAGAGAGAGAGAGAGAGAGAGAGAGAGAGAGAGAGAGAGAGAGAGAGAGAGAGAGAGAGAGAGAGAATGACTGCATATGTACTGTATGTGCACTGCATTATATATGGCAGTACTCACAGGGGACCACAGAGGAGTTCCGGTTCTTCTCCTTGTTGCATTCTTTCTGCGCGCTGAAGCACTCCACAAACCTGGCATTGCACTGCGTCACCAACTGCAAAAGCGAACGCAGGAGAACCATTAAGACCCGCAGCGAGCCCCGCTGTGTGTGTCGTAATGAGAGCCGCCAGCGTACCTCCGGCTGCGTCCCCGAGATCACAGACAGGTGACCGTGCGCTCAAAGTGAGCGATTCATCTCCTGCACCGCTTACTGCACGCAGTGGCCTCCACTTCCCAGTTCAATAACCTCGGCTCTTTAGAGAAGCTCAATCAAAAGGAATATGTGGTAAAAATGTGTCTGACAGTAATACGAGAGAGCGGGGCTTGGGTTGCCCGAAGAAGCCCGAGTTGTAGTCACCTGAGTCTGAGCGCAGGCAACAGCAATTTTGTTTTCTGCCTTCTCCTTTGAGTGCTTTGATGAACTCCGCAAAGCTTTTCGCCAGGAAATGCATGACCACTTCTTCAAGTACAAGAAGGCTGTCTGGTCTTCTCCTCACACAGGTGCAGTTACAGTAAGCAACCACGCGTCTATAACATCTATTTAAATTTCTATATACTGTACATAAAAATCTTTTCCCACCCTAATCGCAGTAGGATATCGCAGTTGGAATTACTTTGACTTTTGATGAAACAGAAACTTTTTTCCTCTTCTATTTTTGATGGTATGACTATGCAGCCCTGCTCACCGGGCATGTGTCAGGCCTGCCTTACTCAGCCAGCTTTAAGTACATCTGTGGACAGTGGCATGTTTAACTGAGATAAGTATGCACAGACCGCCCCTGTTTTCAGGGAAACGTGTTGCCTCTTTACCCACTTGTCCCTAACGCAACGAGAAATGCCTGCTGTGCAGCGACTGAGCGTTTGAATCACCCACTGATTTTCATTGCCAGGCCTATGCGCATGCATTATCCCAGCTGAGAGCACCAGGCTGTCACGGGATGTGCTGTCAAGCTATGAATCACAAGGCTTTGAGCCACTGAGAAACTTCTGATGTTAACAGAGAGACGAGGGATTGACGACCACAGAGCGACTCCGCGCGGTCGCTTTCGGTCCAACCTCGGCTTCAGCAGACGGACTTGTGTGCACACTCGTCCGGATTTAATCACCGTTTGTCCTCAACTGTGACTGACAAATAAATGCAAATGTTCCTTCTTTTCGTTATTAACACAGCCAGGCGATTTTTGGTGAATTTTAAACTGGCCAAACAGTCCGTAAGCCCAAGTTAAAGACGAACGTTGATTGAATCCAGACCTTTGAGTCAATTTTCGCCGACGTTCTTATTGCTGGTTTTAATCTGGGTTTACCTTCGAGGCTGGCACTTTCACATGTTAGCAAGGTGAGGGATTTGTTTCATTTGTTTTAACTGGACAGCTTTATTGAGTAACTTTAATGAGTATGTTTAATCTCCCGCACTATTACGCAGATTCTCCCCACAAATGTAACCATTTTTCTGCCTCTGTCTTATTCGACAGTAAGTAACTAAGCTTTTTTTGCTTACATTATTTATTTATTTTTTCTCTCATTACTTTTTTCTTGATTGGAAAAAATGGGATGTTTCAAAGAAATTAATTTTAATTCTGTTGCAACATCCATATTTTCCACAGGAAAAAAAGTTAAAAAAAATTTCAATATTCAAAATGTGCTACACTATTTATATCTACATTAGACATTAGGAAGATCTGAGCGTAAAATAAATCTAATGTGTGTTGTTACCTTCTGCTGAAGGCTAATTAAATTGAAACGCTCCAAGTTTCAAGGAAGTGATGGCTCCATGAGAAGCTGTTCAGTCAGTCTCACAGAACCAAGAACCAGATCACATTGACTGTAGAAATAAAGCAAGTCAATTAAGTTCCGCGCTTGTTGTCAAAATCGCCAATGACTTGAACCCCTACCGCGATGGGAGTGTAGCGTCGCCGTGACAACTAGAGCCGAGCAGAATATTAACGAGGAAAAAGGGGGTAAGGGATTCTTTTTAAGGGGACCCGCCCCCAAATTTTCATTACATTCAACCTGCTTCACAAAGAGCGGACTTGAAAGAACAACATAACAACACGCGGGGATATGTTCAATATGGGATAAATACCATCTTTAAAAATGCATGCAGAAGCAAACAATGACTGCAATGAGCATGTTTAAGGGGAATTTAACGGAGGTGGAACGGACCTTAAACTGTTTCTCCAGGCGTGTCTTGCCCCCCAGGCCAGGAGTAAGGATGCTGTTGACGTAGCTGTGGAGCTGACTAGCCAGGACTTCTGTCTCCTCGCCAAGGATGGCTTCCATCAAGGCATCGTGGATGAAGATGTACTGCTCCTGTGCAAGAGGACCATGGGAAATGCCTTACATGGACAGGTCACACTTTCCACATGTCTATTCCTGCCCCTTCCTTATGGTACTATGCGGCATTGCGGCTCTGGGCTTAGGAAGCTGAGCTGGCTACAAACGGGGGGAATTTACCAGGCTTGTTTCAGTAAATATCCAGGTGGATTAGTGGAGTTTGTGTTAAAATGCCACACTGGAAATTCACATTTGCCAAGTAAACAAAGTATGGTACATTAATATGATGAATAGTCAATGCTTAAAAAACACACAGTTGTCAGCCAACTTTGAGAGCACAGCGCAAAAAAAACAAAAAAGGTTAAAAAGAATTTGTAGTCATTTTCACGTATGGCCTCATATTGAATGTGGATAATGTGCATTTCTCTAGAGTGATTTAACATTGAATTATGTCATGCAAAGAAGAGCTACAGTGTCTTAGGTCTGGCCCTGCAGTAGTCTGGTGACTCAAACCATTCTCATTTGACCTCATTTGACTCAAACATGACATGTGAATATACATTTAAAGGCAACTGCTGCTGGATATGGCATTACATGAATGAGAACCGAGATCATGTGACAGTAATGTTGAATTGATTCTGACTCATGTCGTAAGGGGGCAGCATGCTCAGTGCTAACACACACACACACACTGGTCCACATTCAGACAGACAGACATGCGCGCACACACGCACACACACACACACACACACACACACACACACACACACACACACACACACACACACACACACACACACACACACACACACACACACACACACACACACACACACACACACACACACACACACACACACACACACACACACCACACACACAGAGTGCTGAAGGT
>CM056384.1:51517667-51521908 GCA_029718625.1 Synaphobranchus kaupii | reverse complement strand
TAAAAAGAGGAGTACAGTTGGAAAGAGTTTGGAGAAGGAGACTGCAAAATGAAAAACTGGTACCTGCACAAGAGGTACTACCTGCTGTCAGTTTAGGGTCCAAGGACAGCCTACTCATGAATCGAACATTGTTACAATGTACAATGAGTTATATATATATATACATAATAATAATATAATAAATGTATTACTATACTACTATTTAGTGTAAATAATAATGCAAACATGTGGAACAAAGAGTTGTTCCAAGTAAGCACCTTAGTGGAGGTTGCCTGGTGATCGCCTCCGGTCCCCCCCGCCCCCCCCCCCCCCCCCCCCGAATGACCTCTCCAGTACAGCGAACACCACCTCCTGTCATACTATCCATTTATACGGCCAGAGCACTCTCCAGTTGCTGGATTATACCCATGAATATCCCATTGTTCCAGGCACTTATCGTCTGCCAGGAACCCACAACACCGCTATCCATCCTACTGAAAGGAGTACAGTGAGCCTGGCCCAATCACTGGACATGGAGCACCACTCTTCAGTTTAACACACAGCCCATGTTCCCCAGTTAAATCATCTTAAAGGGTACAGACCATGAAATTCACACCTTTCAATGTTTTGCATGGGGTTGTAGACTCTGCTTTGGTACATTTGGGTAGATTTGAGATTTGTGCATTTGTTTTGATGAGGGGTTTAGGGTCTTGCTGAGATTTTAGTAATGTCCTTCTTGAAACAGGCTAATCTGAACAACGGGGGTTTTTCCTACATAGAAAATCGGCTTCGCTTGAGGTCTGCCAATCAGCTTTTACCTGCCGATCTCATATCCTCACCCCTTTGCAAGTGGGGACCGCCCCTTTTCATGTAAACAATGGTGCAATGGCTACGAAGAAGCTGTTCAGTTTTAGACTGTAAATTTAAAAACAAAAGTACGACACACAGAGGGAGAAAATTAATACTTAAATATATTTCTTATTTATTTCATGTTTCCCCATCTGAAGGCCGAGAGACAAAGTCACTCTGCATGGTGGCACTAAAGGAATTTTTCACCATGTTTTTTGTTTCCATTAACTGAATGCATTACGAGCCTCCCACTCCCATCGTTATTTCACAGACGGCCCCCGAAAATCCCTCATTGTGGACTGATGCACAGCTCGCCTGATTCACAGGCGTGGCAGGTGCCACGGCCCAGGCGCACTGAATTCTGGGAGTTCTGTGGCCACTCCAGGGAGTGGATGAGAGAGGATTCCTGGAAAGGGAATGCCTTTTTTTCCCCCCCAAGCCTCAGGCCCATGCAGATCCTTAAAAGATGCACTTGAAACATCAGCATCGTAATGCAGTACTGTAATGCAAATGCTATAAAGTTCCACCACTTGGCCCCTTAAGTGCTTTGCACAACAGGAAGAAACTGCGAAGTACCTCAGCTAGCCGGGTATTCCAAGTTTATTGGAGCAATGTACATGATTTTTATAGTTTATAAACATTGCATAATCCCTCGAAAAGCAGTACATCAAGTATATCAATACTTGCAACACTCACGCTTAAATTCCAGTATTAACATGCATGTCTACAGCTTATAACACATTAAAATAATGCTGTGTGAGCAAGTATTAGCCAGTCGACATTACGCTCAGTCCCGTTTTTCTCTGTATAGTTGGTGCACTTATAAACCTCAGTGACTTACAGGTTACAGGTTTCTCTCCTTTTCCTTTTTTTATAAAGTCTTTTTCATGGTGCTTCTGTAAGCCCAATGACCCACCTGGACCAGCATGACTCGTCTCCCCATCTGAAGGCCAGGCCAGCGGTGATTGCTTCCCCATCTCTGCAATGATCACGCTGCAGGTCCACAGTCCGTGCCAGAGTCAGGGGCAGGACTGCGGTGCCGGGTCCTTGAGTTAGAAAAGGCAGAAACGGTGCCGGACCAGGCAAATGCATGGCAAGGAATAACTCTCACGGCGAGTAGTATAGAAGGTACACACCCCCGGGATGTCTTGGTGGCGTAGCCTATAAGTTGTTGTCAATAAAATGGCACAATAGCATTTTGAGCATTCCATTTTCAGCTGTAGGGCAAGAATACGTCTAAGCTCTAGCTATCAAAATCGCTTCCTGTTACCAGGTTTTAAAAAAAATAAATAAAAAATGTTATGTACACATCTTGCTGGTTTACAGAACCTCATGTTGTTTTGTGTATGTGGGGGCAAAAATAAAACGGTAATAAATTACGATGTGAAATCACGGCAGCAGAGATTCCAGAGTGCTCTATTCCTCAGAGAAATCCTTCAGGGTTAGGTCTGTAACACGGAGCAGGGCAACATGACGACCAGAATAAACCGAAATTCAACACCACGTACGTGGGGTCAGAGGTCGAGCTTTCATGTCTAGGTTTGCATTTGTGTGTCTAGCGTTACCAGACAGCATTCAGGCGGGCAGGTTAACAGGGCTGTTATGTAATACTCTGTGAAGACACTGCACGAAAAACAAATAACTAAAATAATAAACCTGAGATATTTCTCCCGCTTTCTAAAAAAAAAGAGGATTTATAAAGCCCTCTCCACGCCCTTTCTAAAACATGATAAAAATGAGCAGGAGAACAGAGCAAATTGCAACACAGTCTTATTAATCCCCGGCAGTTAAATCAGAGTCTCGTAAAAAGCATTCACTTGCAGTGCCACCCGCCCAGTCAGAGAGTGTAGGGGGAGCTTGGAGCTCAGTACTGGGTGTGACCTTTGCACTGGAACAGGATCAGTGTGTTGCTGCGGAAAAACAACGGCACTAGTACAGGAACTCTGCAGTGTTCTGGGCAGAGAGTATAGCGTCCGAACCCGCCTACAGGGTACACAGGCAGCCCAAATACATAGCAACAATCTATCCCTATCCCTACCCCATTATCCCTGTTAATGTCACTCACCTCTAAGGGGTCAAGTCTGGCATACTTTATGCATTATAAGTGTGGTATGTTTCTGAATATATTGCATTACATTATGATAGCTCGCCGAGCATACAGTGAGCACCATAATTAATTGGACAGTGACACATTTTTTGTTTATTTTGGTTCTGTACTCTAGCACTTTGAGTTTGAAAAGGATACAATGACAATGAGGTTGAAGTGCAGACTGTCAGCTTTAATTTGAGGGTATTTTCATCTAATAAAATTATTAGAAATTACAGAACCTTTTGTACATAGCCCCCCCCCCCCATTTTTGGGCATCAAAAAATATTGGACAGTTTAACATAATGTAGAATAAAGTAATCATTTTCAATATTTGGTCGCATATCCTTTGCATGCCATGACTTCCTGATGTCTGTGACCCAAGAATATCAAAAGACTCTTGATATCTTATTTTCTGGTACTCTTACAAGCGATACTATAACTTCTCTGGATTTGAATGGATCTCTATGGGAATTGGGGGGTGGGACTAGATTTAGCTGTAAATTATGCTGGAACAGTATGGAACACATGGTTGGTAAAATGGCTGCAAGTCATCAAGGGTCTGAGGTATCAAACATCCTCAAACCCATCACTCTGCTGCCAGATATGCAGTAGATATCGATGGATCACTTTAAGGATTGTTTCACCTGACAAATTTTCCTATTGAACTCTATGGAAAAATAAGTCAGGAGAAGAACCCTTAAAGTTATCCATCCATATCTACTGCATATCTGGCAGCAGAGTGATGGTTAAAGGCTTGTTTGATATGTCAGACCCTTGAGAGCCATTTAGACAACCATGCGTTCCATACTGTTCCAGTGTAATTTACAGCAAATTAAAACTTCAAATTAAAGCTGACAGTCTGCACTTCAACCTCATTGTCATTGTATCCTTTCAAACTCAAAGTGCTAGAGTACAGAACCAAAAATAGCAAAACATGTGTCACCGTCCAATGAATTATGGTGCTCACTGTATGTCCTCAGAATGGGGGTGTGCTGTACTTCTGAATCGGTTCAGGTCGAGCAGCTGTTGCTTTGGTAGTACATCTCTTATATTAGAACCCGCAGCCTTCTGGTTACAAGCCAAGTTCCCGACGCAGCACAGCCTCCTGAAGCTGGAACATAAACTTTATGCAGTGTTGGGTTGCAGGGCACCAGGGCCTGCGCAAGCCAGGAGCTCTTAGGTGACGAGGTTGTGTTTCCCAGTCGGGAGAAGGCATCTGTAAAGTCTCACTGAAAGAATGGATGACCAAGAACCACAGAAACATGGGGGGAGAGAGAGAGAGAGAGAGAGAGAGAGAGAGATGGCAGGGAAATAGTGAAATAAA
>CM056384.1:51437667-51512667 GCA_029718625.1 Synaphobranchus kaupii | reverse complement strand
AAGCCGTACAGTCGGTACTCTTCATTAGCTTCATATTAAAAAGCCTGTGTCTGGGAAACTTAATGAATGCCCTAATTTAACATGCACGCACGTCGCCCTCTCCTCAGTCCATGCACACAAGCTTGCTTTGATCCGTTTGTTTCAAAGGCAGCGTTCCCGGTCGTCAATCCTTCATGAGCCCTAGCCCCCCATTATGTGGTAAGCGACTAAGTATGATGTAGCCTACATTAGCGGAAGGTTGTAACTGTGGCAGATATCGGTCTGGCCTCGTTTGACTGCTGAGATGTCTTCGGCTGTTCCACTCAACCCAGCTGATCTGGTCACTGACTAAAAAGTTGAATGAAAAATGTTGTTTTTTTGGGGGGGGGGGGGGGTTTTCCTTTTAGCAATTGCTGATCTCACCAAATTGTGTTTGCGATTAACTTACTTGTGAGTCGAGGTTAAGCTAAAATGTTGACCTGAAGCAAGGTTCTCGTCTAGCTTCAGGTTTGCCTCTTCAAGAAGACATGGTCTCGTTCCATTTCCCATTGTGAACAGTATTTTGACTATCGTCTTGAAAATGATTTTCTCAGCAATGAGGGTCTTGACTCGGCCAGGGACAGGAGAGCAGGCAGCCGAGACTGTACTCCACCAGAACTGTTAGCTGGTGCTCATTTCATTGCCGTTAATGAGTCTCTCCATGCAGTCTCGCCAGCAGTGGTGATGTCATTTTCTCTGGTGCCAGTGCTAATCCCCAGAAGCACTGCACTCCGATGGAGGTAAACGGACCCGCCGTCCGTCTACTGGCTCCCGAAACCTAAATCCATCATCGGCACCATCACCCACAGTCATCAGCATGTGTACATCTGTATATCTGTATTTGCATCTATGCACTTCATATTTAATACAGGTTGCTTGCCACTTTTTCAGTATTTGGTATTTTATTACATACGCTGAGCACCATAATTAATTTGACAGTGACGCATTTTTTGTTATTTTGGTTCTGTACTCTAGCACTTTGAGTTTGAAAATGACAATGAGGTTGAAGTGCAGACTGTCAGCTTTAATTTGAGGGGATATTTTCATCCAAATCGTATGAACAGTTTAGAAATTATAAAACATTTTGTACATAGTCCCCCCCATTTACAGGCATCAAACAATATTGGACAGTTTAACAATGTAGAATAAAGTAATCATTTTCAATATTTGGTCACATATCCTTTGCATACCATGAAATCCTGAGGCCTGTGACCCAACAATATCAAAAGACTCTTGATATCTTATTTTCTGGTACTCCAACAAGCGATACTATAACTTCTCTGCATTTGAATGGATCTTTATGAGAATTGAGGGGTGGGACTAGATTTAGCTGTAAATTATTCTAGAACAATACGGAATACATGGTTGGTGAAATGGCTGTAAGTCATCAAGGGTCTGACGTATCAAACAAGCCTTAAACCATCACTCTGTTGCCTCATATGCAGTAGATATGGATGGATAACTTGAAGGGTTTCTCCTCCTGATTTATTTGTCCATAGAGTTCAATTGGAAGATGTGTCAGGAGATTCAACCTCATTGTCATTGTATCCTTTCAAACAAGTTCTAGAGTACAGAACCAAAATAACAAAAAATGTGTCACTGTCCAAATTATGGTGCTCTGTGCATGCATGCATGCGATCTAGCAGTGTGATCAGGATTAGTGAGTTTCTGCTAGGCCTGGGGCAGCTCCCCCATTGATGGACAGATTTTCCCTCATGTGATTTCAACATTACTCAACCACTAATCCAGCTGTGCCCCTTTTATTCTCCCCCTACCCCCTCCACACAACATCAGCTCCGTGTCATAAACAAATAAACACCACACAGTCCACGTGCGCCATCCCCACCCCCCCCAAATCTACTGTAAACAGGAAAATCCTACCTTCTTCCCGAGTCCATTAAGCATCAATAAAAGGTTATTTCTGTTTCTCTGTGCTCTACTGGCCATTTTCAATACTCAAATATGCCTGTAGTTTCATAACAGTCACTCAACCTGTTGAAGCTTACAGAATTATTCACAGGTAAAAATGGAAAGCCATTTTTAAACTTTAAATGTGTTCTATAAGCCAATATGAGATGCTCCAGTCACAGGGCTCCACGAAGCCACAGACAGACAGCTGTTCTGCAAACACCCTCACTAAACCGTGAGCACGCCGATCTCAATACTTGAGGGAACCTCCTCTTGAACCTCCCAGTCGTAGCTCAACAAGCTTACAAAGAGAGCCAATTTGCACAAACAAGCAATCAACCGCATTTCTGTTCATCAGCTCTCTGCGTTCCCAGCAATATGATTTAATTTTATGATTTTTTCTTTCTTTTTTTTTTTCTTTTCTTTTCACAACATCAAGTGCGCACTGTTATGATCGTCCCCTCTGGTCACTGTGTGGGTTTCCGTTCGGCTGTCTCCTCTGCCAATATACTCAGAGGGTACAGGTCAGAGACAGACGTGACAGGGTCGCAGAGAGAGGGGACGCTCACCGCAGGTCACGGGTGCCGCGATACACCAGAGTCATTCAAGGGCGTCTGGGCGGAAACACAGCAGCTGCGTGACCCGCATACGCGCTTGATAGACAGGTGTGGAAAGACTGTAAATAGCCTGGTTCCTTGTAATTGGGGCATGCTGGTGGGTAGGCTAACCCCATGCTTCCCTTACTCTAGGGATTTGTAACCCTCTTTAACCTGTCAATTTGTCTTGCTCATGAATAAGCATCAATTCATGAATAAGTCAACATGAAGCCCACACAAGAGGAGAAAAAAGCCAGATGCCAGAACATGATATATAGATTCATTAAACATTTGTAACATACACACCAGCACGCACCACTGCTCACATGTTTTGGTACAGCTTATTTTAAAGGGAGTACTGCCACCATAGTTTCCGAGCGAATCCAACCCATGCCAGTGCCGACTGCGGCCAGCAGCACAGGGGGCGGCTTACAATTGGCTTTGCGTCGCCCAATGGATATATGGAAGGGACGCAGTTGTCGTGGAGAATGGTATTCATTGATCAAGCAACTCCCTGTTGGCCGTCCTGGCTCCTGTGGCTTGTTCTTTATACACACGTATGATTGGGTCTACTCCATCCCTGCTCTGTGCGGCTTGTGGCTGCAGTGTGAAAAGAAGCAGCTGCTGTGTTTCGGAAGAAAACCGCAAGTTGCCCTCACTTTCCCAAGCTGGGAGCAGGGGGTGTATATGAGTGCACTTATACATAGTTTGCAAATTGTACATTATAAATTCGGGTGGGATTGGAGATGCCAAATAAAAAAATGGGGAGTACTGCACCTTTGAGCATTGCATTCTGTGTCTTTTAATTTTTTAGCATAGATAAATACCTCCTTTAAAACACAAATCATCCATTGACCAGTCCAAGATCTCGTTTTATTTTTGTTTTTAGTCGATAGTATTTGTAGTTTTCTTCAGGAGAACGTTTCAGCTTGTCCCTTAGGGTCAGCAAGAAATTTTCCTTTCTCCTTTTCCATTACTTGCATTCCAATCTCCAAGACGACTCTTTGGTCATGTTCCAACACAACTGATAAAAGCATCTGAGCCACCTTATAAACAAACCTGCGCTGAATATTGCCCACAGCAATTCTATGGTTAGAGCTAGAACAGTGGTGGCCATCCCTGGCCCTGGAGAGCCAACCAGGCAAAGAGAATAAACTGCATAATAAGCTCTTTAACTGACTGATTAAGTGCTGAGTATTGATAAGAATCAGCAGGACAGTAGCCCTCTGGTAGCAGAGATGGCGACCCCAGATTTGGATCACATTCTGACTACCTGTTCTGTGTCTCAAGTGCTTCGAGGGAAAATTGATGTTAAAACCGCAGCTGTGTTTTACTGCAAAGTGCTCAGGTTTAGCACCTTGTTTATTGTTCCACCAGGGGCTCTGCCTGCTGGGATTTGCCGACGCTCTGGTTAAGTGCACGTCGCACCCAGACTCAGACTCTACCCCCAAACTGCAGTGAATTCCGGTCCCTGCTCTGGCACCGGGCCAGTTTTAACAAGCCAAACGTGACATGCCAGGACAAAACAAACTCATCCAGGGGTTATCTGAAAAAGATCTGAGAGTAACAGAGGTCAAACATGCAGGGAAGGAGGGAGAGAGGAGACTAGAGAGAGAAAGGGAAATGGGGTGGTGGAGAGAGAAGGAAAGGGAGGAGGAGAGGGAATCATCAGACCAAGGGAGGGGTTGAAAGGCCAGAGAAAAACCAAGAAACATAAATTGGGAGTACAAGAAAGAAAGAAAAAGAGAGATTTTAGTAGACAGAAAAGGAAGTTTCCCCTGTTATATCCCTGGTTTCCCATGAAACCCCCCCAAAATCCTGAAGATTTTAGAGTGTCAGAGACCAGCTGCCGGGTGCAGACGGAGCCAGGCTCATGACTAACGTGCACCTGAAAGCAAAGTGACATCTGATCAGATGCAACTACGTATACAGACACACCATCAATGATTCTGCCAGAAATGGCAGAAAGGGCCTTGCAAGGACTGTCCTGTGCAAAGCCTCCTTACTTCCCTTCACTGATAAGAGCACAGTTTATTATAACGCTTCCGCTACAGCGTAACCGACTCTTAAGCCCGGTGTTCATCCTTTACTGCAGTGCTGCTGCATGCCCTCACTGACCTTGAGCACTTTTATGCAAAGAGCCCTGGATAAAAGCATCCATTAAACGAATGTAATGCAATGTAACTTCCTTTTCCTAGACTAGGAACAGAGCCAACTACCAACAACCCCCCCCCCCTCCCCCCCCTCACTCACTCCCAAAACTACCAATCAACGGCTAAACACAGCTGGGCGTTGATGCAGTTGGAAGTCTGCCAACTTGACAACAAATAAACTTTACCACCACCAGCAATAAAGTGAGGGACATATCAGGGGCATTGGTACAAAATAGGGTTTTGCTGCAAGTCATAGGAGGAAAAGAATTCCCTCTAGGGCCTGGGTTTTCAACAAGGGGTCCATGGACCCCTTGGGTCCTTGAATGGTACTGTAGGGGGGGTTCCTGGTCAGACTTGATATGCAATGGCTATACTGATTTGGGGAAATATTTAAAAATAAGAATAATATAACCCTTTTTAACTTATGATGGGGGTCCCCTGGATGCTTGGGTGGGGGTACATGCTTCAGAAAAGGTTGAGAACCATAAAAAAGGTGAGCAATGCACTCATGGAAAGCAACAGACTCTGACCTGTGGACCATGGTGAAAAATACACTACAAATGAATAGCTCACAGCAACTCGCTAAAGTTCAGACCCCTCCTGAAGTCAGCCAGTTTCGGAAATGTAAAACGCTGCAGGTAAGGGTGGGGGCTTTAGAGGGGGGGGGGGGGGGGGTGATACGCAGTGGGTCAGCCCTCTCGAGCATGACCGCCCCGCCAGGCACCAAAAGGCAGCCTCTGTCACATGCTCCTTCATGACTTCCTGTAACAAGCTCCCTTTTGTCCGGGACAAAGGCGCAGCCTTCCCCAGATCCTAGCCTGGGAGGGAGAGTGCCCGAAGGAAACGCACTGCTGTTTTTAAGCTCGCACTCAGAGCAGCGCTGACCTGGAGCCTCATCATTCACTCACAAGGACTTTAAGACATAAGGTGAACTACTCACTGCAAAGTAGTAGTCGTAGTTGTAGCAGTAGTAGTAGTGGTAATAGTCTTAGTGTTTGTGGTAGTAGTAGTAGTAGTAGTAAAAAACAATATCCTATCCCAACCAGACAGGACTGTGTCATGACTCCCAATAGTGGAGTGAGATGTCCATTCATGTTATCTCTCTGGGACACCTGAGGATCTGTGCTGGCAGCAGGGATGAGGGGGGATAATGGTGGCTGGGGGGTGATGAGGAGATGACGGTCAGGGGTTGCTGCTTTAAGAGGCAGCCACTCCAAATGGCTGGAGCCGGAGGGGGGGGGGGGCTGATGAGCTACTGAACCTCCCCACTGCCGCAACCCCCCCCCCAACCCCAGCTCAGACCAGTGCCAGGGAACAACAGCGGGGGCCGGAGGTTTCCGTGGTTTGCAGTCATGCAGAGAGCCAATTACCAGGGGATTGAGATCTAATCTCCATCAAAGCTGGGCTCTGTTGCCTGTCGGTCACGGGTTCATCCCGATTTAGCCAGGGCAGGGCAGCTGAGTTTGGGTGCTGATCTGATTTGTTTCTTCTGTCATCAGATCTTTTCTGGACGTCGCTATTTTTAGGCAGCCTCAGATTAGTTATCTGAAAGAGGGGTGCAGGCTCTTTATAGAGAGTCAGTGACTTAAAATACATGCTTAAAGCTGCAGTAGGCAAGTTTGAAAATGTACAAGGCAAAAAGACTTCCCCCTTTTGCTCTCCCTCCCTCCTATCTCTCTCCTAAGCCCCTCCCACAAAATGATGCTCCAGTGCATGCGCAGAGACAGGCAGACAGGGAGGGGTTAATTCTACGGGGAGGATATTTTGCTTGTCGATAGTTGCCCTGATTGGTAGCTACATAGCTAGCCCTGATTGGTTGGTTTTTAGAAGACCGAGTTTAGATTTTTTGACAGTGTAATGCAGAGCTCAGGACATTCATAGAAACCGGATTTTTTCCCAGAACACTTAATTTATTGATAGCTGCTGGAATATAATGAGTAAATTTAATAATTTCGCCAAAATTATATTGAAAAATCTTGCCTACTGCAGCTTTAAGTGCTGCAATGCAACAAAGCGCCAGCAGACCCTGCGACCCTCCAGGGGACCGAGTTTAAGATCCCTCTCTTGAAAGGATCTTATGGTGGAAGATGCCCCAGTGACAGGGAAAGGGACCCCAGTCACATGATCCGGTGTCTTCTGGGATTCCATGTGACCCGAATCTCTGCTTAATGGCAAGAGGGCAGAATAGAATAATGCAAGAATAATGAACCTCTGCACGGTTGGGTGTTGCTCTCCTGAGTATTGAGCTGCTCTTGCGTGATGTCGCTATGCTACCAAGAGGCACAGTAACTGAGATTAAAAATAATTTCTAGCCACAGTTTGCGTAAATCACTTATAATACAGGTTTAATTGGACATGAAAACCAACTGGTTTCGGCAACACGTCTTCAATCATGACAAACCCTGACAAAGGTGTAATGGTTTTACTTGGTTTTCTTGTACAATCAAACCTATATTGCTTCCTTTTTAAACACCAAGTGTAACTGGAATTTATTTTTCTTAGTCACTCCCTTGAGTATTACCCAGAACCCACTGCAGGCATAAATTCAGGCAGTAAATGCGAAGGACAGTAGAACCTGGACATGTTACCTGTTCAGAAACAGTTATTTTGAGGGGACTAGGGGAAGGAACAAGGAGATGGACCAGATTCAGTTCTCCACAAATTCTGTCCTTCCATGACTGGCAAGGTTAGAAGAAGCTCCTGAGGTTGAAACTGAGCGTGTGCAGTGAGGGAGGGAGCAACAATGAGGCCGAATGGCATTCCCACAAATTTAAAATGCCTATAACTTAGTTCACACTTAAATCCTAAATCACTGGCATAAGAGTCCCCATAGGCCAGGAGAGACTGATAGGAGTTACACATCACTGTGTTTTTATCACTTTACGGTCACGCTGCATAAAATCACCATGGGGATGATATGCAGGCTGCCTGACTCAGCAACGCTCCACTTTCCTTAAATAACTCCAATTAAATTTCAGTCCCATTCCAGGAAATTCTTGGTACTCTGACTGCAAGCCCAGGAACAAATATGGACTTAATAGCAAAGAGTTATGATTGGAGTCTTCAGACTTGACAAGGGGATTTTTTGAGAAGCCTGTTAAATTCTGTAATTACTGCGCTCTCCTAAATAAGGGTCCGATTTCACTTGCATAACCTGATAAAAAAAGGCCCCTATTCAGGCAAACTAGTATGTATTGAATGATACAGATTCTATTAAAGTATCTGTTGCTTTGGTTTTCATAGCTAGAATTCAAGGTAGATACAGTGCGCACAAAACCATATCTCTGTCAAGCCAACGTCATTAACAATTGGATCCAATACCATTTGCTATATTGCACAGCTAAATCCCATTTAAATTTTCAAGCATGCCTGGTCATACAGGTTTTTTTCTGTGGCATGGCTTAATTTGAATACCCTTTCTATTTTCCCTAGTTTTGTGCCCCCCAACTTCCCCCAGACAAAGGAGGGATATGAATGTTGTGCTTTTATTAATGAAAACTACTGAGTTCCAGCACCATCCCTCAGGCCTCATCCCCCCCCCCCCCCCCCCATCTCTACAGAGGTCAAGAGCTTTTCACTTCACTTCCCATCTGCATTACATGGGCACCCACCCATCACTGGTCACAGTACCCACAGGGCCTCAGGCAGGGTTGCTGTGCGATAGGCTTTGCACTTGCTGAACGCCTGGCGTGTGCACCTATCCGATCACGTAGAGTCATAGGGCCATGGTCTATCTTCCCACTCACACAGCTAGACGCCGTCAGAACACCAAATGCTTAAGTCGACCTTCTGCTGTGCTGCCTCAGTGTGGACCCTCAAATCGCCTTCTCGTTTCAGGCCTCTGGTTAGTATTAAACATTCAGCCGTTTCAGGTCTTGTATGAACACAGTATCAGACCAAGCTCAGTTATTTCATATACTTATTTTCATAACATATTTTCACCAATATTCATAACTAAATTATTATTTTAAGCAATTGGATGTTTTTCTTATCAACATGAAGTAAAATTGCGGAGAATTTTACTTAAATTCTCAGGAATCTGAGTGTTTTAAAATTTCAAATATGCATTTGACCCATGTACTATACCTTAAAAATTGAGCAAGAAAAATTAATTTGGCCCTGCCATAAAGAGAGTGATCTTCTGTTATTGCATACCCAGTTATTATCAGATGTGATGGGTAAGCCCAACTGTAATTTCAAAGGATATCCTTTATATTTATATAATATTTGGATATCCTTTATTCCCTTCTGCAGAAGACCGGAAGGGGTCCTTCCAGGAAAACATTTACAAGCTAAATCCAGAGCTTCCTTACTGGAAGGAGACCGGAGAGTACCACCTTCCTGTTTAAACACTAACCACAAGAGGCTGAAATCTACTCAATCCTCACTTCAGGGTAAAAACACAGTTAAACAGGAATTCAAGTTGGCCATCCAACATAAAATTCAACAAAATGTTGTGAACTGCCTTAGTGCCTTTGCAAAAAGTCATTGCACTGCAATTTTTCTCAAAAAATCTACCTCAAACTGGTGTGACAAAGTACCAAGCTGGGTTGTGGTTTCAAAATGTAAACCATAATGTTAAACTGAATTATAGGAGTGGGACTGTTTACTCAAGTACATGGGTGCTGGATTGTTTAAATGCAGTCTGCTGCTTTAAAAAAGGCTTTAGGCACCACAAAAAAAATCCTAAATAAAAAGACACAAGGAGAAATCAGCGTGTAACTGTTTAGAGAAAATGGAAAAATGAGGAAAAAAATACAAACCAATTATTAAAATGAGATCAAGATGTTGTTTTTTTACCATTTACGGTTGTACTGTAGGTCTCTAAAGTTTATGTGCGTAGGCCAAATGTGGAGTGAAAATGGACACTTTGTCCCTAATTTTCTTAATGATGGTTTGTGTCCCCCCCCACCCCCCCCCCCAAGTATGCCAATGGTCATTAGTCCAAGGTTACATTATGGGTGTCAAATATCAGAAAGATCTGAGAAGTCAAGATTCATTGCATTCACAGTGCTCTGGGAGACCGATATCCCAGAATGCACTGGGGAGTCACCATGGATATCTGCTAGCAAGGCTAGAGAGAGCGGAAGGGTATATTGGGAAAAAGCAACAATGATGCTCAAGGGTGTGCTCACATTGGGATTCTACAGTGATGGTTGCTAGACTTTCCTTAAGCTGTGACATTGCAAACAAATTCCTGATTCAAGAGTAGAGGTAATAACCCCGTCCGGTCGAAATTCGCACAAAAGCAGCCACATAATTACGTACTTAGGGCGTGGTTGGGCGTCTCGGCGCTTTCCCACTGAATCATTTCAGTAAAGCTGAGCATCCCTGTCATGAGCCTCGGGGAGTGGACAGTAGGATAATGTATGATTTTTGGAGAGCCTTTACAATCCTGCCCTCCGCCTCAGTCTAATCACTCGCATCATAGAGACTGTGACTAGCGAGGCGTAATGCTGCGCTCTCCCGCTTCTGCGCCTACGTTCTGAGGGCCATTAAACCCGCTAGATGAGTCATGAAGCTCTTGTTCAACACAACTGAGAGTGAAACTCTGGCAGGGCACCTCTGTAACAACTGTGTGATTTCACGGTGACCGTGGACACCGCTGCCATAACAATGGGGAGAAGATTCCGGCCTGGATTAATAATTGAGCGTTCCCTTTTGTTCTACAGACAGACCTGCAAATGACTCTCACAGTATGGTATGTGCTTAAGTGAAAAAGCATTCAGGGTTGTTCAATGATTATACAGTGAGTAATCACTGAAGTCTGTACTGACTAGGGCTGTCACTTTGTCACAAATATCTCATAATAGAGAAATTAATTTGAATTTGTGTGTATGTTCTACCGACAAAATTGAAAATGCTAAAATGTTGCTTTAATAAATGGTCCAGTTTTCATTTCCCATTAAACATGTAGCTAAATAGCTTAAACGTGCTAGGCTATAACTAAGAAATAATAACAGTATCTTGAAGAGACGATCGCATCAATGCCAATGATGCCATTCACAGGATTAAAATGACTTAGTAGATCAGCTGTTGCTCAAACGAAAGAAAAGATTATAATGCAGGAGTCCGTCATTAATTCACAACAATGGCATAGCTTACTGAACCTAAACTCCTTTGGAGGAGAAAAAAGCATCAGCCTTTGGAGGGTTAGTAGGGAAGGTGCCGCTTGCATACCATGCAGGGGACTTTCTCCTTGGATATTATTATATTATATATATTATATAGTCTCCAATGGCATAGAACCCGTAATATTTCCAAACGGCATTCCTGAAGTGCGGTGGAGTTACAATTTTCCTTGGCTCCTCCATTTCACATGAGTCCATCATTAATTCACAACAGTGGCACAGGTTACTGAAACTAAACTCCTCCACTGGAGGAGAAAAAGTGTCAGCCTTTGGAGGGTTAGTAGAGCGGTTGCTGTTAGCATACCTTGCAGGGGACTTTCTCCTTAGTTATCATTTAGTCTCCAATGGCATAGAACCCATAATATTTCCAAATGGCATTCCTAAGGTGGAGTTAATTTTCCTTGGCTCCTCCATTGCCATTTCCACTTAGAATGTATAGCCTTCAGGCTACGCGGATAGCATGACCCACACATAAAATTTATTTAGGCTACCTAACGGTATACCCTTCAGACAAACAAGAACATGGCTTGTTGTTTATCGGTCTCTTTGATATTGAACGTTACCACAAGCGCGATACGGAAGAGCGCAGAGCACGACTGGGCTCATTTCATTACATTTACATTATAGGCATTTAGCAGACGCTCTTATCCAGAGCGACTTACACAACTTCTTATTACATTTATCCATTTATACAGCTGGATATATACTGAAGCAATTCAGGTTAAGTACCTTGCTCAAGGGTACAACGGCAGTGTCCTACCTGGGAATCGTACCTGCAACCTTTCGTTACAAGTCCAGTTCCTTAACCATTATACAAATTTGAACCTTTAACTATACAGTACATTTGAAATAAATAAATTCAATTAGCAAACAAAAAAGTGACAGCCCTAGGACTGACTGCATGATTTTATTAACCAATACTTTATAAATGAACATTATAACACATAACAATATGTAATAGCACATTAACAAGGTAATCTAGTTTAGAAAAGCATAATGTCAGGCTTGTCACTGTGTTCGGTTTAACCGGTGCACAAGACTACGCCGGTGTAGTTCTCTCCACACTGCCAAAGTGTAATCACTATTTTGTAATAAAATAAAAGTAAAGAATAAATAAAAGTGCAGTTGCAGAGCTTCAACACTGACATTATTAAATGAATATTAGCACCACATCATGCTTTAATTGCAATGCCTGAAAGCAGTTAATGAACAGTACAATAACATTACACTGAGGAGTGTGTTCACTTAACACTCAGGGCTCAGGAGCCTATTTTTCTGACAATGGTTGTGCAAAGTGCCTGTGCGCTTGCCTCGGCCCAGGTCGGTCTGCAATAAACCGGTTTGCGTAATACATGGTTTGGGTGGAGAAATTTAGTGTGTAACCATGTAAGGTGGATGCCGCTTATTAACCCTGCACTGCTTTTGCAATAATACAGAGATTACACATTTTACAGTGCTTGAATGCAAGTCCGTCTTATATTTCAGAAGCGCATATGCTACTTCAGGTTTCTTAGGACTTTGGTTAATGGCTGCAGAGCGCATCAGTGAAACGTAACTGAAGTGGAGAATATGCATTTTGTTGCTTAAATAGTCTGGGAAGCTGACATAATGAATCAATATTTTAGGCTTATATCCAGTTAAAATGGAGAAGAAAAAAAAAAGGTTAACAGCCTTGACATCTTGACAACATCCTTTTCCTGAGTAGGCGTTTTTTCGAGGTGCCATGACAGCATGACAATGCTGCATCTCCTGGATGAGTATATCAGGCACGAGGAAACTGCCAGTTTGCCATGGTATTAAAGTGGTTGATCTGATGCTATTCTAACAGCACTGTTCGAACTGTACTGCTCCACTACAGAGCCACAGCTACCAGACCCACACACAGGCCTTGTGGTTTCTTACAGCTTTCAGTGTGGTTCGGCTGGTACCGTGCCACCAACCACATCGTCACAATGCCTACTAAATCTATTTCGAAAAAGCAGTGTGTCTGAAATTGGCAGGAATCCTCAACCGAAGTTTCCTAGACTGCATTGTCTGTGGTTCCGCTTACTCACATGTGTGGGTAGGCTGAGCCTTATCTTATTTCCTCAGGGTTGCCAACTTTGAGAGGAGACAGTGAGATTTGACCCTTGCGGGGTTGAGGGGGATGTTTGTTCTACTGTCTCGGGATAGGGGGCGGTGGGGGGTTGAGGAAAAAAGTTGGATTTTATATGTGTTATAAGCAGACTTGCAACCACAGTGGGGGTTGGGTTTGCAGACTAATGAAACCAATGAGATTTGGGTTAATGTAGCCTTACATTTATGTTTAGCAGCACAAGCATTACTCTTCCTTGTTCTGATCCAATTTTATTAGGTGCAAAGTTATGAGAGGGTAAACAGTACACAGAGCCGGATGATACTTTCAATATAAGTGTGTAAAACATATAAGCACAGAAAGTAAATGACTAAATAAATGGACATACCGTACAAGCTTGCAAGTACATTTGAGTTCCATTTTGCATTTGTACAGCTGGGAGAGGCTGTATTATTCAGGGAGTGAACCTACAACCACTACATCACATTGAGTCCAAGACGGTAAACCAGCTGAGCAGTCATACCACGCTTTGCCCTTCTCGTGGTAAACCGCTGAAGCTAAGCAGGTATGGGCTTGGTTTTTTGGACAGGAGACCTTGTAGGAAAACTGCTGCTGGAAGTGGTGCTGTTAAGCCATTGGGTGACACTGTGTCATAGGAGGTGCCGTCCTTCAGGAGAAACAAACTGAGATCCTGACTCATTAACAATCCCATGACGCTTATATAGCAGAAATAGTAGAGATGTTAATCTCAATATTATGGTCACATTCACATTCAAGAAGCTGTCTACATATGGCACTGAATCATCCCCTACTTCAGATTGGCTTCACAATCTCTTGCATTCCCCAGGTCATCACTGCAAGAGGATTTGCTTGTCAGTAACTTAAAATAAATCTCATATAAGCCATGATTCAGGCACTAGTTGGAGTAGTTGATGTGGGTGGAGAAGACTATGTTTAAGTTTAACGTACAGCGACTGCCAAATGATTCATGGGCAAATTGTCAATATAGTTCTGTTAAGGAATGCACTTTCGCCTTGGTACTGTGGCAGGCACAATTTATTTTGCTTTAAGACTTGCCAAGGCCCCTGATTTCACAGCTGAAAAGCAATTATGTGAAATTACTGGAGCGTTCACAGTGTAATTAGCCTTAACTTTGTTACTTCACCAAAAGTTAAAACCTACTGATACAAGAGAGTAAACAGCCTGATTAAGAGAAAGCCAGTACATTACTCTTTAAATATACAGTGACAATATCTTGGCCAACATCAGCAAAGGGGGAAATCACTTCAGGATTTAAAACGCAACTGATAGGTGGACTTCAAAAACAGACATCAGAGGCAGTATACCTTCAACATCTTTCAAATTCAGGTCGTTGCTAGGAGCTGAGCAGTCCTCTGAAAAAGGCATTCCGTTTATTCTCAGAAAACAGACACCCCGCAACCCCCCCCCCCCCCCCCGGAACAGCAGTGCATACCCACCCCCCCCAATCTTCATCGTCATAATTTGAACCAGGTACTGCACAAAAAAGCCATGGGAGGGGGCATGGAACCATGGCTATTATCTGAAGACGGGGCAAGGCAAGACTAGCTATCGGGTGGCAGAGCATACGTATACAGAAATGTACAGAATGGCCTTTCGGCTATATGTACCCGGTATACCAGAGCTGAAGTGAGACTGGCTGCCTTGACAACAGATTTGGCTGCAAGATGCAATTGCGAGCACACCTGTTTGCAAAAACAAGGGTGTTTGCAATGAATGTCTGCGTAACTGTCTCCTTAAGCCATCGGGGGGCAGTTTGCTCTCTGTGGTCAATGAGGGGCCGAGAGGCTAAACCGATTAGAACTCTGAGCTGACAGGAAATGAGCTGGAAAGGTACTTCCTGTCCTGGCCTGGAGATTAGTCAGTTTCACAGCAGTGCTGAATGTAAGAGCCCTTGCACATGATTGCCACTTGTAAAAACTGAGGTTTTTTGTAAAAACCTACATTTAACCGGTCTCAGTTGCATTTTTAATGGTATTTGGCTCTTCTCACTACTGAGTCCCAGCTGGCACAGTGTTTCCATGAAATTCAGATTTTTTATTTTTATTTTTTGTTGTAAATTTGTAACAAAACTCTGCTACATTTTGAGTTTGCGCGTGTCAAATGCCGTTGCAACCCGCTTCAATCTTCCTGGACGGGATTAAGAGGACATCGATCATTAGCTTCACAGCTACACAGAAGATGCAATTGAGGTGGTACTTCTTATTCTTTCCAGTGTATTAAGTTGGGTTATGATTGACCTGCTGTAATAAATAGTTTATAGAGTAGATGTATTTAATTTGGGGTATAATATTTTCTATATTCAAAAATAGTTACTAAAATCCAGACCCACGTCAGGCAGTGTGAAGACAGTTGAACACACCTCCATAAACAAGATCAAGGCCTTATACAGGCCAGACATGCCGGGCAGGTCCCGCTGTTTAAAAATCATAGGGCGACGGCTTCAGTTACTCGACCGCCGCTGTGAAAATGACCGCGCTGTGCTATGCCAGGGCGATACACCGGCGTTTTCTGCAAATCTAGTCTCTCGAAACAGCTCTCTTAATAGCTGTAGCTATTGTACCATACAAGTTCTAGATGCAGATGTGGAGCACGTGTTCCATTTTGAACTGTATTCACACCACATTATACAGGTATGGGAGTGTAAACTACCACTGAATTGGGGATGCACCTAGCACTTGCAGTAAGCTGCACTAATTATTACCCCCAACCGTAACTCACCCCCCCACGTCTGATGTGTGGTGAGTGAAGATAAGATATTTCCACAAATAAATGCGGACATTTCTACAACTGTTGCCATGGAAACTCCAAAGTGACAAATTTGCGGAAACACATCCCCCCCCATCCCCCCATCCCCCCATCCTCCGCAACACACTGGCTACCCGGTCTTTGACACTGATCTCGCCCTGATAGTTTATCCAGAACTGGGCATCTTAATGTGAGACACTGGGCACAGTCACACTAAAGGGGACTTCCCACCACCCCCACAAAGTGTGCTACATGGGGATACCTACAACAAAAATCAGAATCACTCATTTATGGCCAATGGACTGCAAATCGGTGCACAGTGCGTTTGCTGGATGAGGAACTTGTGACTCCACACACTCAGCACAGACTACCCAATCCTGCCAATGCCAGAGGTTTTAATTCAATCCCCAGCAGCTGCTGCACAATTTCCACACTGAACCTCACTAATTGGTACAATGGGGAACTCGGCGGGCAGTCAACTGTTTTGAAAGAATTCAAATTCTAACAGTGCCACACTTTTAATTTTGAATTATTCCATTTGAAATGCACTCCTGAGGGAGAAAAGACAGCTTTCAATTTGTGAGACAGATTACAACCAGCGGTTCAGAATGTCCTCCCCAGTATTTTGTTCCAGTCACCTGGATTGCTAATTAGCACAATTCTCCAGTCAATTCTCCAGGTAGAACTAATTAGTGAACTCAGCTGGCTGAGTTAACGGGTGGAGGTAAGGTAGGGCAGGACTTTCTGACCCCTGGATTTTACACCTCCAATTACAGCAACGCAGGTGAGAAGCTTATGGTAGACAAAGTATTTCATGTGACTTTATCTGGGTGAGTTAAAATTTTTTGTCAATATCAAAACAAATATGAAATGCAGACACTGGGCTGCGTTCCAATATTCTTCACTCCCCATCTCCTTTCCTCCACTCCCAAACTGCCTGAATGTTTTGAGTACACGTAGTTGCATGCACAGTATACAATGTAATTGACATTGTGGTTTGCGTTGAGACATTAATCAACTTGTAACTATATGTAAGTAATATGTAGCCAAATCAGCAACATTAGATTAGGACACAAATATCTGTTTCCGGGGCACGGAGGAGAGGAGGAGGTAGTGGAGGAAAGGAGGGTGCATTTTTTTTTTTTTTTTGCATTGGGACACCGCCATCATGAGATGGAACACTTGGATGAAAATGCCTGCAAAGGATTCTGGTTTAGGTTGGTCTCACTTCTACAATAGAAACCCTCCAAGGCAGCCAATCAGCAGACAGTCCTGTTGCTGTTCAGTTCTGACTTACGCTTACAAGTGTACATGTGACATAAACAACAGTCAAGTGCTGGTAAAATTTTGATTGTGGCTAGTAAGATTTTTACGTTAGCAGCCACTTTAGCCAGTGTTATATTGTAAAAGGTAATGTGGCTGGTAAAAATGTTGAAAATGGCTAGTGGGTGTAATCCACAAGCCACTCTGGCCAGTGGGTGAAAAAGATAATTTCATACCCAGACAATGGTACCGGCAATGTTAATTCTGTTGGATCAACCCGTGCTTAAAATGGTTTCCCAGCGCAATTTACCAGCCTGGTGAATGCCTGCTTTCACGCACTGCAGCTTAGGTGCTTTTTCGAGATAGTGTAACTTGGGGGGGAAATTTGACCCAGAGAATGATTCACACTGGTATTCAGCATCAATGACACGCAGCCTTTGTCACCCTTATCTTCTCAACAGTTTCTGTCAGGGCTCTCTGACAAAAGCACCAGCATTGCACAAAGCCTGACACGTCTGTTTGGCAGCAAATACAGACATCAAACTCTTTTATGCATCCTCTTTCATTGAGGTAATCACAGCTCTTGCATATGTGTGTGTGTACATGCATATATATATATATATATATATACACACACAATGAGAAGGTAAAGGTAATCTATAGCTTGAAGGGGGTAATGTTGAGTAGTTGATGTAGTGCTGGTGGAAAAATACACAAATCGCAATAAACAAAAATAAAAGTCTGTTTCAACATAATAATGATCAATGATTCTGTGAGGGAGCGCCCTCACTAATTGGACTGGGGTGGACTCATTTTAAAGTTAAATGTTTTGTGTTTTTGTTTTTCCATTTTAATTGGTTAATAGTGTGAGTAGCAGCAGCCCACAGCTGTGGCGAATTGTCAATTAGGCCATGTGGCCGGTATATAACCTGTGTATGCCACTGTGTGGCGGAGGATCCACCAGTTAAAGATGGTAGGCCTGCTTGTGGTTTTAAAATTAAGCTTTTGATACGATTTATTCTCAGTTTTTTATTTATTTTTTTATATATTTTTTTATTAATAGAAGCCTTTTAAATGTGATCGAGAAGGCCATTATTTCAGATTCATACTAATTTGGCACGGAAGCTTGTGACAAAATCAAATCAATGGACCAGGCAAGATTGAGACACCGGAGTTCTGAACAGTTGTGGGGAAAGACAAAAATATCACGGCTCTGATCCAATCATCCAGTCGTTTTAATCGCATACTTTTAAAGCCCTTTCCCACAGCCTCTGTGTTCCTGAGCTTAAATGGCTTAAAGCATAGGCTGGGAGACTTAATGACTGACAGCCGACGAGATGGTACATTGCTGCACTGTATTGATTATACTAGGCCTATATAAAACGATTGGATTATGTAATACACTATACATATTGCACCCATTTCCATTTGCCAAATATAAATGTGCAACATGTTGCACAAAAAATGAGTAGTCTAATGATATTGAGGTTGAGGGAAAAGTATTAATTCAAGGATTGGGCAACAAATCTGCTTGTGATCATCCGGTTTCGGTAGACCGTGCACAGGGAAGTCCCAGTGTGTCTGCTGTGACTACATTCATGTTCAAATTGTGTTTTCATGCTCCTTGTCAGGATTATCAATACGAATCCTACCTTTATTAGAAAAATAATTATGATAATGTGTAAAACTTAAAATGTTTAATTTAAAATACTAGCCTTGAACTTTAACTTAAAACTGTAATGCAAAACAATCGTTTGGAATGTGCTTCTTGCAACCAGTTAGACATAATTGCAGGTCTCAGTTGTTACCTGCCCAACCCAGGATGTGCCACATGTATTGACCCGGCTACTAAGATATTAAGAACTGGATGTTTAAGCCCCCCAAATAGTTTTCGCACTTTATGGTTGACATTCAACTCCGTTATATATTATTCACAAAATTGTAGTTAGGCGCATTATGAGTAGCGTACCTAACGTGTCCTTGGAAGGTGATATGCACAGAGGCGCAGTAAGCTACACTATTTAAATGGGAACTTTTTCTGTTTGTAGCTCTTGATTTTATCTGCTGAAACGAGTGAAAATGTCTAAATTGCCATGTTTAGTCGGTAGAGTTCATACCTATTAATTAGAATAATGTTTAACTAAGTTTAAATGAATCAAGTTCATGAAATTGGGCTACACGCTGTTTCAGAGAACAAACGCTGATCCGCAAACAGACCAGTAGCTAATCGGACAGCTTGCTACGGCTGCACAATTCTGTGTCTAGGACCAGCTGTACAAACAAACAAATAATAAATAAATCAACTTAAGAAATTAGACCATCACGCAACATAGCCTAGTTTACTTCGAACCTGCGTCCAAAAAAAATTGCTTGAATTTAAGATTAAACCAATTTTATTTTGATCCATGGAAGAAATTCAGAAACTATATATTGAAAGCAGTTTGGATCCAAAAATTTGATAATACTCACACACCCATCCATGACAGGTTAGCCTACTGTTATTGTTTAAACGTCCCTGGATTGACTCGCGTTTTCCGTATTCATTTGGAAACAAAATAGCCACAAAGCCGTAGGCTATAGCCTATATGAAACGAGGTAATTTTGTTGCCCGACATAGTAGGACATAGTAGCCTAGCCTATATTGTAATTGTAACGCAGTAAGATCGAAAGCACAAAAACAATAACAGCCATCATAGTACATTATGTAATTAACATTCCAGCAGTACAACCACCTGGAAGCGACAGATCCAACAAGTAGCAACAACGAAAACATGTATTCATTGAAAGCGGCATCACTGCAGTTTTACTTACGAATCTAGTGATTAGATTCCGAAGCACGCTAAAATCCATGCTTTTGACAGCTTCTCGTCGGTCTTCTTATTTTACACCCTTGAATCTCCTTTGGTCGTTTATAACGCTAGCTGGTTTTTATTTCTGTTCTAACATCCATACTTGTCGGACACTCTCTCTGTGCAAACGAGAAGTAGCAGTCCAAGCCGGTTTTTTATCTAGGCTAATTGTCACCTACGAATTTAGAATAGTAGGCTATAAGCACATTGCACCAATGGAATCATAATTCTGTTTACTTATAGCCTATAGGGTAGAATACATTCTTATTTTTGAAAGCAAGTCGCAGGGGTTGTTGTGTGTTTCCAAGGCACTGCTGTTATTTCTTGTTGAGTCCTCCTTTTCCTTCTTTTCCAGTTTTCTGCCTTATCGTTCACCTTCGTCGTGCAAACAGCCCTCTTGAATCCCAGCTGTAGGCAAGTGGCAGCCTTTCTTATCACACGTCACGGCGGCTTTTCTGCGCCTGCGCATTCCAGTGTCACACCCACTGGATATTGCAGTGGAGCAGCGCTGATGATTGCATGTTCGAACAAGTTTAAAGCGAAAAACATTTACCAAAGAATACAAAACAACTTATCTTCTCGGTGGGACCCAGGTTGTGTGGGGAATGGTAACTAATTTTCAACAAAGAATACAGTAGTCTAGATGTAGCCTACTGTGCTTGTGTGTGTGATTTGCTTTTTGTCCCATTGACACTTAGCGGGAGCTGTCCACTGTGGGGGTGATGAAAGATGGCTAAACATGCAAAGTTATTCAAGCATAGGCTACGCGTAGGTTTGGGGGGAGACATATCACCCCCAATATTTTAACATGAATTATGCTTGTAAAATGTTTGTGAGACTTGACGTTTGACTATACGCGAGACTAGGTGGTGCATTAGTGTGTCTCCCCCAAAGTTTAAATGAAACCTATATGCTTATATAGCCTATACAAGACACGATTATTTATTGGTGCGTAAGATATTTTACGATGGATCACGACCGTTTTATCCAACAAAGCTTTTTCGTGTTTTTGGGAAAGTAGGCTATTTATGATGTTCGTAAGATTACTTGCAAGTTCAGTTCTCAACATAAACTTATAAAATATTTATTTGAACAATTTCATGCTAAACAGTGACATACAGCTAACTATAGCATTAACACTAGCAAACCAGTAGCTTTTGTTGGACAACATAAGTTGCCTGCTGGGTAAACCACTAGCCCAGGGCTGCCCAGCGCTATTCCTGGAGATCTACCGTCCTGTAATTTTTCACTCCAACCCTAACAAAGCACTAACAGAGCTGCTAATTAGTAGAATCAGGAGTGCCAATTTAGGGTTGAAATGAAAACCTACAGGAAAGTAGATCTCCAGGAATAGGGTTGGGCAGCCCTGCGCTAGCCTAATTGCTGCATACTGCCAGTGTTAATGCTATTATACATAGTTTTCCTAGAAAGCATGTATACTTTGTAATACACTGCAGCGACTCCAATCAGTAGCTAGTAGAATATAGGCCTAGCAGCCAGGGTGCTTACACGTGCACACCTTCACGTGCCTCATAGATGAAATCACATGTCAATTCAGGCTTCAATGTAAGGTGTATTATTCTACATATAAAATCCTTCATGACCTTGGACCTCTGTACTTGCAGCAACTTCAGATTTTTTTTTTTGTTGACCTCTCACAGTAACTTAAAAACAGTTGGGGAATATCCATTGACTATTAAAGAACAGGTATCAAACGGAAGGATGGTTTCAGCTATACATTATCAAAACAGGTAGTGTACGGAATCACATAAAATCAATCTGCATAATTTGATCCACATTCACAATGGAGCCTATCAACAGTGTCCCTCAAAGCCAAGCTGGCCTTGGCTTTACCATTAGGATGTACATATACTCACATACATCCAAGACGTGCTGGTTCCCCAGTGGTCAAATGCTAATCTGGTTCTGTCTCTCCCTTATCCCCCCAGGTTAATTGACTTAACAATCCCTCCTCTCCAACTCAGCTGCTGTACAGTGAACGTTCTGCCATAAAATGGCTGCCATGTAGTATGTATACAACTATATATACAACTCACCTCCACTACTGCAAATGTTTAGAACCCAACTTTATTTTGCTAAATATTTTTAAAAGAATATGTATTTAAAAAAAATAATATTTGTTGATTTTAAAAGGAATGATGTCAGTTAAAAAAGGAAAAGCCAACACAGAGAAGGTATTACAAGCTAATACTTGATGTGAAAGAGTAAGCCTAAAATATCAACATTGATCTCTCTCGTCATTAAATTCCAGTGTACAATAATATAGTGCTGAGCTGCTGTTCAGCTAATATATTACCAAACTTGTAAATGTTTTGACTAATGAAATATTTTTTTCCCCTACAGTCAAAAAAAAAAACACTATTGTTGGAGTTCAAAATACCCTGCGATGAATGCAGAAATTGCTGCAGCCATGATTCAAAGACCGTTATGTCACCATGGTCACTGCATCTTCCCTCTCGATTGAACAATCCACTTTTGTTCTTCTAACTTCGGCTCAATCAATATGCTGCCATTACATGAGATAAATAAATAAAGATCTGTCTGCATGCGCAATATTGGATTAATATGCCAACTGAAGACAAATGCTCATCAGTTTTTATCTGGGGCCATCACAAACAAATATAGCTATAGTGATTCATTTCAGAGAAATCATGTCATAAGGGCTCAACAGGTACACAACACGTACTTGTATCATTTGCGTGTACATTTCTGGTGAGAGAACTTAAGTATTAGTACTTAAGTTATCAGTAAGTGATAAGCGTCTCTACTCCAATCAAAGCTAGTTCTACTGCAGTACTGTATGGCCTGTACTGTTGGTGATGGTCACTGGCACACAGGCCTGCATTCAAGGAGTGAATGTGTTTCAGTTGCAATTTCAAATTTGAGAGACTAAATGGGGGAAATGTTTCAGATATAAGCCTATATAGTTGAAGAGATTACAGCCATCTCAAACATGGAGATTGACATAAATGTATTTGTATTTACTGTGGAATGTGCAGAAAAAGTCTTCCAGTGCATTCCAGAGTGTTAATTACATTTTCTCTGCGCATGCTCAAACCAAATTCCAGACCATTGTTCAATGTGTCCAGGCTTGGCTGTAAAGAATGCCGATTAGTCATCAAGATTTGCCAGTCCTGGCTACTCTGAGGGCATAGAGAAACCACAGTACACAACTGAAGAGTGTATATATAGGTTTATCTGGCAACCAATCAAGTGTGCTATCTACCAGATTAGAGAGTGTCAGGCCATTTTAATTTGACCAAACGCACTCAAAGCTACAGTAGTTTCTTGGCTAGCTGGCAAACTGGGGAGGATGATGGTGAGAAACAAGAAGATAAACCCCTTTTAAATGGTTTGTTGCAAGCTAGTTATCTACGTATTGTCATCACTAGTGAACCCTGGATATTCCATTTTTGCAACTCCTCTGGTCGGTCTGGTGACTGCATTAATTCAAACTCCCTTTCCTTTGTATGGGGGCCTGCCTTCTAGCCTTCCCTCCTTTTGTTCTGCGTTACATTCATTAAAAATTATCACTTCGTCACAAATCCTTTGTCAGTGAGTTGAATCAACCCCGTTTTTGGATGCAACTGGACACATTATGTTTGATTGTTTGCCATTTTTATCTTGTCCATAAAAATAAATGAACTACTCCTATTAAAAATAATGGGGTGAACCAACAAAGCCCAGGGCCCTTGGCCGTGTTTGGGCTGGTAATAGGACAAGAGTAGTTTCCTGCAGAAACTACACACCATGGATACTCAAATCTGGCCCTCGAATCCCAATCCGGCTCTGGTTTTATTTTCTCCCAGGTAATTAGCTAAACAATTGTGAAGGTGTTGCTATTGATAGTGCCAGACTGTCTTCACCTGGCACCTCGGTAAAAGAAGGGTGGAAAACCAGCAGTTCTTGGCCCTCGAGGACCGAGATTTGAGTAACCGGGCTTTACACCTTGTATAATCGGTTATGGAGTGGCTGCCTTGACCCTTTTGAGATGGTTTTCCTGGTACTGCACACTCCACACGTACACTAAAGAAAGCCTCTTTTGTAGCTTCCATTTCCATGGCTTCCCATGGTCATGCATTTTGATGTCTAAGTGGGAACGGCTCATAACACACTGAACCCTATGACGGGTGGCTTTGCTGCAGGGTCTGCTGGTTTTTGTTTTTAAATACAACAACCACTTAGACCAAAGGAACCAGGTGAGGTGAATTAACTGTGTACTGCTTTAATTGATTGACCCTGCGGTTCTCCAGGTCCAAGCTTAGCCACCACTGAAGTATGATGAGAGTATAAAACTAGGGCTGTTCCATTTCATGATATTGTTCCAACTTTTGCCTTCATTTTTTAAAATTTGCCCGGTCAAGCAAACAGTTCTGACAGTCCTTAGCTAGATTTGCAGAATACAGACGTGTCCGTGGTGAAAATGTTCTACTGTTACTTGATATAGGAGTGAATAATAAGTGTTGGTGTATATAGCCATTTAGAAAATGTAGTCAAAGTAATGTCGGAACAAAAAAAAACAGCCTTATACACACTGGACATCCAGGACAGGAGTTGTGCATCCCTGAACTCTGACCTACAATGACCTGGCGTCCATGAAAGCTGATTGGCTTCGTGAAGCGCCCCTGTTGTCTGTGGTATTGATGGGCATCCAGAGAGGTGATTAATAATGCATGGGCTTCCATCACTTACAAGCTCTTAGGCAGTGTTTGCGTTGTTGTCTGCACCTGACTCTGGTGGTCAAAATAGCGCGGGGATCGTTAACCGTCCGCCGTTCCGAGCCAAGGTCTCGCCGCGCTTTCGAGATGGATCCTCGCATCTTTTCGCGATAATTAATGTTGGCGCGCACACCACTGAGACACAATTACTGTAGGCTGCTGTACCAGCATCCATAAAGTTTTCCTTTAATCATTTTAATTCAGGCTTGATGCCTGTGAGGGAATTGACTGGCATGTTTGCTGCTGCGTACCCGATCAATAAAGTGGTCATTAAAGTGTGCCCGGGGGGAAACAGAGTGACTTTTGATTGGCTTTACCTTTTAAATTTATAACTGATTCCATTGCCACAGAACAGGTATGAGTAAGTCTTACAGCCTGGTGGTCAATCACTCATGGACTGCGGTCTCCATATTGTCCAGTCTTTCCGTGAATCTCATTTGAACCCATATGAATAAAGTATATTATATTTTTTTTCACATGGGTAAATTGTCTTTTAAAATGCACATTTTCAATTCAACCCCCAATTTGGGATGCCCAATTCTAATTGTTTATGTTACCTTTGGCAGACACTCTTATCCAGAGTGACTTGCACAGCTTTTACACACTATCCATTGCTGCAGTATGATGATTACTGAAGCAAGTCAGGTTAAGTATCTTGCTCAATGGTATGAGACTGCACCACCTGGGACGTGAAGCTGAGGCTGACAGTCTCTCCTGTTCTATTTTTTATTTATTTAACCTTTATTTTCCCAGGCAGGCCAATTAGGATCAAAATCTTATTTACAATGATGGCCTGGCAAGAGTTAAAATAACTCTTGATTAGGCATAGGGGGGGGGGGGGGTTAAAAAATTATTTAAATAAGTAAAACGGGATAAGGACGACAGACAAGACAGCAACAATAGACAATAGGGAGACAGGCAAAAGCCAAACGATAGTCAGTTAACAAGCACAAGACAAACAGTATGCAAATACAGTATGCAACAGCAAGAACACAAAACCAATAACGGGTCAACATTCACAGTGCAACATTTTCAGTTCTATGAGCATTACACTACATTACCCAGCTGCCCTGCATCTTTATCACTCAGCTGAGCTAAAATCCACCAGCTGAGCTTCATAATTACTGTTTCAAAGGCCTGCACTACTGGTGTGGCTGGCACAAGTAGCACACGGGTCCTTTTATATTTTTAGATCCTATTTTAACCATATGTCAACACGCATTAGGGTGAACTGAACTATTGAATTTCTTTTTTTTTTTTTTTAAGTGAAATTTTCACATGTAACCCCCCTGCTGAGGTCACTCCACTGGCTGCCAGTTGCAGCCAGGATCAGGTTCAAAGTTCTGACCCTGGCCTACACTGCAGCCAATAGGACAGGCCCCGCCTACCTGCAGGACTTAATCCAGAACTATGTTCCTGCTCGACCACTTCGCTCTTCTACAGCAGGGCGACTGGCACTTCCCACCCCCCCCCCCCCCCCCCCGTGTCAAAGGCTCTCGCTCGTCCCGACTGCGGAGTTTTTCCACTTAGCTCCTCAGTGGTGGAATGAACTTCCCATTCCCCTACGTTCTACTCCAACCCTGCCTGTATTCCGTCGAGGCCTGAAGACACACCTCTTCAGACTCCACCTTGACTGATACCCTAACCTAGGAATATCAGTTCCCTGTGTTTACTAGTTCCCTGTGTTTTCCTGTCTGTTTATTATAGTTTATAATAGTATTTAGAATAGAAGTGTAGTATTGCTGATTTACCCACAGCTTACTGTGAACTACAGTCAACGTTCATTACTAGGGATAGCTGCTACATTATGGGAAGGATGTGCTTTGTCTTGTCTGTTCTGTAGTGATCTTGATGATGTCTCTGTATGCACTTACTGTACGTCGCTTTGGATAAAAGCATCTGCTAAATGAATGTAATGTAATGTAAAGACTGGGGAGCGAGCAAGAGAGAGGGAGAGACGTGCGACAAAGGTTACGTGGCTGGATTAGGACCTCCGACGTTGTGGCTCGCAATGAGCATGTGAACCGTGCTCTCATAGGCTACACCACCGAGACGCCCCCAAACAACCGTGCTCTCATAGGCTACACCACAGAGACGCCCCCAAACAACCGTGCTCTCATAGGCTACACCACTGAGACGCCCCCCAACCTATTGAATTTCAATTGTAGCCACGTTAACTTCCTTTGCCATGTGTAGTAGTGCTGCTATGATGCTATATAATCCAGCCAGTTGATCATGGTTGCATTGTCAATAGTTACTGTTCTCCCCCCACATTTATTAATTCATTTTATTTTTAATGACATTGCCACAATGCATTTTACCCACAGGGGATAGTAAAGTTGTTTTATCTATTGTGGGGAAAGATGGTGCATGGAAATGGTGAGCAGCCTACTCAGCCTTCGCTGTTTTTATTGTGTTATTTTCCCGACCTCAGCAGAATTACACGTGGAAGAACATTCTCCGCTAAAAATAGAATGAAGAACTACGTGTGCAGTAATGCACATGTCTCGGCCTTAGGAGGTCTAATTTTAAACCAACGCAGGAGGGATGGTCACAGTGTACGTCTCATCTCGCCAACAGTGGAAAATGCTAGCTTTCCCAGGGGGCCAAATTCTGAACAGGGGCCAGTACAGATGTTTGTTTTCCCTTATTACCCAAATTTTGAATTCCCAACCGTTGTTGTGTATCCCAGCCCTGTAATGTCCTCCTTTAATTTGGAAGTGTGAAGGGTAGCACACGTGTCTTCTGAAAAACATGTACAGCCAGCCTTTTTTCCGCATTATTGTATTGGTCCCAAACAAAAGGTTCCTAATAAACACAGTAAATTGTTAGTTACCTGTTTAGGTGCAACCTTGTAGGTATGACTGCAGTAGGCCATGGTCTAGGTAATAGGATTTCAGTGGTGCAAATTTTATTAAATGGTTATAAAGTCTATCAGTTTGGTCAGATATAATTTTGCTTGCAGACCGAATACCGTTTAACTATTTTCATCTGGAAATTGAACAGCCATATTGCCAAATCCGATTTCCCCAAACCAACTCTCTGGGTGTGTTTTCAGCATGTACAAAATATTGATCAGATATTGCTTTCAAAATTAGGGAACGTGGACACTGTGAAGGGCTTGTTCTGGTGCTATCTGTTGCATATTTAGATTAATACTCCTGTAACCCTCCTGATTAGTAATATTTTAGAATTTAAGTTTCTCTGACCTCATTTGGATGTAATATTTACATTCCAGTATCCCAGCCTTTTTTTCCAGTTAACCATGAAAACAAGCACTGCATTCCAATAAAATTTGCCTTTTGTTATAATAATGAAATAATTATCTAATGTATTTATTATGTTATTACAAACATAGTACCATCAATAATGAAATCTGACTTGTACAAACAAGGCATTCTTAATGAACTGATTGAGTCCAGCAGGCATATCCCTGATTGCAGAACAATATTCTTGGAATTTAGATAATGTGAGTGTAAATGCTGAATGGACATTGATGGTGAAAGTAAGAAAATTATTGTTTTTCTTTCTTCATAGCAGTTTGCTTATGCACCTCCACTGCCCCCCCCCCCCCCCCCCCCCCATCTTTGTTTATTAATTATTCCCATTAGAAAAATTACAACTTTTTAAAATAAAGCAACATTGACATTATTGCCATAAATCTTATTAACAGTTCACAGTAATTGCATGAACATACCAATATGACGGGAAGTTATGAATCTATATTTTCATGTAAAGACAGCTAAATGTTGGATGGAGGACAAATATAGATCTATCATACTTTATTGATTCAGATGCATTAGTGCAATTCTGCAAGGTAGGCTAATCAATGGAAACCATATAATCTACCTGACATTCTAGATTTAGAGAGCCAGGGATGTGTCTCTTCACATTTCATACAGATCGGAGCAAACACAGCTGCCTGACGATCATAAGATAACATTTCTGCTCTTTTTAAAAGTAAAAAACTATTCTGGTTTAAACACATCCATGCATCAATCCAAACCTCACAATACTGTTTTCATTGATGCCTTTGCTGTCTAGATCACATGAAACCTGCTTGTCTGCAGTATTTTAATGGCGATGAGACTGTTTGGTCACCAGACAGTTTCGCTTTTTCAGGTTTGGCTTGGTCAGCATGAGCAAAGTCGATGACAGTCCTAAAAAGCAACAACAAATACAAATCGATCGGCGCCTTAGCTGGCCTTAAACTGCCACAGCTCCTTTCCTCATCAAGCAGCGAGGGTCAGGGTGTGGCCTTCACTTCCAAATCCGTTTATCGTTTTTCTAGTAAACCTTTGATGAGGGTCGTAATAACAGTTCCACTGCTGAACACCTAAAATAACTTCTAGGCTATACCGCTTCTGGGCTGATTTGCAAAGCCACAGTGGCCTTTAGCAGCATCTTGCCTGCAATTCTGACCTGAAAAGTCACGTGATTCACAAATGGAAGGCAACATTTTTTTCATACTTGTAAAACATGCTTTGTCTTTGTGAAGCTTGATGTATTAGAAAACTGTTGTATTTGAAAAACAAAAAACATTTGTTTGATAATCATGTTTTGCATTTGCAAAACACTGTTTGTGAATCATAGGACATTTGTAAAACATGTTCTGTTTGTTTTGGAATTTAAATAGTCACATGATTCACAAATGGAAGACAGCATTTTTTTTCTGCTTGTAAAACGCGTTGTATGCGTATGTGAAGCATGTTGTACTTGAAAAGGGTTATGTATTTGTGTAATAGGTACATTTTGCATTTGCAAAACACACTGTGTTTGTTTGCGAATCATAGGGCATTTATAAAACGTGTTCTGTTTAAAAGTTATGCTCAACCTCACCTCAGGCACAGAATAGTCAGCTTTACACACTGTCAGAGACAACCGCTGACTACACCCTAGTTGTAATAATTGTTCAAGACAGGAATTGGATCGGCATTTCTATAACCTTCCACAAATGGGTATAGCTGGACATCCGCATGGGTGTGTAGCAGAGCCTAGAGTTTGTTGCATGTTGACTGGCCTCACATAAAGCAAATGCAATTCCTGAGCACCACTCAATTGTATGGGATCCTGAACTCTATAAATCCTGTCGCTTCAGGGTCACAGGACACAGCAACGGATAATAACATCACAAGGACAAATTCTGTTTTTTGTTTTCCATTTGATGTAAGCTATTTCTGCTTGTCCTGCAAAGTTGACTGTCATATCACCTTTATTAAGTTAAGTTTATTAGTACTATACTAAGAGTAGATGTTAAAGTTTCTAACTAGTCAATAATAAATGTAAAGGCAAATTTAAATGCAACTTTCATCATTTCCATTAGCTTGCTCTTTCCCTCTATTTCGGAAACTTGGGTCTTACAGTTTAACATCCTGAAAAGTATAGATAGACTAAAAACGTCTTTCTTTGTCAGCGTAAACATACTTTTTTATGTTTAATGTGATGTAACCGTTATAAAAATGGTGCAAAAGCAGCAGCAGGGCTGGAAGAGCTTAATTGATCCGTTTAGACAAGGTTTTTTTTTTTTTTACCCCATTAGGCCTGATGGCGTCAGCATATCGACGGGGCCCTGCATTTACCGTTCCCTCGCCACTGATCGATGCGGCACGCGGGAGAAGAGCTTTTACCGTCCGCCGCTGTCGTCTTTCCAGAGAGCAGAATGGCACAGCGCCGCTGTTTTGCTTTTAGCGTCTCTCGGCCCCTCCCGTCAGAATTTGCGTTATTTGCGGGTGCGATCCGCGGGAAGGCTGACGCGCTTGGAGACAGCCAGGCAAGTAAAAACTGTGAGGTAGCCTACTCAACTGAATGCACTGACCACTGCATGCACACATGGGCCATGTGGTAGTTTATGCTCCTGGGTAAGGGGAAGGGGAAACTTCATCAATGGAACCTTAAAGACACTTCTTGCTGTATGTTCCAAATCCGTCCAGGGCTCTGTGTTCCATTTTCAAAAACTTATTCCGGTTTCCCGCATTTGGAACATCAAGTCATCACTGCATGTATGTTCCAGTTGCAGCAATGTCGTCAGGATATATCAGGATGCATGAAGACAGTCACTATTTCTTTTTAGTTTTTCTACTCTACAGTCCACAAGGTGAGATGTCAAATTAAAGGGAAAAACCCCTACTCTGTTATGCTGTGGGGGGCATTTTCCTGGCATGGTTTGGGTCCACTTGTCCCCTTAGAGGGAAGGTTCACTGCAAATCAGTACAAAGTTATTCTGAGTGATCACCTTTATCCTATGATGAAACATTTCTATTCCAATGGGAGTGGTCTCCAAGGATGACAGTGCCCCCATCCACAGGGCACGAGGGGTCACTGAACCATGTGTTCCATACTGTTGCAGTGTTATTTACAGCTAGATCTAGTCGCACCCCCCAATTCCCATAGAGATCCATTCAAATGCAGAGACATTCGAGTATCGCTTGTAAGAGTACCAGAAAATAAGATATCAAGAGTCTTTTGATGTTGTTGGGTCACAGACATCAGGAAGTCATGGCATGCAAAGCCAAAGGATATGTGACCAAATAGTAAAAATTTAAAGGCACAGTCAACTTAGTGTATGTAAACTTCTGACCCACTGGAATTGTGATATAGTGAATTAAAAGTGAAATAATCTGTAAACAATTGTTGGAAAAATTACTTGTGTCATGCATAAAGTAGATGTCCTAACTGACTTGCCAACACTATAGTTTGCTAACATGAAATCTGTGGAGTGGTTAAAAATGAGTTTTAATGACTTCAACCTAAATGTATGTAAACTTCTGACTTCAACTCGTGAGTGTGAGTGTGAGTGTAAACAACCCCTCGGACCCTCTCAGGTTGATTTTATTCTGTGTCCCATTAGATATGGCTCATGGCCTGGGCTGGTTCACTATGTGATGCAGGTATTTTTGGTGTGCTGAAAACCCATCTCATTGCTCAGCCATCCTCAGTGGTTTAACATGAGTCTTAAATATGCCCTTCAAATGTGGAGTGGTGAATATGTTTCATACTTTTAGTGAGATTTTGTGAGATTTGCAGTTAGCCTCTTTTGTTCCGTCTGGATTCTTGCGTTGTTTTATAAAAAGTATGCATGCCCTTATTTGGGTCTGTGTGTGTCGGTGAGCATGAGACTCGCAGCTATCTAACGGTACCAGGTTTGGATTGATCTAATCCACATTGGGCCTTTATCCCCCAGGTGATTCAACTCAACCCAACCCAGCCCGCTGGCTCCTGGACTTTTCTAGCCATCTGCTGTGTTGGGGTACCCTGGCTATCGCTTGAGTCTGGACTGTTGGTGCTGCCTGACCACATCATCGCTTTAGCCAGGTTAGTGTTGGGGGACATTGGGTCCTGGAAGGGGATTTTTGGTATCACGGGACAGCGCGGGTCCTCGGTCCCGGGACGGGTGCTGCGTTCTCCCTCCTTCTCGGTTGTCACGTTGTCTGGAAGACTGCCAACCGGCTGTGTACGTTTTCAGGTGCACGCCGCTGTTGTCTCTGAGGCCATTGATTTTACCATCCACTGGTACAAGCTAAAGTGTTGCGAAAACAAATGTAGCTGCAGCCCTTGCCAAGTTTTCTAATAAAGGCCTGTAAAGAACTAACATAATTCTGATGTAAAAGGCTTTCAGGATATGCATGTTATTTTATAGGAGCTAGCTAATGAATAGGACATAGCATTAGTAAGTGCCTAAGGGTAAGGGCTGCAAGAGTGGGAAGCATTTACTCAAAGCTCAAAGAATAACAGCCTGTGAGGAGTGTGGTTTTAAAATGCAGCTGCCCTGGGCTCATAATTGATTCTGACATCAGGTGATTGGTGTCAGGGATATTGAAATGTAAGGAGTGGGTAGCTGGGCATTCACCTTATTCATACTGTGCAATTTGACGGTCTTGACATCGTTTATCTTTCTGTCTTGATTTTACATTGTGTTTTTTTATTTTCCTCGTCTAATTTTATCCGTACACCAACCCCACGCACACACACACACACACACACACACACACAAATGAATGCAGTGCTATGATAGAAATACTCAATGACCACACTGTTAACAAAAAAATAAAAATACACATACTCTTTGCATAAGGTGCGTGGGGATGCAGAAGCATAAGTGACTGACGGCCTTTTGTAACATCCTGGCAGGAAAACGAGCCCGCTACACCAGATGCTTCAATCTTTGTGTAACGGGCCTTTGGGAGCCACCATATTTCTACCCACTTATTCTGCTATGTTCCCTCCGAAAATGTAGTGTACAAGCAAAAATAAGGTTTTAAGTTCCATCCCACCGGGAACATTGCCTCTGGTTTGGCGTCCGCGTGGCATGGGCAGAGGCGAGATCCGCGTGGCATGGGCAGAGGCGAGATCCGCGTGGCATGGGCAGAGGCGAGATCCGCATGGCATGGGCAGAGGCGAGATCCGCGTGGCATGGGCAGAGGCGAGATCCGCGTGGCATGGGCAGAGGCGAGATCCGCATGGCATGGGCAGAGGCGAGATCCGCGTGGCATGGGCAGAGGCGAGATCCGCATGGCATGGGCAGAGGCGAGATCCGCATGGCATGGGCAGAGGCGAGATCCGCATGGCATGGGCAGAGGCGAGATCCGTGTGGCATGGGCAGAGGTGAGATCTATAAAGTCCCGATGCAGGAACTCCATATGAGACATTCCAAGTGCTGAGGAAGACCGAATAAATACCGAGCTACTCTCCTTTTATGCTACACACTCAACACTATGCAGATTAATGGGGGATGTATTACATACCTCCCCAATACACTGTCTAGACTGTGAACTTGTTTGTTTTGTCCATTAAGAACTGTTCTCTAAAATGAATTTTCCCCCATTGAACCCTGTCGATAATGAGAAATACATTTCACAGATGCTGAATTGAACACTGAATAATATGAATGCCATAATCCATCAGAGTGATTTCCTGTGAAAATACATTTGACTGCAATATAATGTGGATCGAGCTAAAACACTTTCATTCTTTGCATGTACTGCCACCCTCTGGCCACTGAGCATAAAACACATGTTTAGGTTGGTACACAACACAGGGGCTATTCAACTGGTGGGCCAGGGACAAACATGGTCCACCATCAATATACTCTTGGTGCTTTGATCATTGAGAAGAAAGAAACATAATCAGATAGATTTATTTATTTATTTTTAATTGTGACTATATGTCCAGGTCTGCATTTGCAGTGCCAGTACAATTCTCACAGAATAATAGTGACAGAATAATATGTAATGCCTATCCATATTTCTACACGCATGTATACAACATCTTATTTGTATATCATTTCATAAACCGTATGTGGAATGCATTTGGCCATATGCATAATTTTTTTAAAGAATCTGGCACCCAGGAATAAGTAGTTGAACAGAATTTGACATGAATCACCGTCTTTGTAGTGTGCCAATCATAGATCTAGAACCATAGATATGACATATCATGTTATGTAATAGTCATTTGGAATTCTGAAATGGAATAGCCAATGGAACAGCCATCTTACCTGGATACATTTGGCAGCCATCTTACCTGGATACAGCTATACTAGGAACCTATGGCAAAGTGTCATGTACTTTCTAACCCACTGTGATGTCATAATCAGGTCTCAGAAGCCAGATAGCTGATGTTTGGCTCATAGATATAAAACCATGGTTACCGGCCACCATCTTACCTGGGTATGGTCTCAAAAATTGTGCCACTAACTATGGCATATGTCACATCTATGGTTCTATATCTATTGTGCCAATTGCCAGGAAGTAGCAGTAGACATCGAAGTTTGGGAGATTTTCAAGATGAATCAAAGGGAATACTTCCCACCATTTTCAGCCAAACCATTTTATCTTTTTTTTTTCTTTTTTCTTTTTTCTTTTTTCCTTTTTCCACAGGCTATGTACCATTGGGAATATGTTGGCTGGAAAAATTCAAGGTTCTAGCTCCCCCATCTGGTCAGGATTAAATTTGTATGAAAAAATCCCTGGCTATGTCATTTGTAGCCTATGAATATTATCCTGTTTCAATCTAGTTCAAGAAACATCTTGTGAAATCTAAATGAACTTGAAAGTAAACTTGAACCTGAAATGTCTATTGGGAAAGGTCCCTTGAATGTATGTGGGGGACATGCCTATGCACATGCATAGTGAATGGCCATAGTGAGATGTGCATCTGTATTTTGGTTTGTAACACCCTCTACACACCTTTGGCATCTTGTGAGATGACCTCAAATGACTCACATTGTCTGAAAACACCTGAGATAAAGCCAAAAAGGCCACGCTAACAGACCACCTTGAACGGAGCCAATCAGACAATTAGTGAGAACAGGGACTTGTACAAGACAGTTTGGAGGGCACACAAGCTAGTTTTCACGTTTCACCAATGTACCAAGAAAAATAAATACAAATGCACTTCATGCTCTTCAGTTAAAGGTAAAAAATGGCAAAAGATGTTGTCACTGTGACTTGCATAGGTAGACGGGGAAAAAATGTCTTAAAATATAGTTGCGATACACAGGGTCCAAGCACACACAGCCAATGTTAAGCCACTTAAACTCAGTATATAGTGTCCTTGTGCAAAATATTATTGTGTTGAACGAACATTGGTCATCCTTGAAGGTTCAGTTAATTTTGCTGTTATCATATTATATCATTATATTCATTCTCAAGCTGTAAGGAGAAATTTTTAATTGACATAATTTATATGCATATGGACACACATTGATCATGCATAGTAGTATACTAAATTTTAGGTCTTAGGTTGACATCTTATGGGCCTTTGTTGTACTTGTAATGTTTATGAAATTAATTTGTGCACAAATGACCACTCTATACATTATTTTGGACTTACAACATTGACCCCTTCACGCAGCTGCCAAATTTGGTAATATTGTAATCACATTATATAAATATCCATTATCAAGTGGAACACGTAAAAATACAATGGATTTTAATCACTTCTTATGTATATGCACTATTATGGACCAAACATAAGTATGTATTTCGGTTTCTTGTGATTGTTTGGTGTAGCTGAAATAGTTATTAATTACATTTTGGCAAAAATTTACGATTCAGTTTATTACTTTGCATTTAATCTACGAACCCACATATGTGCATGCATACATATTGCACCTATATTATATCTAAAAATATATGTTTTCAGTGGTTAAATGAATTAACGTTACTGTTCTGTGCATATGCACAAACGCTTGGTAGGAACGTAGTATTTTTTGGCCTTAAACTTAAACACATTTTAGCTGTTAAGTGTAATTGCACTGTTCATTACATACATTTTGATTGAAGTGAACAATTGTACATATTTATACCATTAAAAATTAGACACTAGCAAGCAATGTGTAAAGCAAGCAAATATTTTTTTTTCTGAAACACACAACATACAATAATTTCTTTAGACTGTGCTCTGTTGCCCATATTCAGTTCTTACTGTGCAAATTGTTTTTCATTACTTTCTTACCCAGTATATATAGGGTAATGCAGCCGCTGCTCTTGGGGCAATTAAAGTATATAAAGTATACTGTAGGCATCGTGCTACTAGTAGGTTATTGCCAAAAAAGGGTAATGCTCGAGTGTTTCCCAATCAGTCTTCAAGGATTCCCCTGTCCTTCAGGTTTCTGTTCCAGGTCTACTTTTGCACACCGTTGCAATCAAATTATGAAGAAAATAATTGGTAATAAGCCCATAATTGGTTGCGGTGTGAAAGAGTAGAGATGTGAGGAACACTTGCAGAACAGGGGCCTTGAGGACTGGATTGTGAAACATTGGTCTACAGTACACAGGGTACTGCTGCTCTTGGGCCTGAAAAACTGTACCGCAGGCATGCGTCATGCTTCCTTACATACTGTATCAGCCGTCAGTAGAGTGATACTGCTCTTGTAGCAAGAAAGTACAAATGTTGTGCGTTACTCAGTAAAAACAAAAACAAATACAGCACGTTGATATTGATATAAAGCAGACCAGAATCAGGATGAGACCTGGGTCCTCATGCCTCTGTCTTGCTGCCTTGTAAATCTTTTTTGTTTTCCTTTTGTTAATGCTAAGAGTACTACTACTCCCACTGCCTATTCCTCCTGCCACCTTTAGATATCCCACTACACCCTGCATACCTCTGCCGACTTATCTCCCTCTTCCTTCTACCCCCTACTATTACTATCCGAGTACTATGTTGACGACATCCTGTCACACCAGTAGATGGCGATGAACAGCACAAAACAGACCAGAATGAATAGGGGTCTGAGACTCAACCACAAAATCAACTCTACAAGAGATAATAATTTTTTAATTGGAAATTCAGTAGCAGTCATTTAAGAGTAAAAAGAGAGAGTGTGTATTTACGTTATTGAATTCACGTACCACTTAGTTACAATTAGCATATTTTTCCATCTATGTAAAACACTTAATGAATACATAAGGCTGCAATTTGTTATACATTATGTTGCTCTTATTTTACTCTCATTTCTTATTGCTTTCTTGTATTTCTACTGCATAATTCAGGGTAGAAGATGCTTCCACCGTGGACATTCTTGGACCCTCTGCTGCATTTTCCTGCCCCTGCTGCTGCTTGTGTCCGCTGGACTCCTGTGAGGAGATCAGGTAATTGTGCTGACCAACTGGGCTCTGGTGGAAAAATACATTTTTGCCACCATAAACTGAACTGGAGCAAAGAAATTGATCACCCTCTGAATGTGATGTCATTGTTTTTATCTCTTATTACCACAAAGGACGTAATAAGATGCTTCATATGGACAAACAAAGCATTGTATTCATTTTCAGATAGGTTTGGATAGGTTTTTGGACCCTATATATCCCAACCCCCAATTCTTTTGAAAAATATGGAAATTTCCCCCATGGAATGGATGCAAACGTGTTTTCTGTGAGTCTGAACACTTTATCTGTTGAAAGAAACTGATTATCTCTTGATTTCCTGTAATGCATATTTTATCCATTTTGGATAGATTTGGAGACACTAAGGGATGTCAGGATACACTGTTTACAAATTATCTTGTAGAAAGTGAATAGTTTTAAATATCTCCCTAAAACATTGTACACGTGTGGACAAGTGGTGAGTGGACCAGGAAATGTAAAGTATGACCTGTTTTTTTATATATACGTATATATATATATATATATATATCCTTGCCTATCGGGTGCAGTGAAAAGTAAAAACTACAACTTCCGTTTACATTTTTTTGCAAAGATTTTGTGCATTTACAGACCACAATGTATATAACAATTATTAAAATAAATAATTTTAAGCAATGAAATTAAATAGCACAGGGGTTTTCTTCAATCTAAGCCATTAGACAACTGTATGTGATTTGCACATCTGGGGTTATAAAGCCTTAAACAGAACAGTGCAAAACAGGTGAAAATTGGCCCAATTGTGCTTCTGTACAAAGAAGTTAAGAAGGAGACTTGTCAAAATGTCACAATGTTTCTATTACAAGACCCCAAACATACAATGTCAACGTAATAGGGGGGTTAATTGGTTTCTGGTAGTACTCCTCCTCCTCTGGCTGTAGCTACAAAACTCATTAAGCATTTCCTCTCATGTTACAATGTGAAATATTCCATGAAATATGCCAATGTCATATTGTGAAACAACCAATAATGTGCCAGTATGCAGTTCCCTTGCACAGCCATTGCTACTCTGACTATATTATTACCTTCACAAAGTTTTGTGAATTGTGAAGTTAATTTGGTGGATTTGGAGGGCTTCACTTCCAACTCATCCAGCCTTTGCTCAATGTTTCTTTTCTGCCCCTTTGCCTTGTGGAGGTAAGCCAACACTGTATTGGAGGAGTAGCATTCTGGGGGAGAGCATCTCCTCTGCAATTCTGCTGAACTGACTAGATGCCTGAAATGTTAATAGCACATGATATGCACTTTCTCTTGTTAATACTTAGGTGTTTAAAAACAGGCATGTTACAATCTTAGGAGGTTAATTCATTAACTAAAGTTCAGGAGCAGACAATACCAAAATGCATTAGTCTTACTTGGCTGGTTCGAAACACCCCATCATCTTCCTGAGCTTGTTACCCTCTCAATACAACATGTATGTCTACTGTACACTTTACCTGCCACAAGACGATCATGAACCTGTGTCGAAACAATCTTATGAGTGCACGTTACCTACAGTACACATTCTTTGCCCGGAATGGATCATTACACTGTATACAGTAGCCTGCCTCCGGAATCTTCTTTACACCTTGTTAGTTGATCACCTCAGATGATTTTTTTGCGGGTGGTAACAGTTTTACACGTGTATTTGTACATGCAAACCTTTAGTAAATCGACCCCATCTTACGTAGCCTAGACACATATCTTGGATACTACTGTAACATTACTTTCAGTTAGGGAATAGGGATGACCAATTTATTAAGGTAACAATGATATATGGAGAGGGATATCACCGTCAGCAAAACTGTCCCGTCTCGACTCGTGTTTTTGGTCTGGCTCTAAAATGTATTAAAAGTGGTGGGTGCCATTGTAGTGTAGTGCAGTGGAACTGGTCTGGTAACTCAAAAGTTGTGGGTTTGATTCCCTGCAGGGGAACTGCTGTTGTGCGCTTGAGCAAAGGGTACATACCCAAAACTGCTTCAGTTAAGTACCCAACTGTATAAATTGATTACATTTAGGCCTTTCAAGAGTAGGTTTTTTTAGTTGTTTTTTTTTTTGAATGTTTTTTCAAAATTCTAAGTCAGTGTTCTAGAACGCCATTGTAGTGATTGTTACATCAGCATTAGAATGTTAAGAATAAAGATGGATAAGAATAAGATGACATGTAAGTTTTTCCTGTTTGTTTTCCAGAAGCATGATGATGATGAGTACAAGAATCATTGTGAAAGGCAGGCCTAATGGTGAGATCTGGTATCCTGCTTGGGGTAGGGTAGCTTTTGGGAAAGATCACCCAAATCACAAAGATCAAATAACATCCATTCACAGCAAGAAAAGGCTTTTCATGTGCAATTTCACCATTTAAAAGAGTGGAATACTCCTCCTATTCTGAGAGGGAAATACAATACTACGGCCACACAAATACATTCAAAGATATGGTGTCACTAAGATAAGTGATCTATGATTCATTTCATAGGCTCAAAATTCCATATGCTGCAACATCGGCTTTATTGCACAACCTCAATGGCAAACATCATGCAAAGCATCTTTTAAACATATAGTTATTACACATTATCTCCAATATCTCTCTCACTTTTCATTGAACATGTTCTAAATATTTTTGTATTACAAACACTCAACAAATAAGTAAATACTTGTAATAAGTAGACAGAGAGCAAATCCAAAGAACAGGCTCAAAAGTAGGCTACTTATCAGTGGGGAAATGCTTGTGGCAGCTTTAGGTAAGCTATTGTAGCCGAGCTATAGCCTTATATAGCCTACATGTTACGGTCTAGCCTAACAGTGTACTGTTTTTCTCAAGCTAACGTTAATAATGAGGTATAATGCAGGATACCTCATGCTTTTATTTTTTTATTTTTTTTGAGCACCTGCTTCTTTTTCAATTGCTCCCTGCCTGCGCTTTTCTGCCAGAAGCAATGAGTTTGCAGTCAAGCTAGGATGTGTAACGTTGTATGATGCATGGAACATTTTTGGTGTGACGACAAAATGGAGTAGACACTCCCACCTCTGCGTTTCTAGACACTGATTACAAAGATACTTTATCCCGTCCGAATCGGTCATTAACATTACAGACGTCGTGTCCTCTGATAACAGTTATTTTACAGACATTGTCCTGAAAACGTATCCCGTCCGAATAGGAACTGAAAAGGAAAAACCCCAGATGTTCCCTCTCCCCTTGAATAGGAGGGCATCCCATAAAGGCCTCGGCAAAGTTAAGGGGTGACAATAAAGTGATCATTTAAATCTGTAACAGTAGTAGAACGGGTTTATTTTAGCCTCTCTTATGGAAGTGCATTGAGTATGTCCAATTCCATGCAACGAAATATGAAATCACGAATAATCCCACAATATTAACTGAGTGATGTGGTAGAAGGAAAATATTGTCTAAGATCCATCTAATTAATTGGCCATGTGGAATTTCAAAAAAAACAACCTCAGGCCAGTAAAAAGTTACGACGTTAGTTTAAACGTGATACTCAAAAAGTTTTGCAGTATTTGTGCCTCTTGCATAAAGATGAAAGGAAACTTTACCACTGCTGTGAAAATACCACAGGAAAGGCCGTCTTTTTGCAGAGTATGGGCCTCTCAGAGTATTGTAATTTCCAATTGGTCCGTGGCGGCCTTTTGCAGTGGATGGATTACAGTTTAGATTTGATGCAATGCAAAAACGTTGTATATATACCCTCAATTCTCTGATATTCTCAGTTCACCTGACCTCAACCCCATCAAAGCCAAGCATTCACTAACATCACAAGATACTCTTTGGAACATTGTCAAATCATTTTGGGATAACATGGATCATCAGGTTCTGCACAAACTTGTGGAGTCCACGCCAGCTCGAGTAGAAGCTGTCATCAAAGCAAATCATATTCGGTCACAGCCTATAGCTCTGAGCCAGCCCATACTGTAAAGCATCCACAAGTAAGCCGTACTGAGTGCAAAAGAGTGGAGCTCCCATTAAAGTGAATGGGGAATATCTGACCTTTGAAGGCAAAACTAAAGGTCCCCGATGATATTTTAAACGCAAATTGTGAAAATGTAAAAATTTTTGGAAAATGTCATTTTAATACTTCCCAACACTTCTGGACCAAAATAATCACTAAGGCAGGGGCCTGGGTAAAAGCCGGAACGGAAAGGCGGAAGGAACCTCGGAATGGCCAATAGGACCTAAAAAAGGACCTCAGTTCAAATGCCTTGCAGCACTTTCTGTGGAATGCACATCAATATAAGTTTAACAGTTTCTGAATGGGCATCATATCTACTTTCATTTGAGCATAGAATTTTCATGAAATATAAATTTGAAATATTTGAAAAATTCATCAAAACTAATAGCATTATCAAACATATTTGGTTTCAGTTTCAGGTCGCATTCCGTATTCCAGACAGTCAGTGAGTCCGCGCACATCTGGGAACTCCCGTTTTGGTAGCCTAATAGTCAGCACTTACGTTTTACTACCCACACCGTATTCAAAACATCGTCAGAAGGCTGCCTATGCAAATCTCATTGAGTCCACACAGAAAGGTATGCTCTCACGGAATTAGTTTGACGGAACTGCTCTGCTTCTATTCTTATTGTCAGTTTTAACGACTGACAGCCAGAACTGTTTATATAATTTGAAATAGGAAGGCTACATTGATTTTAATACAACTTCAGAGGTTTGTTGGTGGTTGTTTATGCTATTTCATATGTCATATATTATTCTCTCTCAAAAAAGATGTGCTACTTTTGTATTACTTTCAACACATTTTCTGTCAAAATAGCCTACAATTTGTTAAAAGAGAGACCTTTTAACAGACAGTTGAAAGTGACACAAAATGTAGGCTTAAAAGACACGGGGGTCTGTTTAAAAATAACACGTTATCCGTTGTTTTAACACGTCTGTTTTTGAGAGGTTTGACGCTATGTTTAGTAGCTAATCACTTTCAGTCTATGTAGGCTACAGTAAATAAACATGTTACTTGAGGGGTTCAGGTCAGCGTCGAGAGACGCCTCTTTTTCCAAACTGTCCCAGGCCAGCGCGGTCATCGTGATCTTGTGTGGGCTACGTGAGCGATACCGTTTGTCATTTACTTGGTTAGGTTTGGTAAGCATGTCAGATGTGTCCAAACAAAATTATCCATCCTTATCCTTGCTCTGATACTGATTCCAAAATAGCAGTGTCTCGAAATGAAATCGTCTCTATTTTTTATATGGTGGTTGCTACGGAAGACTTATCTTATCATGGTAATTCCAGAATTCATAGTTGCAAGCTTAACAGGAATTAAACTTTGAAGTAGGCTAGTATTTGCAGGAAAGCGGAAATGTTGTAGTTTTTTCTCTCTATTAAAGCCATACCTGTAACCTCACAAGTCCCACAATTAATGTAGAATTAATTATATGTTTTAAATCTACAACCTCAAATCATATCCGTCTTTTTAAGAAAACAAACCTTTTTTTTTTTAAGAACCTTTGTGTCCCAGGTTCAGAATGAAGTGCCCTCTTCTTCTTCGGCTGTTTTTACCTGTTCTGCTGAGTGGTTTGGACCCGGAGCACTTTGTGAATGGTATGTAACCAGCTCACTTTGTTTTTAAAAATTATAATGCAAGCAGTCCCCAATTATTACAGAGCCAGCCAAATATGTTTCTTGGTACCTACTTTGAGGACTTTCTACACCAAACTATCATGACAGATCAGTAGACTTACAGTAAGGTATCTTTGTATGTTCAATATTGTTCTCTTTGATAAATAGTTGTTCATTTTTAGGGGCACTTGAGCCAGCCACAATATTGAGCGTTTCTGAAGACTTTACTTACACTCCGAGTCCACAGGTTGACACAACCACAAATAAAGCACTGGATTATAATGAGGTAAGGTAAGTTGTGGGCAAGGTAAGGGAAATATCTAAATGTATCAGATCTAGAATGTAATTGTGTATATTTTACACCACTTAAAATTGCCCTCTGTGACATTTTACATACATTTTTTTTACAACAATTTCAAACCGGTAGCTCAGAGCATCTGTAAGAATAGGAAAAAGTAATACATGCTTAAAGTTTTAATTTCAAGTAAAGGGTGAAATTTTTTGATACCAGTGATTTTCTGTTAATATTACAGACCCCTTCCTGTTTGAGACATGTATATCATTATTCATACATTTCTGAAAATACACATCAATTCCACACAAGTTCTTGAACGTAGACCATATTGGCCCATTATATTTTAACTGGTGCATTGAATGTTTTAATAAAACACATTTCACATCTAAAAATATGCTCTTTCTTAGCATTTTATTAGTATATTCTTGAAGAACCAAAGAGGACTCATGGCTAAAGTTCCTGATGATGCATTTATTAATGGGACCTTTAAATCTCCAGAAGGTAGGAATATATATACTTTTAAATTCCCTTATGTTTACCAAGTTGCCTTCCCAAGAAGTTAACTCATAAAATGATTCATATGACCATATTGCATTGATTTGTGTCACTGTTATATTTATGTTTCCATGAAACCTTAATTGATTAATTAAAACGAGCAGCTCCTGCTAGCTTGATTGATTAATTGATTAATTAAAACAAACAGATCCTGTAAGCTTTATTTTCATGCCTGTATGGCCCTCAGATCTTCAGTATCTGTTCATAATGCTTGAGTTGGGCTCCTGGAAGAACACAGAACCGCAGCAGAACTGCAGTCCCCACGGAAGCCCGGAATCATTAACTGGAATGTGATTCCGCTCGATTGCTTTAAATGTAATAAAGTCACAGTCGGCTCTATAGAGGGATTTTGTTCATTTTCAGACATCAGTGGCTTCCTTTTGTGGAACATCTCTTGCATTTTGACAACTGAGTTAAGCTGCACCTGGAATGCCTTGAACTCCCCTTCGGACGCCGAATACTCTGTCACTATAGAGTAAGCACTCACACTTTGAGTTCTTACAATTTTTTGTCTTTATTTTTTTTTTTTTTAAATGTTCTGCAGTACAGCGATTTTCATAACCATGTGACGTAGACCCACTTTTGAGTCGGCCCGTTCTTTTCTCTTTAGTCAACAAGGTAACCCAGCCGCCGTATGCCATTGTGACAAAAGAGACGGCGCAGTCATTGGTTGCCATGGGAATATTGGAATGGAGGATCTAATCTTGCGCATCAACGTTTCCTGTGGGAACTTCTGGTATATTCATTCTCGGATGTATGATCCATCTGACATTTGTAAGAATCCCAATCTCAAGGCAAAAGCCATTCCAATAGCCCATTTAACAGAAGGGCATAGCTTTACTAAATACTATATCAGTGCTTTTATGGCAATTCACTCATATTTTTGTTCATTTCATTTTTCAGTAAAACTCAGTCCTCCACGGAATATATGCGCATCAATTATTTCTGGAGAACTACATATAAAATGGGACCCCCCAATAGTAATACCCGACGAATGCTTGCTCTATCAGTTAAGGATTCACAAGGGAAATGAGGTAATTTTGTATGGGAATGTATACAGACAGGTGAAAAATTAAAGGAAAAACCCCTACAGTGAGGGGGTGGCTCTGTTATGCTGTGGGGGCATTTTCCTGGCATGGTTTGGGTCCACTTGTCCCCTTAGAGGGAAGGGTCACTGCAAATCAATACAAAGTTATTCTGAGTGATCACCTTTATCCTATGATGAAACATTTCTATCCTGATGGGAGTTGTCTCTTCCAGGATGACAATGCCCAAATCCACAGGGCATGAGGGGTCACTGAACAGTTTGATGAGTATGAAAATGGTGTGAACCATATGCTATGGCCTTCGCAGTCACCAGATCTCATCCCAGTTCCAGAGACTAGGATCTATGCTATGCTATGTGCGAATATCTTTTGGAAGAATGGTGTTCCATCCCTCCAATAGAGTTCCAGAGACTAGAATCTATGCCAAGGCCCAGTGAAGCTGTTCTGGCGGCTCGTGTTGGCCCAACACCTTACTAAGACACTTTATGCTGGTTTTTCTTTTAATTTGTCACCCGTATGTATATATACATATGCTTTGGGTGTACATTTCCTCATATTTATGCTGTGTAAGTACTACTGTGCTACTTCTCAATGGATTTGACTGTGTATGTCTTGTAAATCATTATGCACATAAAGTAACAAAAAGTGCAATTATTCCAACCAGTCATGTCTTTTTAAGCCAAGGAACCTTACTGGGGAAAGAAAACACATTGTGCCCAATGTAGACCTAACCAAGAACCATTTTGTGCAAATGAGAGTTACCAAGACAAGCTCTTGTCTGGAAAATAACATCTGGAGTGCTGTTGTTGGTAGGTTGTTTTATGTTTTATTGCATTTAATAGCGGTCCAACTTTTGGTTTCTTAGTCTTAGAGTGATAATATGACAAAAACAAAAGGCAAATGTCATTTCCCCTAAAAAGAGGAAGAGACTTGTAACCAGTTACATGGAAATAAAAAAAATTATAAAAAAATTAGGTAAACGAGCCTTTGTGATCAAGGACAATGATTTCTTTGCTATTCTTTGAAAGGATTGCGGTTCATTTGATGATGATAATTTTACATAATTCGTTAAGTACATGTGATACAATTATAATAAAATCCCCCCCCCAAAAAAAATCTTTCTCCACTTTGTCAGAGGTGGCTCCGGCTGATAAGCCCTATGAGTTAAATGCTGTGGTGATTGCAGCCATTGCCATGGGAATACCCATGATCCTCCTTGCTGTTCTGCTGGTGTACAGATATCACAGGTATGTGTGCATTCCCTTGCTCAATCACTCACTCACAAATGCAGAGCACGTATCAACTGCTGCCTAAATGCAGTGAAAGAACGAAATACACAAGACTGAACAAGTCTTTCAAAATTAATGTAAACGTGTGAAGTAAACATTACCTGGACATGCTTTCATCCATCCTGACACAGCACTGGCTTCATTACAGAACAAAGAGTAATTTGAAAACTTTTTACTTCCTCCATCAGATTATAAAGTCATTCTCTGGATGATAAACTGGCTTTCTTTGTTCTGATTACCTTTGCTGCCTGCTATTTGGTGCATATACACTAGATAATCCGTCAACAGTTGATAGCTACTCCCACATAATAGGCTAGCTGTGTTTCCGTACACTTGACCTTGCTTGCTAACATTAGGCCTCTTGTTTTTGCATGACTGGATTTGATATCTTTGTTGTGCACAGTCAAAAAAATATTATTTGGTAGATTTCTTTTAGCGCTAGTGCTGAGCTGGTCCCTCTGGGTGACCCTTCCCATAATGCATGCTAGTGAGACATGTATGCCTCAGCAGTATCAATGCATTGTTATGTTGCTTTAACGCACCACATTCGCACTAATTATAACTTACGTTTGTCAGTCTTTGACCTCAGGCACTGTTTTCAGCCTTAGAACCAACCATCTTGTATGCATACACCCCAGCCTTCTCAATGCAACTTGTGTGTATGTATCTGTTCTCCATTGTTGTACATTGTTGCCTGATTTACTGAGACCTTTAGCATGTTTATCACAAGCAAAACCAATAATATGACCAATGATTGGTCTGAATCATTGGTTCTGTTATTAATTTTGCATGTGTTAAAAGGTTTTGCACATGGTAACGGTCTTAGTAAATCAGGCCCTTATTGTCTTACTCACATTGATGTGATTATATTGTGAACACGGGCATACAGTTGCAAACGATTACATACTGGCATGGATTAACATCTTTACTTTGGCCTACAATTAAATGCAAGTGTTTAAAAGTGTTTTATTAAACAAAAAAGAAATAACACTTGTATGTGAGTCAAGTAAAGGATACATATTTATGGAATAAATCCAAGTGTGCAAGAGGAACAAAATGAATGGCATGTGTAATTTTTTTGTTTTTACAAATACATTTACTTTTCTTTTCTTTTTTTATGGGGTTTTAAACTCCATTACAGGATACTTATAATACCTATTAATCAATAGTTGTGAATCTTCTCTCTGGTATTTATTTGTATGAATGCCCATATGAAGGAAGACAGGCAGAGGCCTAGTAAGTGGAGAATTTAAATAGCAAACAAGAACACACAAGTAGCAAAAAAAAACTTAAATGATTGAAAAGTTTACTGTTAATATTCGACTTCACTGACTTCATGTGATTTCCATTGCAGTGTAATGGAAAAGCAATTTCCTATACCAAGCCCATCGATAAAGGTAAAACAACTACTGGAAAAAGACGACTTTGTCAAGGTAAAGAGAGCTATGCCTGGTGCCTACAGAGTACCACCATTTTAGTACTCATCATATATGAAAGAGAAAAAAATTTATACAGCAAACTTTGTATGTGACAAACATCTTTGTATGTGAGGTGCTGGTTGTAGCAAGAGACACATTTAAATAATGAAAGGCCTAAGTTATCCAATGCAGGATTTAGCAGACTGCACACTCAAAAGAATAAAATTCAGATCTTAGTTTTTTCATGCTGGAGAAATGTTTTTTCTCTCACTTTTCCTGTTTTGTTTTGCCTTGTGAATACAGCATGAAATAGTAATGGATTCCGGTCATTTGTTTTATAGGTTTTCCCAGCAAGATCTATTGAAGAAATGACTGAAGTTTTGTTTGTTGGAAATGACGAATGTACAAAGATCTCTGCGTAGATGCGTAGACGTCACGTGGCGCTGTAATGGCGACATGTAGTCCAGCTGTCTCTCGTGTTCGTGTTTGTTAATTTGAATGTATTTTGTTGCGTCTGGTTTTTGTCTTTTGTTTTTTCGTGCTCTGTGTGTCTGTTGTTGTGTGGGGAGGCAGGCTGGAGATTTTGCGGGGCACTCCTCCCGCTTGTTTTGGTGATATTGGCGAATTGTCTCACCGGGATCATTTTGTTTGTGGTCGTCACCGTGGAGACGCATTCGCAACGTATGCTCGGGAATGTCCGTTGGATCTGCACCAGCGAAGTTTCCCATCACTCTTCACCGGAGTTGAAGATGTCGGGACTGATCAGAGAGTGCAGGCGGTCTTCAAAGGGCAACCATGGACGGGAAGGAGAAGATGGTGCGGGAGAGGAGTGAGTCGACGAGTGGGAAGGCTGACGCGGTTCAGTGCTCCGCTTCGACAGTACAGAGACCGCAACACTGCGTGTATGGAGGAAATTCGTGGAGGGGGAGTTTGTGTGTTGCTGGGCTGCTAAATGACACTGGACATTTCGGGACAGGGTGGGCTATTTTTAATCATGGCTGTATTCCAATTCCAATTTAATTCACTTAATTTGACATTGTATGTCTTTATTTGGTGTGTTTGTTTGTGTTGTTGCTGGTGGCTACAACTGAAGTTCCCGAAAGGGAAAATAAAAGTTATTCTATTCTATCACATAGAAGTATGGACTTCATTTTGTCAGGATGATTTTCGAAGGTTCAGAAAAAAATGTTGAAATGTTTTAAATGTGATTAAAATGTATAATTATGTATTATACTTTTTTTTTTTTTTGTCCATAACAACTGTATATTAACTCAATTCCGACTGGAGGGCAGGGCAGGCAGCTATACGCGCTGTTGTCAAACTGGCTTTTCTCAGGAACTTACTTTCAGAATTATTAAGAATTCTGTGGCTTTTGTGGACATGTTTTGAAATGTTGCTGTGGTCTGACTCACATGCAGAGATGACTCAGTTCTCCTCAGACTGATACTGCGCAATAAACTTGCGGTCTACAAATGTAAATATAAATTAAAGGTTCATTTTACATGTTAAATCAGTTCAGTCGGCTTTATAGCCAAAATATAAATAAACGCAGTAGATTAAATATATTAGGAAGTGTTAACTATTTTTTTAATTCAACAATTATTGCTAGCTATGTTTAATGGAAAATGAAATGCAACTTAATTGGCTACCTAGTTACCTAACTTACCTATCCACCTACAACGAGCCAACAAAACCCTTGTTCAAGTCCAGTGAATCCCTGTCTAGTGCTCTAGGTAGATTTCCCTAAGTAGTGTATAGGGAGGGAGTGAATGAGTGAGCCATTCCGAACACAGTCCAAGAGAGGAACGGGCCTGTTAACAGGAAGGAAGCCTGATTCATGGAGTGTCCGGTCTGTGCCAGTATGAGACTTTTTGGTGTGCAAATTACTGTAAATTCACAACTCATATGTACCTATGACAGGGCTGCTCTCAGGGGGGTTAATATTAACAATTAATGTTAATATTAGTTAACCCCTTGGCGCAGATGGCTTTTATCCAGAGCAACTTACACAACTTTTTAGCATTTTTTTTTTACATATTATCCATTTACACAGCTGGATATATACTGAAGCAGTGCAGGTTAAGTACCTTGCTCAAGGGTGCAACGGCAGTGTCCTACCTGGGAATCGAGCCTGCAACCTTTCGGTTACAAGGCCAGTTCCTTAACCATTATACTACACTGCCACTTTCACTTCCGTGATGGTGGAGCGGCCAGTGCGGAACTGATAAGCCAAGCTCCTGTAGCTCTCCCCTAGAATGGAAAGTAACGTAACAAAGGTGCAGTGGACGGGGGGAGCAGGCTGTAATAATACGCTATTCTTTGTGAGTAAGGAATACACGTGTGTTCATTCAGCCATATTTATTCCAAACTGAATACTTCCTCCACTAGGTGGCAGCATAGTCATATCACAGCACAGGTTGTTCTGTCTCACTGTGTGGTGCAGGACCTGCCCAGAATGGTGAGACTAAATAATATATTAGTCTAGTATTAACCTGCTAGTATTATTGATACATCGGCTTATAATAATGTCATTAATGTATTGTGAGGCAGATGATGAGAATAATTGGAATTGTACACTGACTGTGACTCCAGTAATGGACAGACAACATTTATAAAAGCAATGCATAAAACAAGAGCATGAGGAGACAAAGATAGGGACTAGAGAGGCTGCTCAAATAGCCTAATGTTTCTTTTGATATTTGGCCAGTTACAAGTCTGATCAATAGACCACAGAGCAGATGATTCTGGCCCAAATGTGGCCTCAAGCTGGCACTGCTAGCATCCTGCCAGCATCGGCAAGCGGCTTGTTGACCTAGTGTGCCAGTGATGGCACCGCATATATGATGGCAGACAATATGTGGGCCGATTGTGGATGGAGTTGCGTGACTCAGTTTTGGGGGCAACCTGGTCGGCTGAGATTTGGCCCTGTTTTGGCCCATGTGTGGCCCTTGTCTGGCAAGTTGTGGCAACCAGATCTGGGCCACCCACGGGCCCTCATTCTTTGCTGTATGTGGGCCAAAGGAAACTGGGTTGTGTGGGCCAGAACCGTGCAAGAAGAAATTGTGGGAGGCTATTCACAAATGGTCTCAGTCTGAGCAGGCATTATCCTACCTGTTGCGAGAAACCGCAAGGTAATCATCGGCCTCTCACCTGGTGAGATACTCAAACAAGATGGCGCCAGTGTGTGTGGCCGGCCGTCTGCCTCTGGCAGTTTTGTGTGTTCTTGTGCTGTTTTTGTCGTTTGTCACGAACCATGCAGACTCTCTAATAGTTTATGATCGCCAGGCACTTTTGAATATCAGATTTTCTACTGAAAATGTGGTGAAGTTTGGTATGGGTGGAAAAACACTCTTCCTCCCCCGGACCTGTCTGAAATACCTGCTCACCTCCGCTATGCCCCCGCCCCACCTCCCTGGGGGAAGCGCTCCAAACGTCGGGGTAAACGCAGCGGTTTGCTGGTGAAACTTAAAGCCTATCTCGCCCTGTCTCATGGGACTAATCGGAGGACTTCCCAGAGAAATTTGGCCAAAATCGGCTTGTTACACCACGGCTTTGTCCAACGCCGCTCCCTGGAACCTGTCGGCACCTGGCTGATACCTGTCAGTGTCAGCCCAGATGAGGAGACCCAACCCCCCTGTTCCTGCTCACCCCGTCTCCGCAGAGGTGGAGTGAATCCCCGGAGTCTCCGGCCGCTAAGACGCGCACCCCGGGAAACTATTGTTCCAGACCCGGTGGCTCCTACCAAGATTGCCTTGGTTAACGTGAGATCGCTAGTAAATAAGACTTTCATATTGAAGGATTATTTCATTTCCCGGCAGCTGGATTTGTTATGCATGACAGAGACTTGGATGCGGGTTGGTGAGTTAAGCCCTTTCTCAGAACTTTTGCCGCTTGGCTGTTCATATTTCAACTCGCCGAGAACCACTGGTCGAGGTGGAGGTGTGGCGATCGTGTTTAAAAACAGCTTTGACTGTCGTCAACTTTCGTCTCCCTCTTTCACCAGTTTTGAACTGAATTTGTTTGAGCTGGGCCGCTCCCACCCTGTCCTCTGCGCGCTGATATATCGCCCGCCTAGATACAACAAAAACTTTATCATTGACTTTTCTGAACTCCTGTCTGACATAATGCCAAAGTATGACCGTGTCCTGATCCTAGGAGATATGAACATTCATGTCTGTTGTCCTACGAAGCCGTTGGCAAGGGACTTTTTCAATATTATTGACTCTTTTAATTTGGTACAGTTTGTGACTGGTCCCACACAAAACATGGACACACCCTGGACTTGATCTTATCCTGTGGTTTACCTGTCTCTAACGTTGAAATTTGTGATGTCATAATTTCTGATCATAAGCCTGTTTTATTTGAGATTTCTATCCCGTGTCATATTGCTATACAAAGTGCACCTTCCCGGCCTTGTCGTGTTATTAAACCCTCTACTGTCGCTCAGTTCTCTGTTGCTTTTAATAATGCAGTCGAGAGTGTCTCAGAGTTCTCAGACTGTAACACAGAGGAGATTAACTCTAGATTTCGCTCCATCTGTCAAAACACGCTTGACACTGTCGCTCCACTCAAAGACAGGCGTCCCAAGCCTAAAACCGAGCCATGGGTGAATTATATAACTCGGGCTGCCCGACAGGAATGTAGGAAAGCTGAACGAAAATGGAGGAAAGATAAGCTGCAGGTTTCTTATCATATTTTAAAGGATAGTTGTTGTAAATATCAGAACATTGCCAAAGCCCAGAAAAATAAGTATTTTGCTGACATTATTGAAAACAACTGTCACAAGCCCCGTGTCTTATTTAACACTCTTAACTCCGTTCTAACCCCCCCCCCCAATCCAGCTGTAGTGTAGCCTCTGCTGAAACATGTGAAGCGTTTTTAAATTTCTTTGTTGACACGATTGCAACTATTAGAGCCTGTATTTTACCCCCTTCTTATGACCCATCTATTATTGTAAATTGCTCTGCTGTTTTTAGTCATTTTGAGCCAATGTCACTCTCCTGTCTGAAGAAAACTATTGCTCAAATGAAACCATCTGGCTCTCCCACTGATGTTCTCCCCCTCGGTTTTTTAAAGAGGTCTGGGACACCATTGGACCCTATGTCCTAACATTAGTAAACAGTAGCTTGTCCCTAGGAGAGGTACCAGCAAGCTTGAAACAGGCAATTGTACAGCCCTTACTCAAAAAGCCTAGTCTGGACACCTCTGTCTTTTCAAATTTTAGACCTATCTCTAAGCTCCCTTTTATTTCTAAGATTTTAGAGAAAGTGGTAGCCATCCAACTACAGTCCTTTTTAAATACACACAGAATTTTTGAGGTATTCCAGTCAGGTTTCAAAGCCCTCCACAGCACAGAGTCAGCTCTACTGAGAGTGTTTAATGATCTTTTGTTAGTAGCTGACTCTGGGAACTCCATCATCCTTGTTCTATTGGATCTCACAGCTGTTTTCGATACAGTAGACCACTCCATCCTCATCTCCCGCCTAGAGCACCATGTGGGCATCAGAGGTACTGCTCTAGAGTGGTTCAGGTCATATCTGTCAGATAGGAGCTTTTCTGTGCGTCAGGGCAATTTTCAGTCATCATCTGCTTCCCTCCCCTGTGGTGTACCTCAAGGTTCCATCTTGGCGCCCCTCCTCTTCGCTCTGTATCTGCTCCCCTTAGGGTCTATTATCAAGAACCATGGCATCTCGTTCCATTTTTATGCAGATGATTTACAAATATACCTGCCTTTAAAGTGTGATGACCCCAACACTCTAAAACCCCTGTTAGACAGTCTCAGTGACATAAAAGTTTGGCTGGCTCTGAACTTTCTAAATTTCAATGACAAAAAAACCGAGGTCATTATGTTCGGACCAAGCGGGCCTGGTACCTCACCTCCAGACATGGGCCCCCTTGACTCGTGTCAAACCCATAGTTACCAACCTGGGAGTGAAAATAGACAGTGAGTTTAAAATGGACAAACAGATTAACTCTGTGGTTAGGTCCAGCTTCTTCCAGCTGAAGCAACTCTCCAAAGTCAAGCCTCTTCGCTCTTTTAAGGACTTTGAGAGAGTTATGCATGCCTTTGTGACAACACGGCTGGATTATTGTAACGCGCTTTACGTTGGCGTTGGCCAGGTCTCGCTGTCGCGTCTTCAGCTGGTCCAAAATGCTGCTGCTCGGCTGTTGACAAGGACACGCAAACGGGAGCACATCACTCCTGTCCTCGCCTCCCTTCATTGGCTGCCTGTGCAGTCTAGGATACATTTTAAGATCTTGTTGTTTACTTATAAAGCAATGAATGGTCTGGCCCCACCCTACCTCACGAGATCCTGCACCCCTACACCCCATTACGGTCTCTGAGGTCTGTTGACCAGTCCCTCCTTGTTGTCCCCAAATCCAGGCTAAAGAACAGGGGGGACCGTGCGTTTGCGGTTATAGCCCCCAAACTCTGGAACGAGTTGCCCCCCACCCCCCACCCCCCCCCCCCCCCCCCCCCCCACATTAGGCTGGCCCCAACGCTCCCAATGTTTAAATCCCACCTAAAAACACATCTGTTCTCCCTAGCATTTTAAAAAATTTACAGTCTGCTGCCGTAATCTGTTTGTTTGTAGTTCTGTGTGCATTGTATTGTGATTATTAGCCTATGTGTTTTCTATGTGTGTGCATTGTATTGTGATTAGCTTATGTGGTTTTTACTGTATTGATTGAATTGTGAAGCACTTTGGTCAACTTTGTTGTTTTTAAACGTGCTATATAAATAAATAAATTAATGAATGAATGAATGAACCTGTAGTTCGTATCTTGCCATTGGAGGTAGGGCTGCACCATCTCCTCCAGCTTTTGAAACTCCGCCGGGGGCATACGGACAAATTTCACAAATGACTGGACATCCTCCCCCTCCATGTTCCCTATTCAAGTTATGTATGCACCTTGGGTTTGCCGACGCGAAATCCACTGGAGACGCCAAGTTGAACGTTGTTTCCTCCTCCTCCTCTTCCTCCGGCGTTTCAGCAGCAACAATCGAGCCAGTGAATCTTCATCATTCCGGGTTCTTATTTTGCTGTTGACATCAGGCATTTTTAGGAATATAGCAAGCCTGATGTTACAATTTCGCAAATTGACAACAAACTTGCGCACCGTTTGCAGTAACGTATAATAACGTAGCCTAATTGGAATCCTGATGTGTCACGTCACTATAGAAACGGTCTTAGAACTCTCGTCTTTTGGTGTGAACAGTGTAGTTTTACCGTGATCATTCTATAACAAAAACTCTAAAACTGGGTCGTTTTGTGCTGTCTCGTTTTTTTGGTCTGAACCGGCCTCAAGTCATCAAGGGTCTGAAATATCAAACGAGCCTCAGACTATCACTCTGCTACCAGATGTGCAGTAGATGTGGTGTGGATGGATCACGTTAAGGGTTTCTTCTGACTTATTTTAGCAAACGAAATATTATTTTTCCATAGAGTTCAATAGGAAAAGAATTCAGGCGAAACAACCCTTAAAGTGATCCATCCATATCTACTGCATATCTGGTAGCAGAATGATGGTTTGAGGCTCGTTTGATACCTCAGACCCTTGGGGACTTACAACCACGTGTTCCATACTATACCAGCATGATTTACAGCTGAATCTAGGACTGATTTACTAAGACGTTTAGCGGGTGCAAAACCTTTTAGCACACGCAAAACCAATAACACGACAAATTATTGGTCATGGTATTTGTTTTGCACCAATCATTGGTTGTTATTAGTTTTGTGTGTGCTGAAAGTTTTTGGACCTTAGTGTAATCTCAAACAAAACAAACAAGCATGTGGCCAATTTAGGTTATAATACAAAGGCGGTGAATATTTATGAATTTAGTCATCTCATAAACAAATCCATTTTGCTCTATGTCCTGAATTTCATGGCTGTTATAGTAAAATGGGCTGTTGTGTGATTGGCCGGTGATTACTGACACTTCTGAATTGGCAACAGCTATCTTCCCAGTGGAGGGATTTTCCAGAACCTAGATGGATTTTACTGGTGCAGGATTCAAAAGCTTTCTGAATTCTCAATTTTTGCCGGTCAAGACTTCTCAAGCCCTGGGTCTCCTACTGAATCCAGATCTGTACCTGTAACTGGAGTGATTTAGTGGTGAAGAGCTAGGTTTTTAGTTGTGCGTAGACAAGCCAAAATTAAACATGGTGATTTGTACAGAAATTACTCATAAGCCTTGTCAGAAATGGTGTTGAATACTGAGCTGGGAAACTGTATGGGGTTACTCTGCTGCCATCTTGTGGGCTTTTGACTAAACTGCAAGAGGGTTGAGATCACAAGTGCCTGCTGATTGGTCAAATTAATTCCTGAAGTATATAGATATTGTATGGTCTGGTAGCAGAAATAAAGGTACAAAACTGACAAATTCATATTGTACCCCATGAAATAGTTTTTGCTCTTGATGTTCACATGCTTGTAATGTGAATTTATTTATTTTAATAATTGAATTGCATATGCCCTTAAACTGGTTATATGTGTTTGTTTACATACAGGGGTTTCTAATATATTGGCTGTTTACTGGTGAGTGAAATCATTGTAAAGATGTTTTAACAGATTTCTGTCCAGAAGTCAGCATTACTAGAAAACTCAAAGCATAGGGTGTCCTAGCGTAAACACTAAGAGCTTCATAGGCATACTCTTAGTCTTTGTGAGCCGCAATGTCAACAGTTCGAATCCAGCCATGCGACCTTTGTCGCATGTCTCTCCCTCTCTCTCCCTCTCTCCCTCTCTCTCTCTCTCTCTCACTCCCTTCCTTCCTTTCTCTCTATGCTGTGCTGTCCAATAAAGCTTAAAAGCCCAAACAAATATATAACGTTAAGAAAGCTTATGTATGCCATTTGTAAATATGATACCTGGAGGCCTGTCACATGTCCATTCTGCATGGATATCCACTTCAGATTGACAGCCCACTAAACAGTCGCTCCACTGATTGGTTAAAAATTTAAAGGGTCTTGTTACTTAGGCATTAAACAAGGGCTGTGCCCGAATCAGAGCCCTATCTACTGCATACGGTGTAATAGCATACTATGTACTGTTTACTGCATATTGTTTAGTATGCAATATGCAGTATGCAAAAAATATCCTCAATACTATTGTCAGTGAAAACCCAGAAATAAGTATATTAACTATATAGATTTTAGGTACATTTAGAGAACACTTAGTCTACTTAACTTTCTCATCCAGTGTACTCAACTAACATATCCAATAGTATAGAAGTGTGTTGATTTGGACACAACCAAGGTCTCCAACTGACCAATACCAAACATTCCTGTAGTGGGCAGTATAAGATCTTTGTTGCTTTCAGGGTAAATAAAAACTCATCTGGTATCTCAACGGAATAAAACAGACTTGATTCTATTGTATTTATTTTCATTGGTTCTTTATGTGTAATATAAAATTAAATTTTTTGATTGGAGAGACAGAGACAGAGGCCACTGCCAACCTGAATATGATTGTAATTTACTAGGACTGTCAACATTCATTTTCAATGAAGTAAATGGATGTTTGTAATCCACAATTCATAATTGTTCATTGGTTTGACTCTCCTAAGCTCCTGTATTACCTTAATTTATATATTAATGGGGAAAAAATTAATAAAAACTACCAGAAATTCCATCCATAGTTCCATTTGAAAAAAAAAAGTTTGTTTTCATGTTGTACAGGATTTTTAATAGACTAACACTGCAAAATCACCAAGTTTAGTTTCGAATGACCTAAGGCTATCCCTCTGTAGTGCTTTAATTTCTTGTGCTACATTTTATTTGTAGCAAATTATAATTGTATCATTGTGATAGACTTTACATATGGCTTCAAATGATCAAACCTGCATTTCTTTTTGAAGCTAATCGGCAAACACCCTGACATCTATAAGGTCTATGATACGTTTCAGTATCGAAGGTTATTAGACAAGAGAGGCTTCGTAAAGAGGTTGACAGTTTGGCTATGCTTTGTCATGTAATGCATGTAAAAACATCTGACAAAAAATTTTTTTCTTCAAACTGACATTATTTGGCCATACTGTTACAGCATTGCTCTATATTATACTATACAGTACAGACACAATGGACTATAACTGCTCTATATTATACTATACAGTACAGACACAATGGACTATAACTGCTCTATATTATACTATACAGTACAGACACAATGGACTATAACTGCTCTATATTATACTATACAGTACAGACACAATGGACTATAACTGCTTTGCGTTACAGCATTTTTCCTTCTGATCGTATCACTTATTGTGATCTGCTATTTTGCATTTTATTCAGTGTTATTTTAAGATTATAATCTTTAAATGGAAAATAATCATTCTGAAATGCCGACGGATCAAGTCTAGGGTAGGCTGATACCGAGTATTGTTATTAGAAGATAGAATTTGTTTCAGAGAAATGAGTGATGGATAACCTGATAGAGAAAATGCAGTGCCTCTTATCTCTAAAAGCAGGTTATCTGCAGATATTCTCAGAAACTTTGTGCGACAACTGTGTGCAACACGCAAGCTTTGGGGAAAACAAAGATTGTTTTCATTTGATCGTTCGGTCCTGTTTCTTTTATTGTAAAAGTAGTACCGAGTTATTAGTTATAAACGTTATTGAGCTATGACAATTTAATACATACTTCTGTATGTAGGTTTTAAGGTTAACTACAGTTCTGCTTCACGATGGTCATCTCTACCAGCATTCACATTGAGCTTTTTTTTAAAGAAAGAAGAGCAGACAGTTCATCCTCTTTTTATTTATTTATTCAGACAAGGAGAAAGTAGTGACGTGGAAAAAAATGATTTGATGGCATACTCCTTATCAACCAACTTGCCATTTGCTTTCAGGAAAAATATAATTTAACAATGAAAGACATCTGAGATATTACGGTCTTTCTTAGGCATCCACAAAGTAAATTAAAACTAGGCCTATGTCATGATGGTTAGAAAGGGGCATCAAATAGGAATTACCCTCCTCTTATTCCTAGGGGGATTTTTTTTTCTGCTTCACCGCCTGATAAGCTAAGTAGCCTGATGTTTTTTTTCCCACTTCTAGGTGGCTAAATTAATAAACCATGTAACACCAAGTTACTAATAGTTAAGTTAGCGTAACTCATCCAACCTTAGCTAACCATATACTTAACATTTTTTATGGTGGTGGCCAAATTGGGGGATTTCCCTCCACATGGCGTTTAATGCCGTAAGTTTCAGAGGAAATATGTACATTAGTCAATGGTAGATGAAAAGGAAGTCGGAGGTTGAAGTCGGAAGTTTACATACACTTAGGTTGAAGTCATTAAAACTCATTTTTAACCACTCCACAGATTTCATGTTAGCAAACTATAGTGTTGGCAAGTCAGTTAGGACATCTACTTTGTGCATGACACAATTCATTTTTCCAACAATTGTTTACAGACAGATTATTTCACTTTTAATTCACTATATCACAATTCCAGTGGGTCAGAAGTTTACATACACTAAGTTGGCTGTGCCTTTAAATTTTTTACATTTGGTCGCATATCCTTTGCATGTTGAATGACTTCAACCTAAGTGTATGTAAACTTCCGACTTCACCTGTAGATGGGCTCCATTTCCAATCATATCTTGACACATATACTTTTGACCTCGGTTCCAAACTGGCTGCTTACTACTTCTCGTTTCCTGGGGGAATCTCTGCCCCTCAGGGGCAATTCAAACCCAGCAAAATCCCAAACTCAAAAATCTACAGATTTTTAGCCCAATCATTTTTTCTTGTCTTTGAGATTGTTTTGCAAACAAGTAAGAGTAAGTAAATGGCATAATAAATCTGTTGTGACATTCGAATAGAAATGCCTTGAAGCATGTAAAATCGCATCTTAGATGCCGTCAAGTGTACGGAGAAAAGACGCCTAAAAAGTTGAGCAGTGATTGTGGTGAAAACTAGGCACTGGAAATTTGTAGCGCAGCGCCGCAGTCACCTGAAGCGGAGCACCTCCTCCACAGTCAGCGAGGAGCTGTAGGTCGGGAGGCTCCGCAACGACGGCGGGTAGGACTGTGGGTGAAAGGAAATGACAAATAGGAAAGCTCTGCCCTGAATCACGTGTCACAAGTTTTGAATCATGACGTTTTACATGATAGCTCTTAATGTGGCGGCGATGGGTTCAGACCACAGAAGTGGTTTAGACAGGTGCATGTAAAGTCAGATGGCGAGTGCTAAGGCTTGGTGTGCTCTGATGCTAAGGGTACTTGTTCTGGCTTCACTGCAGAAGGAGGGGAATTTGCGTTCGTACAAAGGTAAGAGAATCTTGGCTGTGCAAAAAAGCCTGCAATCCATATTTGTTTAGAGGTCCCGCCAGTTAGGCAAGCATCAAAAGAAACAAATTAGGTATCCGACACAATGATTTGCAAATGACTTATTGCGCTCCTCAAAAGCTTCAGTTTCTTTTGCTTGTGTTAGGCCATGTAAAAAAAATAAGTTGTTGATCGTCCTTTTTTTTTTTTTTTTTTTAAAGTCGTAGGGAGGGCGGTTTTTATTTTTTTATTTTTTTTATTTAAGCACCAGGTACAGCGCACCGTAGAGAGAAATAAAGAGGACAGAATATATAGAACATTGCGTCTCTCGACCAAATTGCTTCTGTTTAATTGTAGCCTGTCAACATCAGTTTTGCTCATATTGATTATAATGTTTCATGTATTTTTGGTCAATAAATGTTCCTTGATTGATTGTATGTTATTGGTTTTATGCTTGTACTACACCATAGACCAGATCTGGCTACAAAACCTTTTTCACAACAATAAAATACTGTATAGACCATCGTTCAAGCAATCATAAAACATTTAATAGCCTAGGTCAATATAATTATAAGCATGGCCTGTCATGGATAGGCTTTGTTTTGAAATTCATGCTGCACATGCGCTCTAACAATTTTGCGTGGTGGTCGATAGAGGGCTAGGCCTAGTGGATCGGATAGGATCTCCTAGTGCGGTGTGAGTACGATTTTCTATCCAAATGGCTTAGAAATAGGATTTCCTCGTGTTTTCTGCAACTTGTGGCCATCGTCACGAAAAAATAAAAGTCGTCGGGGCCTTCGGATGTCGGGCAGGGACGATCAACAACCTTTTTTTTCTTTTTTTTATATGGCCTTATTGATGTCTGTTGCGCAACACTGCAAGCTGTTAGTTAATTAATAATAGATATTTTGAAAGTGATACTGGTCATTGTTTCATAGAAGTAGCCTAATATAGAAGAGTTTTAGAAGTATTAAAACAGCCCAGAATTGATTGGTATTTTTTATTATTGACCAAGTTTCCAGTGTAGTTGTGGGTAACTTAAATATACTTAGAACTTGACCTGATACCATTGTGGGATACAGGATTTTAGATTAAGTTCTAAGGTGTAAATGTTTGCACTCTTGCCAAATTCAATTGGAGAGAATACGCACCTTGATAAGAAATAAGAAGCTCCTGCATTCTCTGATGAATGTAATGCTACTGATCTGAACAGAACCAGGGCTTTTTCAATGTACAATAAAATAATAATAATTTTCAAGATATATAATGTGTGGTGGTTTCTTATTTCTGTTGAGGCACTTATTTGATTTCATCACGTCTGAAGGACCTTAGCCCTATTGTAGTCATAATTTAACTCACATTGAACAATTTTGAATCTGCCTCTAATTTTAAAGGAGAAACATCAAATCAATCTGTGCGCTGTCACTTATATTTACTGTGGATTTTTCCTTTTAACTTTTATACCCTATGAATCATGAACCATGACTGTAAACACACAACAGCACTACTTATGTAATAATGTCCAATATTTTATGCTACAGTGACACGGCTTGTTACAGTTTCACAGTATATTCACAGTGTGTTTATTTATTTTGAAAAGCATGCCTTATTCAAGTAGTTATTATGACTGACATTGAGCTCAGTTCCAAAAGAAACCATGTGAACACTGTGAAATACCCCCCAGGTTAGTATTGTATGATCTTTCATGACGCTTACCATGTGCCAATATGTATGTACTGTGTGTAAATGCTGAGTAAACCCTGTGCGGCTGGAGTAATGGTTTCTAAGGGAGCTCAAAAGCGCGTGTCAGAGAAGCCAGACAACCGAAGCAAAATGGGGACTGCTTCGACTGCAGCCGATGCCACATCAGAGAAGAGGTTGCGCCGCTTTAATCAAAAGTATTGCATAATTAGTCAGAAGGGGATGTTGTTCTCCACCATTGAAGACCAGGTTGTGCTCTGTCTTAGGGGAGCTTGTGGGTTTGATTTGTATTTTAATAAAGCGGTGTCAGGTGTCTCGGTGGCGTGGCCTGGAAGAGCGCCGTCCACATGCTTATTACGATCCACGGCGTCGGCGGTTTGAATCCGGCCGCGCGACCTTTGTCACATGTCTCTCCCTCTCTTTCGCTCCCCATTCTTCCTGTCTCTCTTCACTGTGCTGTCCAATAAAGCTGAAAATAAATATATAAAAAATAAATAAAGCGGTGTCTATTGCTGTCTCCTGAGATTATGCTGCTTGCATTCTGCCTCTGCTCTTTCTCTTTGTATAAAGTTATATTTTCAGCTTTATTGGACAGCACAGTGTAGGGAGACGGGAAGAGTGTGGAACGAGACAGGGGGAGAGGGGTGCAGTGAGGGTCGTGGGGCCGGATTCGAACCGCCGACGTCACGGCTCGCAAAGAGCATGTGGACGGTGCTCTTACAGGCTACGCCACTGAGACCCTCCTCTCCTGTGTTTTTCTGAGGCAGACGTTTCCCTTTTTCTTGTGGTCAGCCACATTGTTGAAGCAATTTGAAAGCCTGACATGTCACTGAAATGTTCAGTGAAAGGTTTGCTCTCAATAATCTGGTGGAAAAAAAACTTGTCCATTCCTGAAATCTGCTTGGATTTTTTTTATTATCTTTTACGTGTATCTGCTGAATCAGCCTGACTGATTTTCAGATCTGTGGTCCAAATGAGGTGGGAAAAAGTAAACGAGCAGCTCAGAACAGCTGATCAGCGTGTGTGATAAGGTCAGCCTTGACTCACAGGCAAAGAACAGTTGATCAGCATGTGTGATAAGCTCAGCCTTGACTCACAGGCCCCCGATACAGATCTCTTCCAGCAGTCTGGTCACAGCACCTCTCACCTTGAATAACCGGATTATTATTTTAGAAGCTTCCTCTGGAAATGATGCATTGGAAGCGACTCGAGCTTCTGTGCTTTAGAAGTGCCACTCGAAGCCTGTCTGCTTCAGAAGTGCCACTCAAAGCCTGTCTGCTTCAGAAGTGCCACTCAAAGCCTGTCTGCTTCAGAAGTTCCACTCAAAGCCTGTCTGCTTCAGAAGTGCCACTCAAAGCCTGTCTGCTTCAGAAGTGCCACTCAAAGCCTGTCTGCTTCAGAAGTGCCACTCAAAGCCTGTCTGCTTCAGAAGTGCCACTCAAAGCCTGTCTGCTTCAGAAGTGCCACTCAAAGCCTGTCTGCTTCAGAAGTGCCACTCGAAGCCTGTCTGCTTCAGAAGTGCCACTCGAAGCCTGTCTGCTTCAGAAGTGCCACTCGAAGCCTGTCTGCTTCAGAAGTGCCACTCGAAGCCTGTCTGCTTCAGAAGTGCCACTCGAAGCCTGTCTGCTTCAGAAGTGCCACTCGAAGCCTGTCTGCTTCAGAAGTGCCACTCGAAGCCTGTCTGCTTCAGAAGTTCCACTCAAAGCCTGTCTGCTTCAGAAGTTCCACTCAAAGCCTGTCTGCTTCAGAAGTTCCACTCAAAGCCTGTCTGCTTCAGAAGTGCCACTCAAAGCCTGTCTGCTTCAGAAGTGCCACTCAAAGCCTGTCTGCTTCAGAAGTGCCACTCAAAGCCTGTCTGCTTCAGAAGTGCCACTCAAAGCCTGTCTGCTTCAGAAGTGCCACTCAAAGCCTGTCTGCTTCAGAAGTGCCACTCAAAGCCTGTCTGCTTCAGAAGTGCCACTCAAAGCCTGTCTGCTTCAGAAGTGCCACTCAAAGCCTGTCTGCTTCAGAAGTGGCACTCGAGCCTCTGCTTCAGAAGTGCCACTCGAGCCTCTCTGCTTCAGAAGTGCCACTCGAGCCTCTCTGCTTCAGAAGTGCCACTCAAAGCCTCTCTGCTTCGGAAGTGCCACTCGAGCCTCTCTGCTTCAGAAGTTTACATTTACCTTTACATTTTAGACATTTGGCAGACGCTCTTATCCAGATCGACGTACATTAGTGCATTTTCCAACCTGAAACAAGTGCGTTAAAAACAACCCTAAAAGGTAAATACGAATTCAAACACCGGGCGCAGTCAGTATGATTATATATAAATTTTATTTTATTTTATTTATTTTTTTGGGGGGGGTGGGGGACCACACGATATCAATCATTGGTGTGCACAACAGTAAGCCAATAAGTAACCTTACAAGTATTAAACTAGAATCTACAACCACTTAAACAAGCATTTATAGAACACAATCAAGGGAGGTCACAAGGAGGTAGGGAGGGGTGGAGAGAGGTGCAGCTTAAAGAGGTGAGTCTTCAATCCGCGCTTGAAGGCGGTCAGACTTTCTGTTGTTCTGACCTCCACGGGGAGCTCATTCCACCACCGTGGGGCCAGGACAGACAGACGTCGAGACCGGGTGCTAGTATGAAGTGGGGGGGGTACCAGTCGTCCTGAGGAGGCTGAACGCAGGGATCTGGTAGGTGTGTAGGGTCTGATGAGCTTTTGGAGGTATGGAGGGGCTGATCCTCGGACTGCCTGGAAGGCGAGCACCAATGTTTTGAATTTGATGCGAGCCATCACAGGTAGCCAGTGGAGGTCAATGAGCAGGGGGGTGACATGGGAGTGTCGGGGGAGGTTGAAGACCAGGCGCGCTGCTGCGTTCTGGATAAGCTGAAGGGGTCTGATGGCCGATGCTGGCAGGCCAGCCAGGAGAGAGTTGCAGTAGTCTAGGCGGGACAGCACCATTGCTTGGACCAGGAGCTGGGTTGAGTGGGTGGTGAGGAAAGGGCGGATTCTCCTGATGTGGTACAGGAAGAACCTGCACGCCCGGGTTACCACTGCGATGTTCTCGGAGAGGGACAGTCTGTTGTCCATCACCACTCCGAGGTTCCTGGCACAGGGCGTTGGGGTCAGTGGAGTGTCCCCTAGGGAAATGGAGAGATTGAGAGGGGGAGAGGTTAGAGCAGGAATGTAAATGAGCTCAGTCTTGCCTGGATTGAGCTTCAGATGGTGGTTGTCCATCCAGCTCTGGATGTCTCTCAGGCAAGCGGAGATGCGGGCTGAAGCCTGAGTGTCAGAGGGTGAGAAGGAGAGAAAGAGTTGAGTATCGTCAGCATAGCAGTGGTAAGAAAGACCATGAGCAGTGATAACAGGGCCAAGGGATTTGGTGTAGGTGGAGGAAAGGAGGGGGCCAAGGACTGAGCCCTGGGGGACTCCTGTGGTAAGGGGACGGGGTGCCGATACTTTACCAGCCCAGGCAACCTGGGAGGAGCGCTCCGAGAGGTAGGACTCAATCCAGGCCAGGGCCGAGCCGCCGATCCCCGCTGCAGACAGGGACGACAGGAGGATGGAGTGATCTACGGTGTCGAAGGCGGCAGAGAGGTCTAAGAGTATTAGCACAGAGGAGAGGGAGGCTGTCCGAGCTGCGTGAAGCATCTCGCTGAAGTGCCACTCGAGCCTCTCTGCTTCAGAAGTGCCACTCGAGCCTCTCTGCTTCAGAAGTGCCACTCGAGCCTCTCTGCTTCAGAAGTGCCACTCAAGCCTCTCTGCTTCAGAAGTGCCACTCGAGCCTCTCTGCTTCAGAAGTGCCACTCGAGCCTCTCTGCTTCAGAAGTGCCACTCGAGCCTCTCTGCTTCAGAAGTGCCACTCGAGCCTCTCTGCTTCAGAAGTGCCACTCGAGCCTCTCTGCTTCAGAAGTGCCACTCGAGCCTCTCTGCTTCAGAAGTGCCACTCGAGCCTCTCTGCTTCAGAAGTGCCACTCGAGCCTCTCTGCTTCAGAAGTGCCACTCGAGCCTCTCTGCTTCAGAAGTGCCACTCAAAGCCTCTCTGCTTCAGAAGTGCCACTCGAGCCTCTCTGCTTCAGAAGTGCCACTCAAAGCCTCTCTGCTTCAGAAGTGCCACTCGAGCCTCTCTGCTTCAGAAGTGCCACTCGAGCCTCTCTGCTTCAGAAGTGCCACTTGAGCCTCTCTGCTTCAGAAGTGCCACTCGAGCCTCTCTGCTTCAGAAGTGCCACTCGAGCCTCTCTGCTTCAGAAGTGCCACTCGAGCCTCTCTGCTTCAGAAGTGCCACTCGAGCCTCTCTGCTTCAGAAGTGCCACTCGAGCCTCTCTGCTTCAGAAGTGCCACTCGAGCCTCTCTGCTTCAGAAGTGCCACTCGAGCCTCTCTGCTTCAGAAGTGCCACTCCTTTCATGTCTCTTTTACCTCCAATATGGGGGTAAAAAGTACACATGAACAACAAGAAAATTAATATTGTTCATATGCGCTTACCATCACCACACCATTCTCCATTAATACAGGAGAGATTAGACCAAAACCCAGTGGTGTTGTGGTTGTTTCTTATTTTGTGATCAATATTTTTCATTACATGAAGCACAAAACAGGATATGTGCATAAAAAAAGCACAGACTATATACAGAGCCATGGCTGACAAGACTTGCCTCATCCAGAACTGTGTGTATTTGAAACGAAAATGTGATTTCAATAAACAGATGCTCTTACTTTAATCTGATGAAAATTATTCACTTACTTGTTCCACAGTTTGTGTCCCTCTGTGCTGTTTGTCAGGGGTGGAAAGTCCAGGTTCAGAAGGTAAAAGTCCTCCCCAGTATTTCTGTTCCAGTCACCTGAATTTGCTAATTAGCACCATTCTTCAGCCAGGAGGTAGAACTAATTAGTGAAATCATTTGGCTGAGTTCATGGGTGGAAGAAACACATGACAGGAATATTTATACTCCATTACTTTCTTACCCCTGGATTTTTTCACCTCTGTTGTTTATGTGCACACCTGCTATGCATAAATATAAACTTGTTATTAATCTAGTTTTGTATTTCACAGCATTGAACTATAGTGTGTGTGAATATGATCTTGCAGAAATAATTCCAGCTAATATTGGCCTGATGATAAGGGAAAAATCAGATGCCATCAATGTGAGGTGGAAGAATCCCAACAGGAAAATTAATAACCAGTGTTATGAAAGTAACCTGCAATATAAGAGTCAGTGTGATCTGGACTGGCAGGTAGGCGTGTTATTCCCTTTCATTTAAGTGAGATTCTTAGCATGGATTTTCTAGCCACATGTTATTCAGTAATTTAGGACAGTCAATATTAGCATCATAGAAAATAATGCTAAACTCATCATTATCAGCCCTCACTATTATGACATTGTAGATCAAGATACGTTTAATTGGTAGGAGTGTATAGATGTATTATGTAATTCCAGTGTGCATAGCTTTTCCAGTGTACATAGTTTCACTTACAATTTCATGAATGAGCAGAAGTTTTAGCCAAAGTGACTCACAAAAACACATCTCTCAGGGTAAGCAGTGGAAGCACTAGTCATTCCAGTTAGTCACAGTAAAGTTAGTTAGTCATTTCAGTACCACCATCAATGGGCTTGCCTGTGAGAGAAAGGGAAGGCTTTGTTTCTCTTTTTTGTCATTTTGAGGTTGCTCTTTGCACTCCCGTCTCTCTGCCTGAAAATTCACACACGTCTCTTTTCTGGTGTCTCAGGATTTTGTTCTGCCTTCCTTAAATTTTACGCTCCAGCATATTGCGAAAGGCAGCAGGAAAAAGTACATGTTCAAAGTGAGGATGAGGTACGCCTGTCTGCACCACAGTTGGAGTGCGTGGACGGCTGAGAGCCACTCGGAGAGAGGAGACATTTCGGGTGCTGTACCCCTGTTTCTCTGCGCTGTACCCCTGTTTCTCTGTGCACTGTACCCCTGTTTCTCAGTGCGCTGTACCCCTGTTTCTCAGTGTGCTGTGCCCCTGTTTCTCTGCGCTGTACCCCTGTTTCTCAGTGTGCTGTACCCCTGTTTCTCAGTGTGCTGTACCCCTGTTTCTCTGTGTGATGTACCCCTGTTTCTCAGTGTGCTGTACCCCTATTTCTCTGTGTGCTGTACCCCTGTTTCTCAGTGTGCTGTACCCCTGTTTCTCTGTGTGCTGTACCCCTGTTTCTCTGTGTGCTGTACCCCTGTTTCTCTGTGTGCTGTACCCCTGTTTCTCTGTGCGCTGTACCACTTTATCTCAGTGTGCTGTACCCCTGTTTCTCAGTGTGCTGTACCCCTGTTTCTCAGTGTGCTATATCCCTGTTTCTCAGTGTACTGTACCCGTTTCTCAGTGTGCTGTATCCCTGTTTCTCAGTGTGCTGTACCCCTGTTTCTCAGTGTGCTGTATCCCTGTTTCTCAGTGTACTGTACCCGTTTCTCAGTGTGCTGTACCCCTGTTTCTCTGTGTGCTGTACCCCTGTTTCTCAGTGTGCTGTATTTTTTTATTCTTAATGGAATGCATAGCTATTTTTGACATAATTTACAGTAGCTTTACAGGTAAGTAATCCCTCTAAACATGAAAAGCACCTAATTAAGACAGCTTGTTAAAAATTCTGTGACTGCAATTCTGTTTGGAGCGAAAACCAGCATACACAGGGGTACTCCAGGACCAAGTTTGGGAACCACTGCTCTAAGTGATAATATTATACTATTATACTCTGGTGTAAAATCGCAAACAGGTATAAAGCAATTCTTTTTGTCTCTTTTTTTCGAACAGGCAGCTGCTTCGAGGCTAACCCCAACCTGCATTTAGTAATCATTGTTATTCCTGTAATATTCTTCCTGGTTTTTCTTGTGGCACAAAAACGGTAAGTGTCTACCAAACAGTTATGACTAAATATTAGTTCAGAGCCACGGCTGCCCATTATAACTAAAATATAATGATGTTTACCTACATTATTTTAAATTATAAAAAGGAAAATAATAACAATTTTTTTTGATGTAAAGTGTGTCCTTTCTCAACATGTAGACTGGAGGTCTGACAGTGTCTGGCTGTTCATTATGGGTATTCAACTAACGTACATTTCTGATTGCAGCACAAAAAATGGTCCCACTGCTGATTGGTTAAAAACAATGTCCTGCAGTGGGCCAAATACTTTCAGACTAAAAATAAACTTCATTCAAAGATCAAAGTGAAATAGACTTAATATCATTAAAAAAAAAATTCTTCTTTATGTATAATATAACTGTTAAAATTGTTATTTTGATTGCATAGGGTGAAAACCCATATGAGTGACAAGTCTGAAGTAATTTTTTTTTATGAACCTTTATTTATACAGGGTAGGTTGACTGAGCATGCATGCTCTTTTACAGTATCGTCCTGTTAACACCCCCCAAGTAGCCTAACCTGCATGTCCATAAATATTTGTGTTTGCTTTATGGGCTGAAATTTCTCTTTCCTTTTTCCTTTTCTGTGAGATAAATCTAGGATGGGCTGTGGGGTTTTTTCCACCCAACATGAATATCTGTAGCCATTTCAATTGCATTTGGACTTTATGTATGGAATTAGTCATTGGTGCCAATTGGTTTAAATTGTAATGAATTATGTAGTTCAGAATTTAATACATTTAAGGCCTGATTCATTAAAACCTTTAGCGTGTGCAAATCCTTTTAGCACACGCAGAAATAATAACACGACCAATGATTGGTGCAAAACAAATACCGTGACCAGTCATTGGTCGTGTTATTGGTTTGGTGTGGGCTAAAAAGCTTTGCACACGTTATGGTCTTAGTAAATCAAGCCTTTAAAGTATTGTCATTTGTGTGTACATGATGATGAGATGGTGAATTGTTATTGCAGAATAAGGAGGCTCCTCCTTCCACAGGTCCCAGATCCAAAGCACACGTACGAAGATCTCATTAAGATTGATCAGTCTCAGGTAGAGCACAATAAATTAATCAAAACTAATACACACATACAGTATGCATGCATATGCGTGCGCACACGCACACACACACACACACACACACACACACACATGCACAGTAGACTATTCTCATAAACATTAGACTATTAGTCCAGTCTTGTCAGTAAATATTTACGTTTGCTTTATGGGACAAAATTTCTACTTTTTCCTTTTCTGTGAAATAAATCTAGGATGGGCAGTGAGTCTTTCCTCGCAGCATGAATATCTGTAGCCATTTACATTTTTTTAACTCAATTTTTTACTAAATTGCCAGTTTATTTTACAGTTCATACAATAGAACCTAGCAGCAGCATATCCTGAAACACCAATAGTGTGTTGAAAGATTTCTTCTTGAATATGACACTTTGCCCAAGGGTATTCCTGACTGTATGTGTAGGATTTATTTAAATGAAGTTTGATTCTTGTACCTTACTGGTGCCGAAGGCCAGTCTCCAGCCTCTTAATGAAGGATTTACGAAATGAGGGTGCAACACTTTTTATTTTTTTTTATTTGTTAAAGATTTATCAAGTGACCAGATGCCTGTAAAACACAGCACCCGGGCTGTAATATTTACGCATTATAATCCTTCTTCTCATTATATTGTACAAATGTAGTTACATACCTAGCATACCTAGCCACATACCTAGCATACCTAGCCACATACCTAGCATACCTAGCCACATACCTAGCATACCTAGCCACATACCTAGCCTACCTAGCCACATACCTAGCATACCTAGCCACATACCTAGCCTACCTAGCCACATACCTAGCATACCTAGCCACATACCTAGCATACCTAGCCACATACCTAGCATACCTAGCCACATACCTAGCATACCTAGCCACATACCTAGCATACCTAGCCACATACCTAGCCTACCTAGCCACATACCTAGCCTACCTAGCCACATACCTAGCATACCTAGCCACATACCTAGCATACCTAGCCACATACCTAGCATACCTAGCCACATACCTAGCATACCTAGCCACATACCTAGCCTACCTAGCCACATACCTAGCCTACCTAGCCACATACCTAGCATACCTAGCCACATACCTAGCATACCTAGCCACATACCTAGCATACCTAGCCACATACCTAGCATACCTAGCCACATACCTAGCCACATTTATTAGATGCATGTCCCTGAAAATTCCCCAAAAAATGATCTCTGTTGTAGCTGGAGAAAACATTCAAAGACTGCCACGACGAATGTGTGAGCCTGAAGATCGAGATCGTCCACCCAGAAAAGGAGGAGGAGGAAGAGGAGGAGGAAGAGTGCGAGGTGCCTCCTGGCGCAGGAGACGCTGAACGGACCACACTGACCCCAGACACAGCGCCGGGGGATTCCGCCTGCCCCTCAAATTCCCCCGCGCACGCCTTGGAGCGCAGCGGCTACGTCTGCTTGTGAGGAGACGAGAGAGGAGAGCCACTGCTCCGGCCAGGCCTGGTTTAGTTTCAGATGTTTTCCAGTTGTGATTTTAACAGGACAATCTAACTCTGACCGCCACAGCATTGGAGGACCAGGCTTGACCAATACATCGTGAAGCTATCATCAACAAGGCCACAAATCTTTAATTAATTCATAACTTATTTGTTCATGTTAGCTGAGTGAGCCCTATGCTAAATGTTGCCATTAATATGTTTGGTTTAGGTTACAAAGAGACATTTTTAGCCTTCTGATGGTCTGTTCTTAGCTGAGCACATTCCATGTTTATGAGAAGCAACTGCAGATTTCCACTTAATATAATGTGAGCAAGTCAGTCATTTGGCAAAACATTTGACAGGTTTTCCCTCTCTCTCATCACTCGACACCTGTTTTATTTTGAGTATTGATATTCACTGGCACAATTGCTGCTTAGAGTGCAATACGAATATTGAACAAAAGAGGGCACTGTGGTTATCCTGTTTTTTGTTTGGCCTCAAACCTTATCGGATTTAGCTCTAAATATTCTCCACTCAGCATCATAGATTTTTTTTTTCAAAGGAAGATGTAGGTTAATTTGAAGGCTGATTTAAAAGATTAATGCGCATATGCATTATGGAAGTGAAATTTTGGCCTGATGAATCCTTCCTCTGGATTGTGATGATGAATTGGAGGAGATGACTCTTGATCGTACGCACACTAATGATGGATGAATGGAAGCAAAAGCAAAAATATGAGAATGCACAAAAAAATGTATATCATATATGCGGTCATCAATGCTACGTCTTGTCTAAGATGCTTTTCAACTGAACTATTGGTGAAACACTGTTGTACTCCAGATTGATAAAGTGACCCTCTGCTTTAGACTATGTCTCTCAGGCCAGATACACACAGATGTGTCCATGTCATTAGCAAGTTGTTCATTCAGACTAATCATTTCCGTCTGTTCAAAGGTGCTGTGATTTATTACAGGGTCTGTGGGCAACAGGGAAGAGTTAAAAATTGGCTTTGGTAAGTATTAAGCACTGTGCTGGTCTGCCTTGCAATTATGTGTGTGTGTGTGTGTGTTTTGCTCTGTTTCTGAAGGAATTTTGTCGAACTAACCTAAAAACATGGGCAATCCACAGACTGCATTTATACATTTTATAATTGCAGTTAAGTAAACAAGCAAAGTTGCTATCACAAATAAAACAGGAAACTTCTTGTTTTACTATACACATAATTAGTCCAAAGAAATTTTCAGGCTGTTTTCATGCAGTTATATTTGGTATAGAATTTTAGTTTTGGTTTTTCCATCCTTGTTTATTTACTTTTGGTCCGATTTGGTCTTTGAACCTTCCAAGACTACTTTGCTGCTGAAAATTTTTTTAAAAACAGTATCTTTTTTCTCTCCCCCTATCTTAATGAATGTTTCATCTTTTTTCATCCAATTGCTCCATGGAGTAAACCTCCTTTGAAGCACAAACCCACAGCCTGCAGCAGGATGTGATTCAGCTAGATGTCAGCAGGAAGGCAACGGTGTGTGCGCCAGCGAGCACCTGAGCTTAAACTAAGCGCAAACTGAGGGGAAGTACAGAAAAAAGAGTGAAACTTTCGGTGGGGTGCTAGGGAAGCTGCATAAGGTAGGGCCATGTAGACTGCATTGAGCCTCTTCTGTAAATATTTCTTATCTGGGTCCGTCTTTTGATCAAATTGTTATTGCTGCTGTAACATGTCCTTCAGCGTGCTGTTTTCAGTGATTTACCGTTGTTATTTTGGGAATAAAAGAGATATGTTCCCCATCTGTCCCTCAGGAAATGTCATCTGGACTTTCTCCTCATGTTCATAAAAGCTATAGTATTCCTTCCTAAGCATGACATAGCACATTCATAAGCATGACATAGCACATTCATAAGCATTACATAGACATTCATAAGCATTACATAGACATTCATAAATGTAAAAAAAAAACAGTAGCAGGCATGTGGTGTGTGTCACTTGGTAAGTCACGGTAATGTCACCTGCTGCATCAGCGGTGACATAGCATGCCTTATTGTGGATATTGACATAAGCATTTATGAAGTATTATATACAGTAGTCCTTATGAAGGAACGTTAAAAAAAAAGTATCATCCAAATATTTACGAGCAATGCATTTCTAAAGGATATCGTGGTGCGTGTGCAACTGTATGATCCATTATGTCTGCTCTGTCCCTACACCGCATGCTCAAACCATGGCTCTAACTGTGTGAAAGCCCCGTCCCCTATCTCTACTTCTAAGGGGAGAGATCTCTCCACCATTTCCTTTCTCATTGAGAAATACTGCACCTCTGCTAGCTCTCATACCGCAACAACAAACAGCTTGCTTAATTAAGAAATGAACCACGCTAAATATGGCTTACAGTCATGTTTCTTTTAATGGCCATTAATGATAATGAACAATCCAACAATTACATCTTTACACTTTACACTTTTAATTATACATTGTGCTTTTTTTGCGGAGGAAATGGGAATGATTCTCGGTCTCGGGTGAATTGTCCTCTTAAGCGTTTCGTTTTGTACACGTATCGCAGCTGGTTTTGCTCTGAAGGCGTCAGAACGGGCTCGGCCTGCCAAACGTTGCGCTCTCGCGCATCCCAGATTAAGCTCTGCGGGTTTGGGGCGGGAATGTTTTATTTATCTCACTCTTGTAGTGGGGAAAGACCCGGCGCAGGATTTCATTATCATAAGGGCCCCGAGACATCCGAGCACAAAGAACAAGTTTACTTTCTCTCACACACAACCAGAGCAATGGCGTCGCCGGGCGTCTCCGACTCAGTTCTCGCGGCGACGCGACAGAAGATGACAGTGTCAAAGAGTCCTTTTCTCTTGCACATAAACTGTACCTGAAGCACACACTTCAGGGGGAGGAAACTCTTTATTTTTAGTGCTTATTCCAACCTGCAGGTTTTAAATGCTCACTGCTGCCCCCTCTTGGCCCTTAGGCTCTATACAGGAGGTTACAAATGTGCCTGTTGGCAGACCTACTCGAGGAAAGGACGTTGACCACACTGTGTGTAAAACACAGCATTGTTTTATTGGGGGTTTTTTTTTGTGTCTGTATCTCAAAGCTATTAGACCCATATGCTTTGTCAACTTGTTTTCTCACCGGTGTGTAGGGAAGGTGCAATGGGAATAGAGGATGTGGGGAAAACGCTGTAAAACTCAATATAAACCCTACAGAGACCATTCTAGCTGTTCAATTATTTAAAGGTTAAGAAAGAACGCAACTGCATCAGTACAATTTCTCTGAAGCCTTTTGCTTTGGCGTTCAGGAGAAATTAAAAAACATTTATTTAGTCACTTCGTCAAATAGCCAGGAATGGAAACAAATTCCGTCAATAAGACCCTGGTTCTCAGTTGGTCACATGCTTTTTCCCCGCTTAAACAGATGCTGTCGTGCTGAAATTCCTGAGGACCAGAATTCATGGAAATTTAAACAAGTGCTGACAAAAGCTTCCCCAGAAAAATGTATTCCTGGCTGTTCGAGGCAAATCTTTTCTTTCACATCTCCTGCCTGCCATTTCCAGCAAAGAAAACTGCACTGTTTAATGTTATTAAAAGATTAAAAAGAGAAAACTTTCTCTTTTCTACAGGCATGTCGTAACTCCAAGCACTTTGGCATTGATTTATTTTTTTTTTTTTAAAAGCGTGTCACACTGGAGTACACCAGTAATGCCTATAATTATGTTGAACTCAAATAAATAAATAACCTGCTCTTCATCGTAAGAGGGTGACAGGTTTGCCAACATCTTGACAAATGGAAGAATCGCTTGCAAATTCTCAGTGTGTACACGCTGCATGGGAGACACTCGAAGGCGGTGATCGTCTGACAGCTGTTTTATACTGTGTTAATGTCCTTGTCGATGCACACTGAATAAAGTTCTATTTGAGAATTATAAGGTTAGAGGCTTTCTAAACCTGGTTTTTTCCCTGGGACTGTCTCTTATTCATTAGCGGTTATTGCTTTTGACCTCACCTGCATGGCGGAGGTGCCATTTTTAACAGTAAGATAGCGTCTACATCCTTTTCTGTAGTCCTCTGTTATTCCTCTGTGGTCACAGAATGAGACAAGAGCCAAACAAATTACATGAAACAAAAAGGGAAGAGATTTCCTGTCATCAGGTTACAGGTTACTGAGGATCATGTTACACTTCAATCTCACATCCACAAACAGAAAGGATCCTTTTTATTATTTTTATTTTTTTTTACTGGGGCGGGTCAAAGTGACTCTAGTATCAGTGCGAAATTTCCAATAATTGTTTTGTTTCAGCTAACCATCAGAGATCATTTCTCCTCCCTATAGAGCCGCTGT
>CM056384.1:51172571-51437167 GCA_029718625.1 Synaphobranchus kaupii | reverse complement strand
TTTTAAAATGCTGTTATTGTTCTTTAATTGCATTTCATTCCCTGCAGCAGACACAAACCTTTGAAGGGGAAAAAATGGAACACTTGTTTTATTGTAACCATGCAGGTATTTGGCAATAAATCGTACTGGTGTCATTGTACACATAACATGTTTAATGTGAAAACGGGCCATAAATCATGACTTCCAGCAATGATATCTGATTATGCTCATATAATTGCTGCCGCCTTGTCTGAAGTCATGCCTGAATTTGGTCTCACGCAGGAATTGGGTTTCATCTGTTGCGAGAAAAGAAAAAAAAAGAAAAAATCCAAGACTGTTGGGAGCAGAGGAGCAGATTCTATTTATAATTTTTAAACCCCCTGTCTTCCCGAACGCAGCGAGCGAGGTTTTATCGCTGGCGTTTATCCGCAGCTTAAGTAGTTATCAGAGGGTGATTTGGTAGCAAGCTTTTGTGTCTGCGCGGGTTTCAGCTGATGCTTATTCGCCATTTGAAAGCGTGCCTGCCTCATTGACTTTCTCCCAGACCTGACCACACCAGCCCTCCTCTGTCCTTCACTGTAGCCAGCGTAAAGACAGGGTCACAGGCGCTTCTGCTTAGTGGACTGTTACGAGCTGTTTAACAACAGCGTGTGAGGAAAAGTGAGCCCTCCCTGAACCAGCATGCCCCCCCAACGCGCAACGTCACTTCCACCCGATGCCCCAAGACCAGTGTCTGGACTCTCGTCTCCTCCCTGGAAGAACTTCTTGTGAAATGAGGCCATCTCAGGCCTAATAAATGTTACTTGGTCCATGCCCCAGGGAAACGGCTACTTATTGGGTGTTTCCCATGAGTCTCTAGGCAGATTGCCCCATTTCACAAACTGTCCAGGCTAGCAGTCATCAACTTTAACTCCCTCCTTACAACAGCATGCGGCATATAATGCTAACACAGAATATCTGAATAAAAACCGTGCGTGCGTGCGTGCGTGCATTGTCCGTATGTGCTGCTGTGTGCACATGTGTGAGCGTGCAAGTGTGTGTGTGTATTGTCCAAATGAGTCTTCCAGACCCATGCCCATCCTGTGTATCCATGTCAGTCTTGTGTTGAAATAAATCAGATTAGTGCCATTCGAATTGTTTCCCAGCGATGTGTGGCTCCAGCTGCTTAAGTAATGGCTTGTTATTGAAGGAAAGAGGAGCCCTTGCTATCTGCTAAACACACATCCCTGTAATGACTTCTGTACACAGTCTCTCCATTATCGGTTTACAGTGTGAACAACTTCTCTGTGTGACACCAACGTGCACTCAATGCAAGGGCCCTCTGTGTAGGGGCCCTGACAGTCTCCAAGGGGCCCTGACACACCCCAGAGGGCCTGGGAGTCCTTTAAACTAATTTCATAAACTGCCCACAGGAAATGAGACCTTGACCTCCAATATTTAGGGAAAAAGAGCCCATGTGAGCACATTTCGGGAAGGATTTGGAGCCCTTTTGTTGTACCACAACAGCGTACGGGAATGTCTGTGCTCCTGTGGATTAGAGAGAGGCCTGTGCTTCTTAGATTAACACTGTTGTGTGGGTCAGTGAATTCCACACACTAAGGTCTGGACTCACAATGTTGTATTGTGACTTGTGACAAATAAATGGAATTGTTTTTTTTTTTTCTTCCTTAACAAACATCCTTTGGTGAGTTAATTTTGCTGACTGCTGAAAAAAGTAGCAGTTGCATGGAAGTCAAAATTAAAATTTGTTTTGACTGAATCCAATACTAAGGCATAGTAAGAATTAGAGTCAAGGATCGTGTACCCAGATTTTGGTTTTCTTGGGAGGATTTAGATTAGGTCTGGCAAAAGAAAACTTGAAATGATCAGACATCAGTAGTGTGTCCTTGTCAGTGCTCTTCATGACAGCACTCATTGTCCATAGAGTGGTGCAGAGCACACTGTGAAGAGCTTAAAGTTTAGGGGTGCACATGCCTTATCCCCATCTCTTTTCATGCCCCTATGGTGCCCAAATAGTGTTTCTAGATGTAGAAAAAGGGCCTGGATACCAGATGTTCTTCAGGACAGGTGTGTTAGTTATGACTAATGTCAAAAAATGAAACTTTTGCTGAGTGTTTTAAAAAAAAAAACTTTATACCAATCACAATAAAACAATATTTGCATGTTTTATTTTTTTTAAATAATAATGATTTGGCACTAGATAAAAATTTTTAATTTTTGAGGTCGTTTTACTTGCTCTGCGACTCGAAAGCAAGCAACATGGCAAGAGATGGGGATGGAGCTTCATCAGATTATAAAGTTTAAAAATGTATAAACTTTTATATCATACATTTTCAGGCTTTGTTTCATCTTGATTCATCTGGAGTTTGTGAATGAAGCACACATTATTATTATTGTTATTATACATTTTACTTACATGCGCCTTTCAAGAAACTCAAGGACACTTATCAGTGATCAGGGAGAAACTCAACTGCCAACTATCCTCAATGTGTATCACCCACCTGGGTGATGCACGGCAGCCATTTTGTGCCAGTACGCTCACCACACATCAGCTGAGATGGGGAGGGAGAGAACAATTTTTACATGACCTCCAAAACAAAGTATACTGCATTTGTACAGGAGGACACATCTGAAATTTGTGAAATCCGTGTGATATGGTATTGTTGTTTTTTGTCGGCCTTATCATTCACAGAGCTTATTCATAACTCTGGCCATGTGATGGAATACAATTACGTTCAAAGCTGTATGTAAAGCTTTGAAGGCCTTTTTTTAACCAGCCTAGCCAAATCAAGGGAGCTGTTATGCAGGCTTCCCATGATTGATCCTAGAGAACCTGACCCACCGATATGCATCAAACATTTCTTATTCTGAAATATCTTAAAGTTTTCTTAATGGTTTCTAATCATATATAACTACACAAAAAGACTCAATTAGATTACTCTCAAAAGTCCTCACATTATTAAAAAAATCCTCTGGTCTCTGCTAACTAGTTCGGGAAAAAACGTAATTGCTCTCCAGTGGCTTTGATGCAAGTTGCAAGCCAGAGGGTTTTCACACTCTTAGTAGGAGGATCTCCAGAAGTGTGAAGTGTGTGCTAGATATTCTTTAGCAGGGTCTAATTTAAGAGAGGAAGTGCATCATATGCATCAGTTAAGAATGTGCAAGTTGTTCCCTAATTTGTGATCTAATGATTCCCAAAGCGGTAAAAATAGAAAGCAGTTAATAGAAAATCCACTCCTGAATCACTGGTTCTGGAGGTTTCTCTTGTTCGTTCCCAGGAGAAAGTTTTGTGATGGGCATATTAGCCATCTTGAGGTTTTTTTTTTAAATGTACTGCATGCTCTGGGGGTAAAACTCCATAGTGTTGTACATAATTTTTCATTACACACACATCCCATGCTATAGCAAATCTTCCGATACATCAACGCACACTTTCCAAAATCCCGGTAGAGACGCTTCATAAAAGATGGCGACACACTGTTTCAAAATAGCGTCTTGATGTCCATTAACTCACCGAATATGATCCCTTCATCTCTTTGAGGGCGCATATTTGAGTCAACGTCATCATCAAAAAGCTTCTAAGTAGGAAACTTTTTCTCACAAATGGGGGCACTTAAAATCCCCGGATAAACCCTTATTTCCAGGGTTTTGTTGAGGGGACTCAGGGGCACTCTCATCCGACAATTTCAGGAAGTAAACCGGAAGTAAAGACTACAACTTGTAGTACAAGACATCGAGCGTATATGTATGTCTATGGTACAAGAGCGGGACATATTACGAACTACTTCCTCACTAGTTTGGAAAGAGTTTTGCAGGATTTCTTTCGCATGCTGTTTGCAAAGTAAGGGGAGAGGGCACATAGTAGACAGGGGTCTGAGTGGACAGGGGGCAGGGAACAGGGATCATATTCGGTCACAGCCACTGTCAATGGAGCACCCATTCCAGTGTGTGGAGGGGATGGATGGTTGTTATTAAGTAACCATTAAGTGTTTGTGTCTGTCCTAGCATGCAATATCATGGGGAAAATATTTTTATTGTTATAAACTGGAGCAGCAGTTTTTTAAAATCTCTCTTTATTTGTTTCTGATTTTTCCCTGTTTTCTCCAAATTTAGTGGCCAATTGTACCCCTATGTTATTCCATTCCCCGCCACACCCTCTTCTTCTCTCCCGCCAAGTCCCTCCCCCCAATTGCCGCTCCCTCAAGGCACCGGCCATACTCGGATCTGGCAGGATCAGGGCTCGAACTCCTGATCCCCGGTGTGCAACTGCACCGACTCAATCTGCGCTTTTACCGCTGTGCCACCTCATCTGCATGTGTTGGACAGCTTGGTGACAACCATAGGAAATGTACAGTACTTTCACATATCTCTCAATACACTGTTGGAGGGGATTCATTTCATCTGGTATTTTCGCCATGTTTTGGCTCAATAGCTATGGTTGCAAAATAATTCAAAAACAGCAGCCCACTATAGCAAAAATCAATCCGCATCTTATAACATTTTGCAGAATTGACCTTGCTGTGAAACTTGCTAATTTCAGAGTTTTCACAGAAGAAGCATAGTTGAAGTTAATGTCATTTTTATTTGGAACAGTGTGATTTGCTGAAATAAAGTATGGTTTACACATTGGCATACTGCACACGATGTAGCTGTTGAATTTAGCTTGCATTAGAGGCAGAGGGTTATATATTGCAACTCACAACATTCCATACAGTGCAAGAACGTGTGTGCAGATGGTACCTTAGAAGACTGTTTGTAGCATATGGGCTAATCACAGTTCAAACCCGCAGGACATCTGAAAAGTGTGGCACACAAAATGTGAATGTCAGGCTTCCGTTTTCTGTCACCGGTCCTTTTGGCGTATTAATGTTGAGGTAAAGAGGCTTCTAAGAGCTGGCGGTAGAGGACTTAACTTCTTTTAGGTTATATTTGTTGGACCTTTCAGCTTTATTTGACAGCACAGTGTAGCGAGACGGGAGGAATGGGGAGTGCATAACACCACTGACCATCACTCACAGGACCCGAGTCCACTCTGAGACTGCAGAGAGACACTGCTGACCGTCACTCTCAGGACCCGAGTCCACTCTGAGACTGCAGGGGGACACCGCTGACCGTCACTCTCAGGACCCGAGTCCACTCTGAGACTGCAGGGGGACACCGCTGACCGTCACTCTCAGGACGTGAGTCCACTCTGAGACTGCAGAGAGACACTGCTGACAGTCACTCACAGGACCCGAGTCCACTCTGATACTGCAGGGAGACACCGCTGACAGTCACTCTCAGGACGTGAGTCCACTCTGATACTGCAGAGAGACACTGCTGACAGTCACTCACAGGACCCGAGTCCACTCTGATACTGCAGGGAGACACCGCTGACAGTCACTCTCAGGACGTGAGTCCACTCTGAGACTGCAGGGGGACACCGCTGACAGTCACTCTCAGGACGTGAGTCCACTCTGCATATGGCCATGGAGGTGGTTGCGGTGGCCGCCATCATTCCTGCCAATGACCCCACGGAGCCAGCGAACAGTCAGGTTGTCATTGAAAGGAAAAGTAGGCCATCATTATCACTGAGCTGTGTATGCTGTCTCTGGAGAGGCAGATCTGGGTGACCCATATGGCATCATTGTCCTATCCAACCCTTGGCCAAAAGAGAAAAATGAATCTTTTTTTTGTTAGCAATGTTAAAATCATACTATAGAATCGATTTATGTGTTCCATAATTACAAGAAGTGCAGCTTAATATGCAAGATATTCTCTCTTCCTGATGTATTATAATTTGATGTAATTATAATCACGTCCTGAGAGTGACTGTTTGATGTAATTTGGGTGAATTCTCATGTAAGTATATAAATTGTATATTTTCTATATAATTATTCATTTTAATTTTATTTTAAGGCAGTTGCACTAAATCTATCCTCACTTTACTGAGGGATTGTACAAATGTGAAGCCACTATCATTTAACTTTTTATGAATACTATGTGTAAAAAAAGATTTTTATTCAATTATGCAAAAGGAAAAAAATCATATTGTAAATATAATATTTTCTCAAAGATAGATAAGATTCTTTTGACCAAGAACACCCAGGTGGAAATTCTCTCAAGGCCTGCTTTAATGGTCCAGTTCTCTAGATATCATTAATTATTGCGAGTGTGCTTGGATCTAGTATATGCTCATAAAATTCACACCACCTGTCTATTACTCATCATGATGCAAACTGAAAAAATACCCTGTCCATACTACAGTTAGAAACTGGCAATGCGATGGACATCGCTGATGTGGAGGGAATTGTTTAGGCGAACTTTGATTTGAAATGTCCGACTTGTCTTCTCGGAATCCTACCTGTGGAGGCTCTGTCTCAATGGACTTAGTAATTGACTCAGTAGTTATACTGTATATAATGTATCAAACTTATTTGCTTGATTTTGGCTGCTATACTTTAGTTAATGTTTTGTAGTTATTTCAAATGCATACATTTTTTAATTCCTTTAAATTGATAACTCTGCAGCTCTGTTACCATCAATTTTAGGGTTTCAGAATTATTTATTTTAAAGGCTCACTTTGAAATGCAAAACATTTTGGTCCAGTGTTCTTGCTAATATCCTGGTGACAGAACCAAACACAACCGCAGGATACTCCATGCAGTGGATGCTGTGCTTTGGACCACTAAATTGCGGAGGCAAAGCTTTTTAACTGTATGTCATCAGAGCCAATCAATGATAATGGCAATAATTGGACTTCATTCTTCAGGCTGGTAGAGAGATTACCGAAGTGAACGAAATTCTTTGTTTCTTCCTTTGCCAACAGGGATTACAGTATAAGTGAAAGAAACTACATTGACCCCCTTCTATCTATTACTTCCATATGCAAGCAGTTATCTCTCTTGCAAATGGAAATGAGATCCAAAATTGCAACAAATGAGTCCATGCCACCGAATGCAGATGTTCCCCTTTCTCGCTGGAAGTACACATGCCCAGTTGAATTAGCTTTAACCCCTCCGTCGACGGAACAGACGTCTCTTTCAAAATCGCCACTTGCTCAATTTGTTTAGAAGGTCTCGGCTCGCAGAACAACTGTATCTCAGAGACCGGTGAATACGTTCTGATGGTATGAAACACCTGGTAGTACTCCGATCTCAGGGCCATAGTAGAGTTCACCAGCGGTCCCTCACTGGTCTGTTCCACACTGGGGTGGGGGGGTAGGGGGGTTGGACCCCCCCCTTTGAAGAAAAACACCTGTTTTCAAACCAGAGCTGTTGCCGCCAAAATGATGAAAGCGGTCGGCTGGTTTTGGGAGAGGCCGGGGGGGGGGGCAGGCACACAGGTGCTTCCTTAGGCCTTGAGTCATTGGGAAAGCAAGGATAATGTATGGAAATTGGTTACCAACTTGCTTGTTGGGGTTTTTTTTTCCCCTGCTGTTTTTATAACGAGGAGCCTGCAGAAATGCCTCAAAGTTAATTTGCCAAACTGTTTAAATATTGTTGGAGCTTGGGGTGTTCATAGGCTTCACTCAGAGCAGACCGAGGTCACGGACGTTGCTGACGGACAAAAGAGAAATAAAAACACCGAACTGACAGATGCCAACTGACAGAAATGTCCCGTAGATGAAAAGAATCTACTCGACAACACAAATTAGCTTGAAGACTCATCACGGAAGCTCCACCTGAGCAAAGACAGAGATGGTTTTTCTGTTGGTCAAATTTCCTTGACACACAATACTGGAAGTTTCTCTTCACAGCCTCTTTCCTGTCCACCTGTTCGATAACCTCAGTGACCCAAGCTTTTTCCTTCCCAGAAGCCATCTCATTGGTGATCTCATCCTGCAGGTTCCCCCTCGAAACAAAGAAAATGTCTGTTCTGTACCATCTACCAATCAGACTGCACCCTTGAGTCTAGTCCACGTAGATTGCCGCAACTTCTTGTTGGGTGGAATTTTTGCCTGTGCCACTGAACCAGTCAAACGACTTGGCTTCCACTTGTATTTTTTGCTTCACTTCTCATGTCCCTCTGATGGCTACTGATCACTGCTCACGTCAAGTTCAAGGCCTCAGTACCTGCCTATCTAGGAGTTCTTGGTAAGGAACCTTCCTGCCAGTCATCAAACTGAGTTTAGCAGATGCTATTATCGTGACTGACACAGGTCGTATTTTTACATACCATCCATCCATACAGCTGGATAACTTCAGGTTAAGTAGCTTGCTAAAGGGGTACAATGGCAGCGTTGGACTACACTGTCGCTCTATTGCACTTCTACATTCTAACTCTATGTTCTGCAGCCTTTGGTTATGTAGAACAGTGACCACACTTCAGGAACTTGTCACTATTCCATTCCTTACTGCCTTCCCACAGATGGATCGAGCTACCCCGTAACTAGCATAATTTTAGAATGGCTCATCTTCCATTGCTGTCTGTCAAACTACATTTAAAGACTTCAGCTTGGTTCCCTTCCCTTAAAAAAATACTTGTGACATATTACGACTATATCGCTTGATCATTCTAAACCCGCATTATACTTTAATGTAGTTTAATCTTTATCTCAGTGATTATTCTGTGCAGATGTATGCACTATGTGTACGGTAGAAGAGTTACTGTGGTGTGTTTTATATTTTAGATCATATTTATCACGGGGGGGGGGGGTCCTATTTGCCTTGTAGCTAATCGGGGCCCTCCTGCTTGTTCCTATCAACACTACAGTCGATTCTCGCCTTGTTCAGTCGAATGAAAAAAAAATATAGAAAAAAAAAAATGTCTTCTTTTTTTTAAAATCAGACTAGGGTGGGGCCCTACGTGCCAGCCCCCCCCCCCCCCCCCCCCCAATGTGTGTGCTACACCAGTGCTCATGATTTTGTCACAGTGAAACAGTAACCGGCACATTCAGGGCACCATAAACACTGACGGAAATGGGGTGCCCCATCCAACTAAAGGAGAGTTAATTCCCTCCAAACTGGCCATGTGTTTTCATGACTATGAATTTCACTCATGCGTAATTACTGGGGTGTAGCACGTGCATTGCCCTGTTCCTCATAGTTAAGACTTTCTACAGTACATATGGTGCATTACTGAAATAATGACAACAAAACAATTGTTTTAACTAAAACAATTCCTATATTTGCACAGCAACTGACTTTGTGTCCTAAAAGCAAGTTAGCTGATGTAAAAAATAATAATAAAAAAAAAATGATGGGGAGTATTCATTCTTTATGTATTCATACCTGTAGTTCATTGCCCTATTGCAACCATTGTGATTAAATCAAGCCTAGATATGCATTTACAATTCCGTTGCCTAGCACCCTTGACTACAGATAACCCAGCTGAAATTCTTATTAAATTTGAAGTTCCTGCTGACATTAAGCTCTTTGGTGTTCTCAAACAAATCCAAATTCAGATTTAAGTGTAGACGGTCTTGAGTGCTGGCGCAGTTGTTCATCTTTGCGGCCAGCTGTGAAGGAAGCCTTTTCCCAAACCCCAACTTGCTCCTCCCCAATTCCAAGTCCCCCGTAGCGCCCTAACAACCCACGCCAACATCACCCCACAGCAAACGGGGTTCGTTGGGGGTTCACTTACCAGCCACAATTCATGAAACTCATCTAAGCGTACGTAGATGGCAAACATATAGAATTGAAATATACAGGTGCTAACCTATTTCACTTTGGGGTTTTTTTTTTTTCTTTTTTCTCTATCCATGGTAATGAAGACCAGGCAAATGGCGTAGCTTTAATCAAGCTGCCTGAGAGGGGGCTGCTGGGACATTTGCAGGTTGCTGAAAGGCACACCGTACACATGGGCTTCATTAGGGGGGGTTGTGGAAAATCGGCCAGGAACAATTGTTTTCCCACTCGCATTTATAAAGTGGAATAACGTGCAGCCAGAGATGGCTTCCTGTTAAATACATCAGCGACGTAGATTTTCGCCTTTTGCTAAAACCTATTCCACCTTAATGTCATGCAGATTGCAGTTTATTAGGTCTAGTTTGTGCCTCTTGCAGTTTATATGATGATGGAGTATCACAGAGAATTAGTGTCATTCAGGGCTCAGATTCTCCAAATTAATTGGCAGTTGGCCCTGAAGACTCCTAAACTGAGCCTGATCTCATGAAATTCGGCAATATGTACCGATTGTTAGTGTCTCAAAAAACGGTACCTGTTTCCGAATTTTGCACAAGCGCCCCCATGAGCCTGTACTGGGAACTACTGACTAAAGGCTGTGATAGGCCGAAAACATCACGTGTGAGGGTAGTAGTATATGACGTCACGCGTCCCACTGCTTTTCTTGACAAAAAATTAGTGACAAAAAAAATATTACAAAATTAGTGATTCCCGTACCCCACCCACAACCCCTAAACATAACCTCACAGGAGTTCACGTAACTCGGGCTCATGCCCGAACTGTTAAGATAGTGTCCCTTTTTGCTACCATATTGTTACCAACAATTTTGAAATAAAATAAATTATAAAAAATAAAAAAATTATAAAAAATAAAAAAATGTCCCAGGGTCCCGCCCAACCCCTAAACATAACCTCATAGGAGTTCACGTAACTCGGGCTCATGCCCGAACTGTTAAGATTTAAAGAATCTATATTTGCACAACTATATTTTTCTATCACAAGCTTCTCTCGCATTATGTATCTTTCACGAAATCTCCTTACACTCTACAACTGAGCATTAGTCAGTAGTTCCCAGTACAGGCTCATGGGGGCGCTTGTGCAAAATTCGGAAACAGATACCATTTTTTGAGACACTAACAATCGGTACATATTGCCGAATTCACATGAGATCAGGTTGCCTAAACTTGTTGAATTTGGACTGCAGATTACACACTGTATTCCCTTTGCAGGGAGTGTTATGCCTCTGACTTCCTGGGGTAAAATAGTGTCTTCATTGTATGCTTAATCAATACCTGTTATTCTCAATTTGTTTGTATACTGTATACTGTATACCTTGTTTAAGTAAATGTACTGGGCGCACAGAACAACTTAGATGGCTCAGTTGGAGTTGCAGTTGGAGGTTGGAGTCCAACCTAAAGCTTTCTGCTTTTCACTTCCAAAAACCATAACTGTCACCACAACGCTGGTGCTGGGATCTTGTTATTGTTAATGAGATTTGAAAACAAAACCTAAGAAAGCTGTTCAATTGGACATTTCTGACGCACGTCGGTTCAGTACTACCAACAATGCTGATATATGAGGATTGGTGCATCCTAGGCCAAATCAGTCCTAGGTGCCTTAAAAATACAGGAAGCTATTAGACGAGATTTACTTACAAGAGGCTTGCTTTACAAATGTATAATAAATTAACAGGATATTCCTAGTTAAAATATCTTGTACATGATGTCATGTCACAAAATCATATTTATTCCATCAGGTGCGCGGTTTGACATGAAACACAAGACTGTACAGAGTCTTTAACAGAAAAGCTTAGTGCATTTATGTGGGCCTTTGTGCTACCTTAGGGTTTTCATTTAACTTATTTCTTTCATAGTAAATCAGCACTATGTTTCAGTTTGACTAAAGAAAAATAATACTGAAACGAAAGGGCTGTTTAAATGCTGGTCATGATTTACGCCCCAGCAGGGAGGCATACAACTTCATTCACACAAATTATACTGACGAATGAAAAAAATAACCGACGTTTCACTGCACATAAATACATGACTGTCATTCAGAACTGTAGAATGAAATATCATTTGTTCCTTGTAGACACACAGAGAGTTATGGCTCTGTGGGACTGGTTTGAAGCAAAGCAGACCTGTACTTAAAAAAGATCTTGCATCACGTTTTGACATGCAGCAAATCAAATTTAAAAAAATAGGTTAAAAAAAGTTGGTGTAAATCCAGTCTCAACTTTGCCTTCACAGACAACATCTTGTCATTTTAGTGTGTTTTAGTTTTTCATTCCAATTATTTCCAATTAAGAAATGGCACAAAGTTTTCTGTACTTCGATTTATTTTGACAACGTTATTTAATTTCTTGGATTTGGTCATTCACTTTCCAGTCTCCTCCACTTTTATGCGTTTTGGTCGGTCACTGCACAGTGAAATGCATACGAAGCATTTCATCATATTCTTTATAAATGCCCTTGAAATACAGCATGTTAAAATTAAGTTGAATTTAAGAATACGAGAATATATTTAGAAGGATTTTTCAGTGTCTTATGTGGGGATTGTGACTGCCACAGACGAGGCCTGGGCCCTATAGATGTATCACATGTTCAAGCCTAGGCTATGTTATCATATGTTACGTTATCAAATTATGTGGTGGGTTTAGGTCAGCCATCTTTTCTCAGTTTATGTCCGGTTACCACAGCATGCACCAGGGGCCTGTATCATGAAGCAGGATTACTGAGTTAGCTGGAACATGGACTGAAGTGAAAAGAGCTGTTCCGGGTTTTACTCAGTGCAGTTATCCAGCTAACTCAGTAATCCTGCTTTGTGATACAGGACCCTGGGGGGTATACTACGAAGCAGGATTACTGAGTTAACTGGATAACTACACTGAGTATAACCTCAGACACTCCCAAATCTACAGTTATCCAGCTAATTCAGTAATCCTGCTTTGTGATACAGGACCCTGGGGGGTATACTTCGAAGCAGGATTACTGAGTTATCTGGATAACTACACTGAGTATAACCTCAGACACTCCCAAATCTACAGTTATCCAGCTAATTCAGTAATCCTGCTTTGTGATACAGGCCCCTGGTTTCCCGCAGACTACCAGCTGTCACACATCTCCTATAACCAGCGGTAGCTCTCTCCTGCAGCACTGTGTGTCTGTAGTGTGTGAAATGGTCACTGGTGTGCAGGCAGCTGCACTGCACCTTGGGTAGGTGTGAGTGGCGGAGGGTAAAACTTGAGAACATGATGGAGAAAAAAAGATAAGCAGTTCCTTATATTCTGGATTGGCTTGGCTCAGCTCAGCTTTTTTCTTTTTTTCTGCTTGCAAAATGCTGCGCTGTTCAGGTCCAGTGGCCGGGGTAAGGCCAGATTAAATTTCTGCAGATCTGAATGCCGAACCTGATGCAAGCTCACTTTTGCCTCTGGAAGCAGTGTCTCTGTATCTCTCGCTCTCTCTCACTCTCTCTCACACACTCTCACTCTCTCTCACACACTCTCTCTGTTTCTCACTCTCTCACACAATCTCACTCACTCTTCCCCTCTCTCCCCATGTTCTGTCATCACAGGAGAAACGTTTACAATATTGTTTTGTCTGAGATGAGCATAAATGTATGCATAGAACCTGAAAATGCCCCAATTTCTAAGTTCTTAATAATGTCTCTTACTGCTAAGCCTTTTGAAGTGGGAGCAAAAATCATATAATCCAGTTGTCTCAAGGCCAGTGTGGAGACATTAAGTAATCTAGTCCACGATAGCCAAGAATGAACTTTGGAAGGTCATCGACAAGTAAATGGAAGGCTTCATTTTACATAAAACTCTCCAACCGCTCTGTGACAGCTATGCTTAGGGTGCCACCTCACTGACAGGCCCCCATCGGCTTCCATTACCTCTGCCCGCGTCAAGGGTGACAGACGGCTTTTCAAACCTGAAAGTTCACTCCTGCTGATACGAAAGCCGGTGACCGTTGGCATTACCGTCAAACGGTAAGATTGGCAAATCATGTGACCTCCCTTCATTATGAATGAGAGGGAAAAAAAAAGTGTGAAAAAGAGGCTTGCGGGGGGAAAACTTAGAAAAATAAAATTCCATTTGTTTCGTCATTCAAGGGACCAGGGAACAATTACAATTCTTTTTTTTTTTTTCTCCACAAAGTGAAGTCATTATGGAGATACCCTGCACCTGTACAATCACTGCCCCCCTCTCAATTAAGGGGTCAGTTGAGGAGTGTGAAAAGAGTTTGTCTTTAACCTTTTGCCCTTTTTCCAAACACTGTGTAAAGCTGGTTGAGACACAATATACCACAACACCGCCTGAAGCCAAGATGAGAAGCAGAAGTTGAACAAATTACCTTCCTAGTATCGCAACGGAAGACATCTTTGAAACAATTTGATGGGAAAATGAGGCCTGGCCAAGAGTGGCACTTTTGTTACATACACGGGATTATACAAAACTGAAGAGAACAGTTTCACAATTTAGCACTCTAACTGAAGTGTGTTTTTCCAAACCTCACTAAGTCCTGTTTTAGTAAACCATATTTTTCAAGGTGGATATAATTTTTCTGATATTTTCAGTTTTACTTTTACACAATTATTCTTAGGGATTTAAGTATAAAAATGTGATTTTCACACACAAAATTGGGCTGAGTGAGTTTTGGAAAGACACTCTTCAATGGCAGAACTGCGTTGCGTTACTATATTGCTTCCTTGTAGAAGTATGCATTATACAGGAGCTATTCTATGGTGAGTGCAGGTGAATGGGAGAGCCTTTGAGCCACTGTAGTGTGACTGTCTGTGGCCAGTAGGGGCAGCTGTAGCCCAACACAGACAGGGGGAGAGGTCTATGTGACTGCCCTTCTGCCCCGAAGCACAGAGCTACACTGGCCTGACTGTTCGGTCAAACCAACGGCAGTAAAGCAAAGGGCCTGAAGAGCGCTTCTCCCCTCAAATCCTCGAGTGTGTCTTCGCACGTTTCTGACGCCTGTCGGCTTTTCAGGACCGTCTGACTCGGCTGGTCGGAAATTACCTTACGCCGAGTCCTCCGATCCGTTATGATACGCAAATACCCACAGCGGCTAATAATTTTATGTCAACAATAGCAGCATCTTTCCTATTTATTAACTGGTTTCCCACGGTATCCAAGGTGAGGAACTGGGGATTCCTCAGAATCATGGTGGTCTTCATGAGTTTGGCAACATTTCTGCTGTGAAGATTTTCACTTGGATTTTTCCCAGAAAGTTTGCTGAAATAAAATAGGTCTGTATGGTGGTACCGCTGGGAAGTCATAATGACAGTGTATCACATTTTGCTGCTCCGGCGCCTTTGCGTACTTTTTTTTTTTTGCACATCAGGTGGAATTTCCCGCTAACCCCTCCCTGCTGCTCGACATTGCATCTGCTAGTCCTCCCAGCAGCCTCTCTCTTGCGCGGTGATGTTTCTCAGTGGAGGCCTCTGTCCAGCGACCAGGCCAGGCCTTTCTGGGGGAAACAGAGCGGGTTTAACTTCACACATGATTAATACCCCCATCACTTTCTAAATGCTTCACGCTTGCATTCCCTGCCGAAAGAAAGGCTAATGTTTGCCTTTCGCTACATTGGTGGGGGTGGGGGGAGGGACTAAAAACAGAAAGGAACATTCTTAAATTCGATAATTAGTCTGTTGACTTTTTTGGTGAAAGAAAAGGATTGGCCTCATTAGCTTTAATTGTCTTAATTGCCTTTCATCAACATGGCATGTAATTTCAGTCCTTAGTGTAGCTAAGTATCCTTAGTGCGTTTCACTCTTATTTGTGTATCGTACCAGCAGTCTGGAAAATAAAATAAAAAAATGATAATAAAAAATAAATGGAGCGCGGCTAGGATGGAGAAGGGGATCTGTGTGCGTGTGCGACTGCGTCTGAGTCTGTATGTATATGTGTGTCTGTGTCTGTGCATGTGTGTCTGTGTCTGTGTGTGTGCATGTGTGTCTGTGTCTATGTTTGTGTGCATGTGGTATGTGCGCAGGTGTGTGTGTGTGTGTGTGTGTGTGTGTGTGTTTGTGTGTGCGTGGTGTGTGCGCAGGTGTCTCTCTGTCTCTGTCTGTCTGTGTGTGTGTATGCATGTGGTGTGCGTGCGTGCGCATCTGTATGTATGTATGTATGTGCGTGCGCGCGTGCGTGTCTGTGTGTGTGTGCGTGCGTGCGTGCATGTGGTGTGCCTGCGTGCGTGTATGTATGTGTGTGTGTGTGTGTGTGTGTGTGTGTGTGTGTGTGTGTGTGTGTGTGTGTGTGCGCATGCGCGTCTGTATGTGTGTGTGTGTGTGTGTGTGCGTGCGTGCAGGAGGTGATGGGAAGAGAGAGAATGGAGCCCAGTGGACAGGCAGAGCAGGAGACATCTGCCCACTAATGGCCTGGGTGTGCTGGCTGTTGTGATGGCTGTTTTCCTTACCTCAGAGCAGGGCCATTGTAATCTATCCTCGCCGTGAATGAAGAGACGATTAGCGAGGCTGGTCTCCCACGGCAGGCTGGCTGGCTGACACGGGGTCCCCGTCCAACCCCCCCCCCCCACCCCCCCCCCATCCCCTGAAGACTAGGGCAGCCTAGGAAAAGTGTGCTCAACTCATCTGGGTACAAATTGCTATTATCTCCACGGGGGCCACCTGCCAATAGAGGCCTCTCCATTGTGTGGCTGTCTGCACGGGTTGTGGTGGTGCTGGGGGTTTGGGGGGTGGGGTGGAAGGGTGGTGCAATTGACAAAGCCCTTAGGGAGAAAGGCCAAAGAGGCAGGTCTGGCGCAAGCCTTCTCCGCTTCCCTTGTAAGAGATGGGGAGCAGTGCCAAACGTGAAACAGGAGGTGCACAAATCACCACCTCAGCAGGTCTAATGCCTTTGTAATTATTCATAAGCAGCGTCATTATGGGAGATAATGACAGTAATACCAATTTTGATACCACTTAATGTGTCAATCTGTCTTATTCATGCTGAAGGAATATTATTTTTGTTTCGTTGAATCAAAATACAGCACAAGTATCCCATTAACCTGGCACGTTGCGAGGTGCTAATGGTTAAAATGCGCGCTGCAAAACATACTTCCAGCTGAATCAATGTGCCAAATGGATGGTGCTTTGAGTAACAGTGCATTAGTCCTGATGTCTGTGGTTTGTGGTTAACACAGAACAGGCCAGTTTCCAGGCTTACTAATGTAAATACTAAATACTGTTTTGTTTTAGAACATCAACCACTGCTGTAATTTGATACAGTTAAATCTATGTATACAAAGTTTGTGTGTGAGTGTGCGTGCGTGCGACGTGTGAGTGCATGCATGCGCCATGTGTGAGTGTACATGCGTGCGACGTGAGTGCATGCATGTGACGTGTGAGTGCATGCATGTGACGTGTGAGTGCATGCATGCGACGTGTGAGTGTACGTGCGTGTGCATGTGCATGTTTGTTTTGCTTTTGCATTTTTCGCTGAGGGTCTAATTTAACATTTTAGCGCATGCAAAACCAATAACCATAATCCAATGATTGGTGCAAAACAAATACCATGACCAATCATCGGTCATGTTATTGGTTTTGCGTGTGCTAAAATGTTTTTCGCACGCTCAAGGTTTTAGTATGTCAGGCCCAAAAGCAAAACGGAAAAGAATCTCTTTAAAAAAGAGAGGAGCAGAAAGGAGGAATATTTTTAAAAGGGAAACTATTGTGCAGTCTTTATGATGGCTTGCGTTCTATGAATTATGAATGGTGATTCTCACGGAGGGTTGGAGAAGGCTCTCTGCAGCTGTTCTGCGACTGAGCTCAGTTAGCGCAGAGCTTTTTTTGAGCCCTGTTAGCACAGAGCTTTTTTTGAGCTCAGTTAGCGCAGAGCTTTTTTTGAGCCCTGTTAGCGCAGAGCTTTTTTTGAGCCCTGTTAGCGCAGAGCTTTTTTTGAGCCCTGTTAGCGCAGAGCTTTTTTTGAGCCCTGTTAGCGCAGAGCTTTTTTTGAGCCCTGTTAGCGCAGAGCTTTTTTTGAGCCCTGTTAGCGCAGAGCTTTTTTTGAGCCCTGTTAGCGCAGAGCTTTTTTTGAGCCCTGTTAGCGCAGAGCTTTTTTTGAGCCCTGTTAGCGGAGAGCTTTTTTTGAGCCCTGTTAGCACAGAGCTTTTTTTGAGCCCTGTTAGCGCAGAGCTTTTTTTGAGCCCTGTTAGCGCAGAGCTTTTTTTGAGCCCTGTTAGCGCAGAGCTTTTTTTGAGCCCTGTTAGCACAGAGCTTTTTTTGTGAAGTGGTTTTTGCTTCTGTCCCCTGAGATGCCTCCTCTTTGAGCAGCACACGCACGGGAGCACACCGCTATACCCACACACTTTCCGCTAAAAACCTCCTCTTTGAGCAGCACACGCACAGGAGCACACTGCTGTATACACACACTTTCCGCTAAAAACCTCCTCTTTGAGCAGCACACGCACAGGAGCACACTGCTGTATACACACACTTTCCGCTAAAAACCTCCTCTTTGAGCAGCACACGCACGGGAGCACACTGCTGTATACACACACTTTCCGCTAAAAACCTCCTCTTTGAGCAGCACACGCACGGGAGCACACTGCTGTATACACACACTTTCCGCTAAAAACCTCCTCTTTGAGCAGCACACGCACAGGAGCACACTGCTGTATACACACACTTTCCGCTAAAAACTAAGGGCTCTTCACGCAGCCTTTCTCCATGAAAACATATGTTCCTCTGTGCTCCTAATGAACTGGTTTGTTTGTAAAAACGGAAGCACTAAAGCCGACTATTGCATCAAAATGAAAGCCATCTATGAATTATAAATCTAGTGATCTGGATTCTACTGTAAATTTCATTAGGAATGATATCATACCTGAACATGAAAACCTGGGACAATTATGAATTTACCTGTTTTGTACAATAATTATTGTGGGGGGTGTGTGTGTATGTTTGCATATTGCTATAGAGCTGGGCCATCCAGCCCTACAGAAGGTTCCTGGGGCAAGCAGGTTTTGTAATTGATTTATTGAAGTGATTATTTGGATGTAAACACAGTTGAGGTGTGGGGAGGTACTAATTGGTAGGAAGCCTCATGTCTCCAGCCTTCTTGGCATTGTCAGACTCTGCCTTTACAAGGATAACCTAAAGTTTTGGTGCTTTCACGGTGTTGTAAATCTTTAAGAGGAAAAGAGAAAGAAAATCTTTCTCAGATGCCATGGAAAACAGACAAAATTAACAACCTGTCAATCACAAATCTTGCATGAAGGGGATGGGCTGTCACTCGTCCATGACAGAGTAGGTCTCAGCAGCAAATCGGAGATCTCCTTTCTAATGCGATTTGACAGGGAAATGACAGCAAGTGTACAAGAGTGACCTTCACCCAGCATTATTGCACCATCAAATACCTGACAATACCTTTTGAACAGCGCCCTCGGTCTTGATCTATGGGTATATTGACATCCCTCAAGTCTCCCCCACATGTGTCAGATCTGTCTTCAACCCTTGCCTTGTGTCCTTTGCATTTGACATTGCTAAGGAAGCTCAACTGACCCTCGGTCCGTCCGATAAAAGACACGGAAGATAGTAATTTATTGAATAGGAGATCGGTATCTTTCTGGAAGCTGAGGGGGAGAAAAAAAATGAAGAATTTTTTAATATCCTGATTACGACTGGTAATAAACCGTACGTGTGTATATATACCATTTCAAATTACATGTAAATTGAAACTCCACCCTCCCTCCCTGAAACTCCACCCTCCCACATACATGTCCTTGTATTGATTGGCTCATCACTACAGCAGGTCCTCTTAAATGCTATTGTCTGCCCCTCCCCCAGCCGAGTCACTCGGAATGTTATGGGCCTTTTTAGAATTTTAGAAAACAAACACAATTAGAAAGGTATTAGACCCCCCCCCCTTTTTTTAAATATGATATAGGGAAAAGGAGGCATATAAGAGCTAGGATAGCACGCTAAGGCTAAGAGGCACTTTGCTGCAGTGTGCTGAACATCTGGGGATCGGATAATCTCATTTATTTCCCACGTGTGAACCGCCTCCTCAGGCCAACTACTGCTGGAGCTGAAGCTGAACTTTGGCAATAGCGTTAACGTACGGAAAAAAGACACGGGAAACTTTCCCTGTTTTTGGTCCCTAAGCTTTAATCCCATGTTTATCATAAATGCTGCTCTACTGGGGAGTGGGCGTGGCTAGAGGGGTACTTAGAAAGGCAGATTTGCTTGTCTGCTAGCGTTTTGCTCGGGCACTTCGACGGCACGCCGAATCGGCGCGATCTTAGTGGGGTCTCACAGACGTGCTGGAATTAGAACGGGCGTAAAGCGTCTTTAATGGGAGCCTTTGCCGTGCAGCTGCTAAGCCGCTTCACAGGAATACCAATAAATTGCAGCTACATAACTTCCCCCTTAATCAGATTGGAGCAATCAGTTTGATAAATTTTCCCATATGTTGCCAGAGAGCAAGGGGAGCGAAGGCCCAGGGTTACGGCAAGGACACAGGCCACGCCGAGGTTACTGTGTCTGGCTACAATTAGGCACTTGGTGGAGGAATTGTGACGATGCTTCTGGGAGCGATTGCTCCTCAGTCATTTGTAATTACCGCCTCCATCAGGAATTACTCCCACTGAAGGAAAAGTGTGGCGGTTCTGGCGGTTTACAAACACATGTTTCCTTCTGATAGCCCAGCCTATTCAACAAACTCAAAACAACATGTAAACAAATAATGAAATAAGTGAAATGTAATGGGGGGGAAAGGTTTGATGGACGGAACAGACGCACTCTTTTTTTTTTTTTTGTGGGGGGGGGGGGGGGGGGTTAATATTGTTACTCGTTGAAATTGACAAACCCATCCCCATTTTACTTGATGAACAGCAACATGGGATGGTGTTGGAAAACAAAAATAGAAGATTTAAAAAAATTAAAATAAAATAAAAAAATAACTATATAGTAGCATTGCCATTCTATTCATATATTAACGTTGAGTCATTATTGTTGCATAAAAGTGACTTTGACGATTAAGAATTCTTTTCATTAAGATGCGTGATGACCTTATTTGGCTCCTCCAGCTTTCCATTCGCATATAAATCATAAAAATAAGACCACGGATATCTGGGGTTGCCAGGATTTCAGAGAGTGAGAGAGACTCTCAGAATGCCATTGCTTGATCTGGATATAAGGGTGCAGCTATAAGGACCTGGCCTGGCCTTGAATGGAGCAGAGTAGGGGTGTCTCGGTGGCGTAGACTGTAAGAGCACCGTCCACATGCTCGCTGCGAGTAGAGATGTCGGAGGTTCGAATCCGGCCACGTGACCTCTGTCTCTCCCGCTCTCTCCCTCCGCATGTCTCTCTACACTGTGCTGTCCAATAAAGCTTAAAAAGCCCTAGAAAAAAATATATTTTTTAAAAAGACGGGGTAGTGTTTTTGAAATGTTTCCAAGACTAACATGCATCTTATGGGTCATTTACCCCCCCCCCCCCCCCCCCCCCCCCCTCCCTTGCAGACTACAGCCAGGCTTCAACAAACAGGTGCCCTTGTGCGCTTCTTCCTGCTGCACGCTCTCTTCTCCCGCCAAAGTTTAGCGGTATCGAGTCGGGTCTCGTTCACATCAAAAGCGCTCCTCCCCTCTCCCCTCTCCCCACTCCCCTCTCCCCTCTCCCATCCACATACAAATTCTCCTTATTTGCCTCTCACCATGTTAGTTGCTGCTCAGTAATGCGGTTACCGTTCCTTGCAGCTGTGCGGCGCAGCACCAAACCAGCTGCATTTCATAATTTACATCCAGCAGTGGTGTCTACGTTCTGCCTGAACAAAGGATTAAACGGACAGAAACGCAAACGTGCGCACAAACCTTAGCCGATTTCACCGTGCGACAGTTTATATGCCTTCGTTCCTGTAGGGAACGCAGTTGTTAACATACTCTGGCTGCAATAACGGTAATGCTGATGATCCAGATTCGTAGTGTGTTGGCAAAGGACACTTCACGCCAACTCTACTCTGTGTTTAAGGCTTGAAGAGCGGAGCTGGAAATCCAGATGTGGCCATTGCTATTACCCCTGAATGGATCTTAGTCCTTAATTTATATTCAGCGTGGACCTGCAGCTGTGAGGTCGCAGTGTGCTCCATCCCCAGGCAAACACGGGCCAGCTTTAGCACTGATCAATTTCACTATATTCCCTGGATTTCGCTGGAAAGGAAATTCCTAAAGATTACTACTGCGTCAATATTACGAATTGGTGCTTTTGTATTTAAAACCTCTAGACTATAATGGCAACAGCTGTGATATATATGGTCATAGTGCCATAGCAAGTGAATTATTAACCTATTTCTCTTCACACACACACGCACGCACGTACGCACAGACATAAACACACATGCACATCATACACGCACAAACACTTTGAATGTTTCCCTTTTTTAAACATTAACAATTTGTTCCTTTTTCCTCATGCCCGTAATGTGCGCACAAATAAAAATGGGAAAATCAATGTAACCTGCAATTTTTATAGCGCTGATTTAAGTGCTCCTGACAGTCGAAATCCAATCGAGCCGCTGCAGCTGACAAGCCTGACGTGCCTTACCATGCTGCCCCTCAATTATGCATACCCCAATGTTTCTCCGGATTTTAATTGAATCACACTGTCTCAAACTTGTTATTTTTAATTTGTTGCATTTGATTTTTGACATCAGCGCCAGGGTGTCATGAATTATGCAGACGGGGACCTTAATTGTGGATGTTATTAAAACAAAACTAATTGCCAATGATTAAGATGTGAATGTGAGGGTCTTTCACCCTGACGTACGTTTCTGCAGCTGATAAATAATTATTTGAATTGTTTGCTGTTGATGATGATGTTGCTGTTGTGGGGGGAGTTTCTGATTGAATCTAATGGAGATGTAAGGAAACATCTCCAGCCTCTATTTGTGGGGTCATGAAATTAACTTTTTCACCCGCTGGCCAGAATGGCTTGTGGATTCCCAAAATCACCAGCTATTTTCAACATTTTACCAGCCACGTTACTTTTTACAATATCAGCCTGGGCCCCGTTTCCCAAAAGGATCTTAGATAAAGATCATCTTTGGCTATTTTGTTTTTATATTACTTTCATTGTTTGTTTGTTTTTCGTTATTTGTTTTTTGTTTTTCTCCCTCTATTTTTATCATTTTACTCACAAAATTAATAAAGTACAAACGTAAAACACACACTAATCTTAACTCTAAGATGCTTTTGGGAAACCGGGCCCTGGTTGGTTACCAGCCAAAGTGGCTGCTAGAGTAGAAAACCTTACCAGCCACATTCAAAAGTTTTATTTCACACCCTGGGTTCTGATGTAGCTCTGCCAGATTCCAGTGTTCAACGTCTTGTTCTCCACAATTCCATTCTCATTCCTGGCTCGCTGAAATGCTTTAAGTTCTATTGATCCCTTTTTGTTTCCTCTTGTGAACTTACAACATTGCTTTTTGTGAGATATGTACAACCTCTCTGTAATGTGGAAAATGATTTCACTATTGTCCTGTGTGTATGTCTTATAACGGAATTTGAAATTCAGTCTCTTACAAGTGAGTGCTGTCAAGCAGGCTGTAATAGGCTCATTGTATTTCATATATAGCATGACATTAAGCAGTGAACGAATAAGAGTTAAGAGTCAGGGAGGCTGGTCGGAGCAGAGTGGCTTTGTAGACATTTCCATGAGAAACAAAACAAATGGTGTATCATTTAATCCAGCGGAGATTACCAAGCACACTCTTTTAAAATCTTATTTGTGAAAAAAAATTAGTTCAATACATTTTTTTCCCCCAAATGTCATCGGAACATCAAATAAAACGCATCGCACATTGTTCCGTTCCGATTGCAGATTTTTTTTTTTTGGCAATAACATTTATGTGAAGGCTGGCATTGCTGAACTACAGTGAGGGTAATTCAGTCACAAAAACCTCAAAAATCATTTTTAGATGGTAATTTGTGTGGAAGAAAAACAAGCTTATTTCAAACGGGCTTAACAATGTCAGCTGTAAAATAAACATTCCCCAACTCATCTGAGACTCGAGTGATTCAATTTAGCCTGTAGGCAAAGCTGAAACACCTGACTCTAACGCGCTGGATCCTTCTGTCTTTAAATCGGCATCGCTTTGGAGATGTCTGGAAGTCATTTCCAGTCCTGCTAGGGGAGGAATGGTTGCTTTAGTTTCATGAATGTTCAATCAATTCAATAGGACAGCTCAACTTTTTTTTTTTTTTTTTTTTTTTTTTTCAACAAGCATTTAAAGCCCCACAGGCACCTACAGACTCAAAGAAGGAATTTAAAAAACTGAATTTTTATCTTTGGGGCCAGCTAAAGACCCCCCCCCCCCCAAAAAAAAGAAAAAAGAAACAAGGCCATTCTAAATGGGTAATAAGGACAACAGTTGGTGGTCCACGTCCACATACACTTAGTACAAAGTTAAACTCTGCGCCTTTAGGTCTTGGAGAGCCCTTATCTTCACCATCTTTTCACAATTACTCTGTTTATTACCAATATATAAAATTCATATTTTAATATATACCATGATATATACCATTGTAGTAATATATATTTGATATATTTTTATCATACATATGTGGATGTGAGATTGAGGCGTCCAGGGTGCTATGAACTTTTTTCCTCCTTTTGGCAGAAAAATAATTATTAATTGCTAAATCTGAAATGGTATTTGTGCAGCAGCTAATGAGAAACGTGTGTTAACGTTTCCATTTTAACAACAGCAGCTGTGGCTGTACACGCAGTAATCAGCACCAGTTAGAGGGTGTACTGCGTGTGTAGCTCAAACACACGGATGCATGTTTATGTTTTCAGTCTGTTCAAATTAAAACCGTTATCTGTGATTCTAAGTTGGGTACACCACATGTACTGCACAAATCAATCTACCATGCCTGCAGGTGTTCTGGCCCTTATGGAAATGTAATATACTGCAGTATATTTTAAATATATTGTGATGATAATTTTGATATATTTACAAGATACTGCAGTATATTATTTTTTCATAAGGGGGGTCTTATTACTGTTCTGTTTTTATCCAGTTTGTACACTCTGTAGACTTTTAGAATCGATGAGATAAGAAAAGAAATTGCTCCATGCACTACTAAAATATTATAATATTATTATATAATATATAATAAACGTATTTTCCACTCAGGAATGCTAATAGTGTAGATTGTAACTCTGTTACTCTTACTCTGGTTGGCCAGGAAGAAATATCTGCCTTTAGGCCTTCAAACTGGAACACAGAAAGTGACTTTAGTTATTCCCTTAATCCGCTGTTTTCACAGGAACATGGTAATCCAAAACTCCCACAGGAGCTGAAGGAAAGTAGCTTTAAACAAAAATACTTGGGGACGATTCCTCAAGTAAACAGTGGTGATGGCGAGGCTGCCGGGCAGGCTTGTGTTGAAGATGTGGTGTTGGCAGCCTGTTAGTGAGGCCGTGCAGATCTTCATGCGTTTGTCGGTGAATACTGTCCGTAATGCATTTTATTATTGCTTTACGGGATCAGGATACCAAGAATGAGTGCTTGCTCTGTAGTGGACTGAAATAGGTCATCGCCATGTCTTTACTGCCTGCCGTTCACAGAGCTCGCATTTGGTTTTGACCAAATGTTTTACTATTACCAAATGCACCAAGAAATATTTTATATTTTTGGTGAATCCTTTCCCCCAGATATCTTTCTTGTTTGCTTATTTGGAAAAGCGGTTTGAGGAGAACATTTAAGGAACCCTCTTAAGTTGGGTATCGTATACCCTTCTATTTTCAGCATAATCAAATCATAAAATATAGATTTTCTTTCCCCAAATCCTACCTTGCATCACCATTGATTCAGAGATAATGAAATTCTTAGATGTGGCCTCATTCCAAAGACTACCGGTCTTGTGATGAATACAGGCATGAAACAGAAAGACTAAACAAAACATTGATAGTTTTCAATAAGTAAATTACGTTGCAGTAATTAAAATGACATTATACAGGAATTGTAATTATGTTACCGTGCATTACGGTCATTTGAATATTCACTGTAGTGGCGGAATGTAGTGGCGTGATGCTCTCCAAGCTCACCTGACAGTTAATTTTATTTGTGTCTTGTCTCTGCCAGCTTTTCCATTCTGTATGCAACTTAAGAACCCTGCAACATCCTCTGCCAATTTTAAAAAAAGTCCGTCTGTCCCTAAAAGTCTATTTCAATAAGCTGGCCACTTACAGCACTGTCAATATGATAGAGTAGCTGACTAAATTTCAAGAGCATCTCTGGAATGGCTGCAGTTTCTTGTCTTCTGAAATGACAATTAGAGTCACTTTCCGCACAAGTTAGGTCAAATCTCCCCTGTCAGCCACACGGAGAGGGGAATGTCTCTGGACAGAGACTAATGTCTGTCCGGCAGTGATTGTATTTTCCACTTCCTGTGATCCTCCCATTGACCGCTCTGAAGTGGGGACAGAAGCCGGAGATTTGTGAGGCAGGTGTTTCATTGGATGAGAAATCTGTCTTGCAGGCCTCTGAGGCACTTTCAGAAAATTCCCTTCCTATTTTCAAGGATGCGACTGTCAGTAAGCCAGTGATTTTTGTTAAGTATCTCCCTGGGTTCAGTTTTAATATCCTCCTACCGATAAAAATGCCAAAGTAATCATCCCATAAAATGTTCAGAAATAAAATATGGGGGGTTTAGGGGGGGGGGGGGGGGGGGGGGGTTGGGGCACGGGGCAGGAAATTGCCTGGCTCAGTCTGCATATAGTGCAATAAAATGTGTACATCCTGTCCATGTTGTTCATTCTGCTTGACAAGCTCTGGCTTCATGTCTAACATTCTTCAATCCAATGAGAAGTATTTACCTCTGAAACACACTCACTTATTTGAGGGTGCCCCATCTCATTTGATTATAATTAAGTGAAAGCAAAGACACGTATTGCAACAATCGGTGACGTATGATCATTTTATGGAAAAACGATATATAAAGCGGCCCCAATTACATTTTCGAAAGTATATGGTTATGGTTGTAATTTGTGATAATGGTAAACGTGTTTTTTCACTATTTATCATTTTATTTAGTAAGTGCATAAACTTTTTAACTAGTGAATATTCAACTGACATGCAAAAGTACTACCAGGAAGAATGATCATGAATCAATTTTGGAAAGGTATTTATTTTTTATTTTTTATTATTTTTTTGCATTAAGGGAGGGTTGCTTTTCACCTTGAGTCAGTCCCTTCTGCTTCTCGAGCTCCACCGTTGACTAAGAGAGCTGTAATTGCTGTCAATCACGCTTCACCGAAAACCATAAAGGTAAAGCCATTTGAGAATGGAATGAAGGAATTAAGACAGATCCTTCCTCCTGTCCCGTGGGAATGTGTTTTTTTTTTTAACCCCCCCACAACCAACCCTTGTTTACCTTTTATTGTCAACTGCAAACATGTTTCGAAAAGACGCATTGAAAAACGGCAAAGACGCAGCAACACAGACGCAGTAATTGAGAAGATTACCCTCGGAAAGTGCCAGAAGTGATTTGGCTTTTTGGGAAGTTTTTGGCGGAGAGGAATGTTTGCGGGCGGGAGGCATGAGGCAGGGAGAACGACTGTACAAAATGGTAATGTGGATTTTATTTGGTTTCTCTGACACCTCATCGGCACTGGCGGTGCCGAGAGGCAGCTTGTGCATCCTCGCGCTCTCCCACTTCAGTTTGTGTGCTTCTCCACATAATTACCCACACGCTGGTCATGTATAAAAAAATAAATAAAGGTACATTTTTCTCTTCTTTTCCTTTTTTGGTTCACATGAACTCCGTATGATTTCTTTATTAAGCCAAGTTTTTTTTGAACGGTTTTTTGAATGCAGGATGTTTGCGCGCTCCAAACGGCGCGCAGCTTGACCGCCCCGTAACGGGTAAAAATGGTTAAGCGTTCCTGACGGAGCCCGGTCTCGGGGATCAGCCCGGGTCCTGCCTGCTGCTGAACACGTGTTAATTCTGCACCTTCTGACAGAATTAACATTAGAATTCGTTCAGAAGTGTCATCCACGTAGGCCCAATCCCTTCTGCGGGGGCTCCGATCTCTTCCGCGGGGGCTCCGGTCTCTTCCGCGGGGGGCTCCAATCTCCAGGAAATTGCTTGCATTAGGGAGATATATTGGTGTGAGAAGCACCAGCACCTCTGACACTGTGTTTCAGGGGTTAGTAGTGTTTAGTTAAGTTCTAGTTCTTTCTTTTCTTTACCCATACTGCAATAACCAGACAAAGACGCAAAGCAAATTCATTGAACAGTTATAATGCAGTGATTAAACTTTTAATTGCATTGGAAATATGCTATGCATACTCGAGTAATGTCCTAAACGGTGCTCCTTGAGAACTGTTGACCGTATCACTGTGTTCTTGCTGTTTTGTCTTGTTGGGTATTGCTGTCATTTCATGAAGGATATAGCCGGGCTGATATGTTTTTTTTGCTTTTGGGAATTTTTTATTTTTTTTTGGAAATGTACGTATATATTTTATGAATGACAGCAGGCATCGCACAGCAAGTTCAGATGAACGATGTCCATTTGAAGACGTAGGCCTATAAATGGCGTACATTAGAGAACGCAGATGGCGGTGGCGAGTGTGTGGGCATGACGACGTTTAACATGTCACAGCGAATCCTGGCAGGTTCTGGATGGGAAAACGAGGGAACCATCTTCAGCCGGGCTCGGAGCAGCCAAGCTCTTTTGAAGTTCTGCCTGCCATATATCATTCTATCCAGATCAATGTCCATATGGACATGATTTGAATCACCCCCCCACCCCCCCCCGCCTATCTTTTCCAGAAATTGGCCTCGTCTATATATGGCTGTGATTCATCACTCTGTGCAGAAGGATCAAGATATTCCCGTTCTCTATCTCGGTTCACGTGTGTCTCGGAGCTCAGCACTTTATTTTCGCCTCAGTGAATTAAGTTAAATTTGTCCCGCGGAACACAAGCAAGTCCTTTGTTACTCTGTCACAAATGAACTGACATGTGGCGAGCATCTGTTTCACAAATGAACTGACATGTGGCGAGCATCTGTTTGAATGGGCTCTGAGAAACACGCTTTAGTTGGGTCCGTATTTTTCATTTGCATTTCTGTAAAAGAAAAAAAAAAGTGCATTCTTCCAGTTATGTTTTAAGAGAGAATTCTGTACAAAATCAAACGGCCGCAGACAAATGACATTGTTAGTATAATCAAGTGATGTTGTTATATTTTCATTAAAAACAGTTAACACCATTTAAACTGCCCTTAAATTTACTTTTTCTGACTTTTGGGAATGATTCTGAACACTTGTTTATGTCCTTTTCTTTCTTCCGTGAAATGTAATTAATTTAGCTCGTAAAGCATAATTCCAGCCATACCGAGTTTTTAGTTTAAATTAAATTAAAATTGATTAATTATGTTGTTTTTTCCCTCCCACCAAACACATGCTCTTGAGGAATTTGCCTTTTCATTACAGACTGGATTTGATGAAGCTCCAGTCGTGAGTTCCACATTTAAAAAGTATTTTAATTGCTTAATTCCAACCTGTACTTAGATTAATGGAGAATGTAAGACGGAAGGATTTTGACCTTGTGGGTGTGTGTGAATCGATACGAAGTTGATAAAGCCAAGTTCATTGCTGCCTAAACATAAAGCAAACCTGATTTGTTTACTTCCCTAAGCTGGTGTGTGTCAGGCCCATTATGAAATGATTTATAGGCCACTACCCAAAGAAATTGTTTAAAGCAGATTAGGTTCAGGGAACGATCACCACTAATATGACAAGCTGATGCTGTATGACAGGTAAGCAAGCAAACAAGTTCCTGAAATTCAGACTGAATTAGGATCCTAATGATCCAATGGGGAGCAGGAGATTTAATCAAGGGAGTGGGGGGGAGGGGGGTGGGCGAGGGGTGGGGGGTGGCTGTCTCCACACCCAAATAGAGGTGTACCACTCCCCTGTGAAAGAGGCGACAGCGTCCATGCCTGAACAAGCTGCACAGAACCGTTCTCTGTGAGCGTGCGTGCGTGCGTGCGTGCGTGCGTGCGTGCTTATTAATGCATAGCGCTCCTGCGGATTTTGTTTAAATGTGTTCTATTAAGAGTTATTTTGTGAGTGGACAGTAACTGCGTTTCGGCACAATTATGAAACCATGAAAAGGACATGTAAACCTTTTCTTACACGCGCTATTTCTGAAATATCTCATTTTTATAGAGATTTTATACACCATATTATATATATATATATATATACATATAAGAAGTACATGGATTGTGAGGATGAATGAAGCAACTTTTAGCATTTCAGTATATATTTTTTATACATTTTTAAGATTGTGTGCATAGACGGATGCATCCGTGTCCTTTTGCATAGAAATGCTACTTAAAAACTTTAACCTCGTTAGAATTAAATGAACATCTAACAGCTTCTAAAAAGGAAATTTAAATGGCAAAAAAAAAAAAGTGAAGTTGAAATGGAGTAATATCTTCCACTAGGATTTACATGTTTTTAATTTATTGATCCATTCCTCTTTTTTTAGAAACATATTTCTCTTTATTGGAAAATAATGAATACAAATGAGTAATGCTCCTTGGATCTGTGGACACATTAAGCAAATTGTGTACAAATTACACAATATTAATGCATGAGTAAAATGCATTGTTTGGACATTGGAAAGTGCATAATAAACATTACATTATGGAGGCTAAGAATATAAATGTCAAGAGTTGAGAACAAATGTATTATGCATTTTCAATATATTTGTTGTTCAAAAGGCACAATTAAAAACTTTCTCGCATATTATTTATATATAAGTTTGAATATTATGAACTGGAATATAATTATTTTAATATGTTGCAGACATTGGTGTTTGAGTTTATATTCCTGGGAGTGTTCCTAAAATTAATAAATGAGATTTAAAGGGAAAATGAAAGGCAAGACATCAGAACAGTAAAATACCAAACATTTTTTTATATGAATATTTATTCAGTTTTGTTTTCCTCTGCATTTAATCATCATGATAATAGTAATTACAGGAACAGGAGCTGGAAGCTGGAAGATCACTTCTGGAATGAAATAATATGATAGCAAAAATACAGTGACTGAAAATAAACCAGTATTTTTTATTTTTTTTTCCACACCACTATATGATTAATGCCAATACACTCCCTCCATGAAAGCTTATCTCTGTATTTTTCAGGGGCAAGGGAACTTATGAACACTAATGGGAACATTTTATATGGTTTTTGTCCTCTTATGAGCAAATATGATCAAATCTTGTATATGATACCTTACCGACTATATACTGTATGATATTAAATTCACTCATCAGGACATGTACTTGTGCAGAAACCAGCCGAGCATAAATATATCTAATTGATTTTAATGCTGTCACTTCAGGTGATCTGTTGTGTTATTGTCACTGTGTCATAGCTCTTCTTTTTCCTCTCCTCCCGCCATTTTGTGTTGCGTCTTTTACAAGTTTACACTGCTTCTCCTACGTACCATAGAGTAAGAGCAGAGCAAGGAATATTTAACCGATCGAACAACTAATTATTTAACTGAACGAACAACTAATTATTGAACATATTGCAGTGAAAGAAAGATCCTCAACTTTCTTTTCACTTGCAACTCAATATTCCGGGTTCAGGGAGGCTGCGATGAGTCTTTGGCGAGAGTGCTGTGATTTGGGGTGGAGGTGGGGGGGGGGGTTGGGGATGAAAGTTTTAGATCAATGCCTAATTAGTAGGGCCTACAGCTCCGGCTCTACTGTTCTAACGAGGGGTTTGTTATCGAACCCCGCGCGCACGCCCAGTGTCACAGCGGGCAGAGGGAGAGAATTACTGTTATAGCAAGGACTCTGCGGTCCCAGACGCAGCGTGATCTACACCTGCAAAATCCCCCAAATCCCCCACAAACTCAAAACAGGCATTGATGTGCAAACACCAGGAACTGGGGAGTGAGGGGTGGAGTTGAAGAGAGAGCTGGGGGGTGAGGGTGGAGTTGAAGAGAGAGCTGGGGAGTGAGGGTGGAGTTGAAGAGAGAGCTGGGGGGGGTGAGGGTGGAGTTGAAGAGAGAGTTGGGGAGTGAGGGTGGAGTTGAAGAGAGAGCTGGGGGGGTGAGGGTGGAGTTGGAGAGAGAGCTGGGGAGTGAGGGTGGAGGTGAAGAGAGAGCTGGGGGGGTGAGGGTGGAGTTGGAGAGAGAGCTGGGGAGTGAGGGTGGAGGTGAAGAGAGAGCTGGGGGGGTGAGGGTGGAGTTGAAGAGAGAGCTGAGGGGTGAGGGTGGAGTTGAAGAGAGAGCTGGGGGGGTGAGGGTGGAGTTGAAGAGAGAGCTGGGGAGTGAGGGTGGAGTTGAAGAGAGAGCTGGGGAGTGAGGGTGGAGTTGAAGAGAGAGCTGGGGAGTGAGGGTGGAGTTGAAGAGAGAGCTGGGGAGTGAGGGTGGAGTTGAAGAGAGAGCTGGGGAGTGAGGGTGGAGTTGAAGAGAGAGCTGGGGAGTGAGGGTGGAGTTGAAGAGAGAGCTGGGGAGTGAGGGTGGAGTTGAAGAGAGAGCTGGGGAGTGAGGGTGGAGTTGAAGAGAGAGCTGGGGAGTGAGGGTGGAGTTGAAGAGAGAGCTGGGGAGTGAGGGGTGGATTTTAAGAGAGAGCTGGGGGGGTGAGGGTGGAGTTGAAGAGAGAGCTGGGGAGTGAGGGTTGAGTTGAAGAGAGAGCTGGGGGGTGAGGGTGGAGTTGAAGAGAGAGCTGGGGGGTGAGGGTGGAGTTGAAGAGAGAGCTGGGGAGTGAGGGTGGAGTTGAAGAGAGAGCTGGGGGGGTGAGGGTGGAGTTGAAGAGAGAGCTGAGGGGTGAGGGCGGGAAGGGGGGTGGGGGTGGGGGTGGGCGGGGGGGCTGTCCTTTACACATTTTAATAATGTTCATTAATGGATAATGGGGTCAGTGATGAGGAACGGGAGTGCACATTATTCATGTGGTTTTCTCTGTCCTCGTGCCTGTGCGGGGAGAGTGTGGTGGAGACAGTGGCAGGAATCGCGTTTAACGTGTGTCCAGAAAATCTGTGGTTGTACATGTGCGCACACACACACACACACACACACACACACACACACACATCACTACAGATACATGCATCACTTTCACACGCAAGACATTAATTTGAGTGAAATGCAACAGCATGAGAACTGAACATGATCTAGATCTCTGCAGGCAGGCAGCTTGGTTATTAATGATCAATTAGGGCATAGTATGATTCATATCAGTTAAGCAGGTGGTGCTTTAATCGCACGTTTTTTCCTCTGTTCGTGACCCGCTCTCCAGCTTTAATCCCAATCCAAATAGGCCTTCGCTCAAACTCCGTGTGCGCATAGCATTCAGCCTGTGTCCGAATCAGAGCCCTGTCTACTGCGCCCTGTCTCCTGCGTACAGTGCACTGGCAGCAGTGTGCTGTTTAATGTGCACTGTTTAGCAGTCCGCGAAAAATATCCGCCATACTATTTTCCAACCGTACTGTGGAAGTGTCGTAAGCAGGTCATAAGACGTCCCACCAGTGTTGCCATGTCCGTGGTTTTACAGCTAAATTGGGATATTGTCAACATGCAGTCACGGGTAAAAATGAAAAGTCGCAAAGCACGCACTTATTTTAAAAAGTAAAAATAAGATTATTTCTATTTAAAATACGTTGGTTTCAGTTAAAAATATATTTTGGGCTAGTTTTGAGTCGCCATTTGGCTGGAAAGTCTCTGGCAAGACCTGGCAACCCTGCGTTCCACCCTTGTGCTGCCATGTCACGTGTTGTTTTTGTTGTATTTGAAGGAAAACGTCAGCGAAGCTGCGCCTCTTCTTTTTTTTTTTTAAAACGAAGCTTCACGTCATATTTATGCGACCAAAATGTTCGTGTACTTCTTAGTGTGCTCCCGAATGTACTCAACGAAACCCCGGAAGTAAATGTGTCATCCGGGGTGTTTCAAGTATACTGCAATTCTCGTCCTATCTACTCACCAAGGCTACTCAATAGTGTGGAAGAGTGTTGATTCGGACATGGCCTATGTGTCTTGCTTCGCTGCTCAAATTCTACACTGCTGAAGCCCCCCCCCCCCCCCCTCTATTTTTTCTGGTTTTATTCTTCTTCTGACATTTTGTCTATTGTGTACCATACCCAATGGGATGAGTAAGTACAGTCTAGGGAAGTCTTGTGCAGGGAGTCTTGCCAGGAGCCAGGAGGAGAATTTTTTTTGCCTAATTTGTCCTCTCCATTCCAGTTCCTGCTGTGGGATCAGTACGGGTGTTGCTACCTTATTTTTCACCTTTGAGCCAGGTCACGCCCTCTGCCTAAATGCCAGGGCAAAAGCTCACTTGATTTCTCTCCGTCAGAACACACAAGCTCTTTGCCTGTTTAACTTACACCAAATCTCCCCAAATGTGTACATTATATTCTTACACTAGGCAAGCAGCTCTGGGTAGCTTTGTCAAATTTAGTGTATAGCAAGCTATATTGCAAATGTTGATTGAATCCAGGCCATGGATATAACAGCTTTTTCTCTTTCTTTCTTTATAAATTTCCTTTTGGGATAGCAATGTTACAGGTACAGCTATGCCAAGATGCTGTGTAGTAGTCTTAACAGAACTGCTGATTTGTTCCACAAACTTCACACTTATTGATTATAAATGGGCCTTATTTGTCTTCTTGAAGTTGCACTTTTGTATTCCTGAGACACAACACTGATGTTCTCCACTTTGTCGCTTTAAGTCTGCTGAGTGATGGTAACCAAACGACAAACCCACCCTTAGATCTGGTGGTCTACAGGTGGAGCAGGATAACCACTGGAGCTCCACCGAGGCTTTGTGCTCATAAACAGGCCGCCTCCATCCCCTTGAGCTTGCCGTTTCTCCACAGATATGATATTGTCCATTATTTTAATGCTTGTGAAAGTTGAGTGTTGATACAAACAAAAAATAATTTGTGTAATTGGCTACCTTTATTGGGATTTATTGTTTCGAATCACTTGCTTTGTTACTGGAGAGGAAATGCCATATTGGCTTCATGTTCAAATAGGGTAGAAGATTAATGATGTGGTCTCAAATAAAGGACTATTAAGGACTGGAAAAAGTTTTGCTTCTCTTATATGATTCAACAAATCTTGCTTGCATGCTAGATATGGAATTAACACACATCAGCACAGTTTTCTTATTTGTGTTTCTAACCACTTGATACACACATTTACTGAGAGCTACTGTGCATGCAGTGAGAGAATGGAAAAAAACTTTCTGCCACTAGTGGGCTATACACTGTCTGCCGAGCAGTACGTAGGCCGGCCCACGCTAACACGTGATCCTCTGGAAATCCTGACGATTAGAGCTTACAAAGTGCCCATCCACTTCCGGCCTGGTTTTCCATGTAAAGAATCTAATGAGGTTTGCACGTGACAATTACTTGCTATTTATTTATGGTTGACACAGTTGTCAAGTGTGTAATGTGGCATTAAACATGCATATTTTATAATTATAGTTATCTCCGAACGCAACAGCTGTGAGTGAGCAAGGTCTATGAGGTGACGATCTCATTTAGAGGGCACCCGCTCTGACACGAGAGAGTGCACGTGCTCCAGTGAAATATTAGCGGAGTAAGAAAATCAGTGTCTCCATTACAACAAATAGTGGGAATAATGAGTGCTGCTGTGGAAGTGAAGCGGCCTGTTCTGCATGTGGCCTGCTCCTCAGGGCGCTGTGCGCTGGGCTCCCCCCCTCCGTAGGCCTCCTTGTCAGGCCGCTCACGGCGTCCGACACCCGCGGAGCACATCTGATCTGCGGCCGTTTCCCTTCCAATCTCTCCTCATTACTTATTGATTTTTCCAATCGATAGCACCTCTCGGAGATTCGGGGAGCCTAAGAGCTCGTGAAAGAGAGACAGTCAGGGCCGTTTAGGATTGGGGGGGGTGGGGGTGGCTGAGGTGAGGTGGCGGAACGCAAGCCGAGGCGTCGTCTTGAAAACGCAGAAATACGAAACATTCCGGTGAATTAAATCGAAAAAATGATAGCGAGAGAAGAAAAAAAAAAAAAGAAAAAAGGTGAAAGCGCAGAGCAATTTTCTTCGTTAGCACAGAGCCAAAAGGTGAGTCTCGTGCTGACGGCTTGTGGATATTAAACACCAGCCACTTTGAAGTGAGTGACTGAGCAGCAAGGTTCTTACAGGGTCCTCATCTGCCCTCCCTTCATTGTGTCTGATAACACGCAAAATACGCGATTCCCTTTGCCAAGGAGGAAATGGAACAAAAGCGAGCCGCGGTCGCAATCAACAGCTCATGAACGACCGAGTCCGGGTCTTAATCAGTCACTGCTTAATAGAGCCGCATTTTAAAAAATATTATTAACCTCATCTGTCTAGATTAACAACTAATAGCCCCCTTTTCTGTGTATTGTCTTTGCAGCAGACGGTAATGTACATATTTATTAATCCACTCTTCCCGGGCGAGATTGTGTGCAGCGCGCAACAACGGTGCCCTTCACAAGCGAGGGAGACACGGGTTAGGGGGCCACTAATTAAATGTCAGGCTTGACAGATTAAAATTATGAAATTTAAAATCTGAGAGTGGCTCTTTGTCATTGTCAAATTAGGGCGCCAACGTGATGAGGAGAGGGAGACGGAGCGCTTTAATGGATTGAAAGCGAATCCGCTTTAGCAGCACAGGGGTTTTAGTGAATAAAGATTTTTTTTCCCCCCGCTGCCATAAAGTAGCGCGCTGCATGTCCAATTCCCCCCCCCCCCCCCCCCCCTCCCAGTCACCTACAGGTCCAGATCTGTTTGTTTGGCACGGCACGCTGCCTGACCACACAATTTAGTGTTTTTATTTATCTAAACAATTTCACAGATTAAAGATTAGACCAGGGGGCAATCCCTCTCACATTCTGTGTGTTTTTAATCGTGGAATCACCTCCTTTATGGAATCCACTTGGAAGGTCGAGAGATTAAAAGGACAAAAGACTAAAATGGCGCAGGTTTTTTATTTTTATTATTTTATTTTTTTTGCTGTCTATGACTTTGGGATTTGTAATTGCAATGTAAAATGGAAAAATCTGAATGGGAGTAATGTCATGAACTTTGAACTGAATTAGTGAGACGGTAAATTTCCAGGTAGAAAATGGATACCCTGTAACGGTAGTGTGAATTAATTCCAGTCCATTGACCCCCCCCCCACACACACACACACACACACACACACACACACAAACACACACACACAACCACCTAAAGAAAAAAGCAACCCAGCCTCTCCTTCTCTCCCCTATCCTCTTCTCCAAGGGCTCATCCATAAACATGGCTTCCCGCAGGAAGAAAAGAAGCCCGCGTTCTGCAGAGTTACACATATCAATGTATTCAGTACATCGGTAATACTGAATTAAACATAAATGGGTTTCTGAGTTTTTTTAATTATCAAAGCAGCAATTTAGTTGCCCGCATCCATATTTATGATGTTGGTGATTTTTTTTAATGAAGCACATGCCAGATCATTTGGGGGCATGTACGGGTGCGTTCAAGAGACCAATCCGTGCGTTAAGGCCCAATGAACTCCAACAAGACTTTTTTTTTTTTCTCTTGTAGCGAACAAGAAAAAAGACATTCAAAGCTTTGGCGGCGCAATTTACAAATAAACAGTCCCACGCTAAATTAGGCTGCCTCGGTATTGCTACTGTACATTCACGATTTAAAGCCATGCTGCTTGACAAAGGCCTCGCTTTAATTTGACTGTGGTGAGGTTGAGGGTGCAGCTTCGGATAAAACAGCGGGCGAACTACATGCTTTACAATGAGAGCATCACTCAACAAGGATCAAAATGCGACAAGGATTTAAAGTGACAAGATCCAATTAAATTTAATTACACGAGCTGCATTTTCATTTTAACTGACACCTTTTATTAGGGAGCTCCATGCACTTAAGCTAGAAACCAAGGCCAAATGATATTGGTGTAATACAGTTAGTGTATGCAAAAAAACAAAAAAAAATCCAGTATCTAATTTGCTAGAATTGAATTAGAGACAGGCGGATTGTTAAAGAGTTCAATAGTTTGCGGGAAAATGTCAAATGGAGCCGTCGAAGTGCGTTACACCTAATGTGTAGATAAGTGGGGTCAGTAAAGAGTTACTATCCTCTTCCTAAGTGAAGAATATAACCAAAAGGAACTTTTTTTTTCTTTTTAGCACTTTAATCATCTTTACAACTGCACCAAAAAGTGACACTAAACACAGAATGGAAAATAAGTGAATAAAATCAGAAGGGCGGGAACATTCAGTTCTGTTTCTTGTTCTTAGTGTAGTGATGTGTCTCTAAGTCTGGGTCACATCCTGGCCTTGCCATTGGCGACTGTGCCAAATTGTGGGGGCCACCCCCATGATTGGCCATACCATTGCCAAGGCTACCCATAATTTGTTGCACCATTGTCAAGAGTAAGTTCTCTGGTTGACGGGTCGCCTGTAATCATTGGTCTACAACCTGGGTTTTCAACACGGGATCCGCGGACCCCTGGGGGACCTTAAAGGTATTGTAGGGGGTCTCTGGCCAGATATGATATGCAATAACTATAGATTTTAAAACATAACCCTTTTTAACTTATGGGGGTCCCCTGAATGCGTTTGAGCCTGGTTGGGGGGTCCCTGTATCAGAAAAGGTAGAAAACCACTGGCCTACAAGTATGGCTGTGTGTATTTCAGAGGACATATTTCCAAAATTGACAGATAATGTTGCAGTGGTTGCCGGGCCTACAGTTTATCGTGGATTGTAAATAATAGTGATGGCAAAATGGAACTTAAGAATGTAGACGTGAAGTGTGTATGATACTATAATCGCAATATTTCTACTCTTTTGCAGAAATCATTTTTTTGTTACCCTCCCTATAGATAAGGGTAGGTAAAATATAGATTTTTTTAAAAATCTCATGAATTCAATGCTTAATAGACCATCTTTTACGAGACCGCAAGTGTGTTTTGGTTAAATTATAGTTCATTATGCCATCTGTTACAGCATTTCCTCATGAACTGTTGCTGTAATGCCAGGGTTCGTAAACTCCCAATGTGTGCTGGTTTTGTTCCAACCATAATAGCAACCCCTCAAGTGCACCCCGCTATTAATGGCATGAATGGGGGAGGCCCCAGGACCAGGTTTGACAGCCCCTGTTATTATAATGCATTATTACAGGTTTTACTTATAATGGATGCCATAATACAATATGTCACTTAGGGCAACAATTTGCATAACCAATCAGGAGAGGAGACGTGTATCTCCTTGATGACAACCTCTCGCATGACTGGAGGAGAAGATCTGAGGCCAACTTAAACCCAGCCTATGCAGGACGAGGCAAAGGTTACGCCTCCACCGCTGACTCCAAGTCTCAGTTTAGACTTTCATGATAAACTGACAGTTTTTATTTGTATCCGTGATGAAACAAAACCTTTAATCCCTCCCAATATGTGAATGAAAAACGGATCTTTTCAATGTCAGATAGCCGTATTTGTCTGTAGTATTCAATCCCGATTCAGTTCCAGTCCTCTCGAGCTGTGTGGGGGTGCGTTGATCCGATTTCTTCACATTCAGGTGCGTTTTCTACACCATCTGTTGCTCTCTCTGCCACTCGCTGCACGTGACATTCTGCTGCTGTTTGGCCGTTGATGATCAATATCAGTATTTGAGAATAAACTATTTAATTTTGGGAAATTCTAGCCAATGGGGTAAAAACGATTAAATTGGGTCTAATTGCTTTGTGAAGGGATGCCTCCATGCAAACAATGCTGGTAACTTACTACGATAAAAGGATGTTTCAAAAGCACTTACGCGTATTTTTTTAAAGACGTAAAGGTCAATAATGATATTTTTTTGTGGGAACACTTGTTTGTCTCGATAAACCGAGTGCAGTCCGCTGTGTCTGAAAACAGAGGTCACTTTTGAGAGTGTGGCCAGTAATATCACAAAAAAATCCCAATTGCGTAGCTGTGAATTGTGGCACTCTAAACATAGCCAAATTCACAGCCTGTTGGTGGCATAGCCCAGTCTCAAACTCACCATGTCGAGGCTATTTTGCCCAGGCTACGCATGTTGTGAGGACCTCTGCTGACTCGATCATAGTTCTCTGTTCCGAACAAGATTGTTATGTACATTTTATCAGTGTTCTCTCGTTCAGATACTTGCCACATATCTCAAACGTTGTCCAAGCACGTATTCTTAGCTGTAGTTCAGTGTTGAAAGCCATATTGCTTGAAGGCATAGTGGTTGCCTCCATTTGGAAACTTTATTTCATGGAAGACTCACGCATCATTGTTTTTCTCTAAGCAATCTGATGGGTAATGTCTGGTGCTGGGCACCTTTAGTAGCATTGTAGCTGCAATCTCTCTCAAGTCCCAGTGCTTGTGATTGTGGAGACGGGCCTAATATTCAGATAAACGAATTAGGCTTTTTATTTTTTATTTATTTATTTATTTTCCATTTGCGGTTTTTTAGTGGATGATATCATGTTAATAATGAGACAAAAGTTTTGCATGTTCTTACGGTAGTAACGTAAATTTACGGCACTTGTCTCTGTGCATGTCAATATTTTAGTCCAATGTTTTCCGGGTATATACAATATCAGTCACTGCATGTAAATGCTGTGCAATAATCACAAATGCTGCAGAAGAAATCCAATGGATTTGCTCAAGAAACAAAATGAACAGTTGGACGCCTTTTTTGTGCAACAAGGGAATTTTATTTTGTCGCAACAGAGAAGCGGCTTTTGCAATTTTACCGCTAACAGAAGAGTGGAAAACGTGATGGGCTGTATTAAATCTGTGGCTAGAGGCGTGCTGCTCCTGCCTGTAGCCCTAATGGATGTAAATAGTTTACAGAGGTGAAGCGCAGCGTTCCCGCGTCTGAGAGGTAACGACAGGGCCCTAAACGGCTGTAATTTAAACACCACGGCGAAGCCGTACAGAGTTTTAACTCTCAGCATCGTTGGAGAATGTAAAGTGACACCTAAAGCTTTAGCTCTATGTGTTTTTGAAAGCTTTGTTCAGGGAAGTGACTGGCAGTGGAAGCAGGTTGCCTTAGGTGCTACACATCCCCCAACTCCATCTTGTCTTCTGCACTGGGGTGGATGCTCACATATCTGCCCTGTGGTGTTTTAGTCTTTTTTTCAAAGCACAGGGATCATTTGTTTCTTTTGTTTGTTTTTTGTTTTTTACCACGACAGGTTGATAGAATGGGAATTCTTGCTTTTTCCCCCCAGAAATACTGAGGAGATGCAGATAAATTACTCTGTCTCTGAATCGGAGGCATTTGCAGATACCGAATGCTAAAGAGGTCCATTAGCTGAACAATGTAAATGAAAGTATTTTATTTTATTTTTTATTTTATTTAAAAAAAATTGTATTTTGTCACCGTTACCAACAGGCATAAATGGCACCTGATGCATTTTATATATTGTATTGTTGTATTGTTTGACTGTTGTAATTTCGGGTCGAATCGCTGTGGCGGGAGCAGCGCCCGGGAAATGAGCCGCTTGTTTTGGCGGGGGCCCTCATGTCCCCCAGCTCGCTTGCCCTCGCCCCTCTGCACGGGCTGGGGGGGGGCGCAGAGCCGGCGTGTGCTCTGGGGGTCAGCGGGGTCACCGGTGACACCAGGCTCAACCGTTATTTACTCTGATCCCACGGCGAGGCAGATACAGGGTCGGCCGACCGGAGTGGCGCGTGTTAAACGCGCTCCAAATTACCGCTGTGATGGATCTATCGACGGGTCCTTCGAGGCTGTCAGCCCCGTCTCTCTCAGCCTTTCCGTTATCCTTCCCTCCTCCTCCTCCTCTTCCTGCTCCATCCCCCTCTCCCTCCATCCTTCTTTCCCCTTTTCTGCTTGGATAGGAGATGAGGGGGTACGGGGGGGGGGGGGGGGGGGGGCGTTACACGACAACAACGGTCATCATCTCCCACAGAACACGCACCGCCATCAACTGCAATTACCGCGCATTTGTCTTCCGTGCAGATCGAGGCCAGCCTGATTCGTTCGCTGTAGCCATTCTCACTGACTTATGTTGTAACTGGGCCTTTTCTTCTTGCTATTGCTTCCAGAGTTATGATGCCTTTGCCAGGTATGGTTTGCTGTCTCCACTGATGGATGTAGAAAGCTCTGTCATTGTTGTCACTCTTTTGTGGCCATTGGAAAGTGGTGAGCACTGTATTCTGCTGCTATATTATATTATAAAATAATAATAGTCCATGAGCTGGTTTCAGTGAAAATAGAACAGAAGTTCTATAGAGTAGTCATTAAGTACACACTGTATTTTATGAATTTAAACAAACGTTCAATTTACAGTAGCATGCAACAAAAAAATATATCTCAATCCCAAGGAGCAATAATGTCTGCCATGAGGGAAATGTAAAATAAATTTTAGAAGAACAAAATATATAATTTAATTGGATGGCGGGTTGTGTCTTGGGCTATCCAAAAGATTTAAAAATTTTACATCAGTGTGGTACGCATAAGTGATACACAATAGTATAGATGAGAAAAGTAATTATTTGTGTATTGAACAGAGTTATTCCTGGGAATGCAGATTCTTAGACTTCACACTAGAGGCAGAAGGCAGGTGAAATGTTATGTGCGCACGAGCCGTGTGTACTAAACGGCATCTGAAAACTACATTCACTTAGGACAAACTGGACCTGTAATGTCTGAACTATACCCACTGCACATCCACTGATGCTAATTGACTCACACAGGACTTGCAGGGATTAGGTTAGAGCCCAAAGTTCATTAAGCTGACGAATGCCTGTCTCGCACCCACTCCAGAGCCCCCTTGTTCAAATTCAGGTCCTCGAGGATGGGGCTCGCACATAACGGAGTCCGCTGAGCTTTGCGTGTGTTGCTCAGCCAGATGTGTACACTCTCGCAGCGACGTGCGGGATGCGGAATTTACATAATGCAGTACGCGCTCTCAAATGACATAATCAGCCGTGCTCTCACGAAAACACCTTCTGCAGCGCGTCTCATTATGGGAACGTTTGGCCTACGTTGTCTCTGGGAGATGCTAATGTTGTGAGCATATGACGATATGGTGTTACGGCATCAGAAGTGTGAATCGAGCGTTTGAGTGTTTTTTTTTCTTCAGCGGCTACCCCTCTGTCCGCCACATCGCTGGCGATGACTGACACAACAGCAGGTGCTCAGAGAGCAGCTTTTATTTTGCCACTTAGACGACAAATTACCCAGACAACGGGCCGCTCAAGTTGACCGGTAATTCAATCGCGACTGTTGACTCTCTACACTTGCCTGGAGAAAAGTAAATCCCCCCCCCCCACCCATCCCCAAAACTTCATCTTGCACGCAGTCAAACAAAATGAAAGGTAATATTCTTTATCTGGCCCCGGATTGCTGTAGATGAACCGCTTTAATATGAGCGTAAATAAGATTTAGAGATTCCGTACTTCAGCTGGCCTCCACTCCAAGTGATTTGGATCAATATTGCGTGCTGGCGCGGCAGCCTTGGTCCGCCCCCCCCTCCCCCTCCCCCTCCCCCTCTCCCTCTCCCACGCACATCACAACAAGAAAGGCAAAGAGGGCTGTATTCAAATTTCGCCCGTGTCAAATTAATTTCCGTGTTAGGCCGAAATTCAATTAGAAGGGAACCCGCCATTGTGAGGAAGAAAGTGGCCCACGTCCCGATGTGACAAATTACGGTGCTCAGTGCCCATATCAGGCCGATGTGTTGAGCCGTGCTAATCTTCTCCCTAATTCTCAATTACTGTAAAATGAAGTCATAAATCACGCAGACAGCCCGATCGATGGAAACGCTGTTTTCCGAGTGACCGGCAGGCTCCCCAAAGGTTATTTTTAAGTTGGTTTAAGGTTACCACTCTCCACGGGCTGAAGAGGGTGCAGAAGGGCTGTGTGCTGGCTTGGGGGGACGGGGGACGGGATGGTGGGGGGTGGGGGTGGGGGTGGGGGTGGTGGTTGGGGGGGGGGTTCGCACTCAATCTATAAGATGCAGGGCTTCAACCCTTTGGGGGATACTGCGGAGGGACAGCACCAATTTTTAGCCCATCAGGCATCCAATCTTTCTCCTTTTCATACCTGCTGCAGTAAATGAGAAACAAATTAAATTTCTCCCCACTATCTCCACAGAAACCATTTAAATCCTTTATGGAAACTAAATTGTCCCCAGACAAATCGCCCTCTGGTTCTGCGAAAATACACCGTGGCAGAGCAACCGAAATAAATTTGTGTCGTTCCAGATATGGCATTGTCTGTAATGCCATTCATTGGAGACCTCTGCGATGGAGGAGATAAAATGAGGGGCCACTTTTGGAAGCGCGGAAGGGGGGGAATAGGCGAGCCGAGCTCCACGTTCTGCCTCCCTGGCGCCCGGCCTCCCTGGTCCCGCAGCGTTATTAATTTTCGTCCCCAACTTTTGCATTCATGAGGCTGAGATTGAAATGTAAATCAGCGAGGGAAGGAGCAGTCGTCGGCGGCGGCAGCGGCGGTGGCGGTGGCCCTGGCTGAGCTGCCCGGTGTCAGAGACAGAGGGGGCTCCACACCCCAGCGGTTATCATTCACGGAGATTAAGAGCGCACAACATCAATCACTACATCGGGGAAACAATGAATAAAATGGCCCTACAAGGGCGATGAAAAATCACCGGCCGGCCGGAGGGAGAGGGGGCCTGCTGTTGTGCAACATGCTTCAGGCCGGCCGATTGGTCGGGCTGGGCGGCTAGCTGACGGGGGGGAGATCTTCCCTAAATGGGGGGCTCTTGGCCTAGTGGCTCTCTAGGGGGTGTCCTTGTCACTTTGTTGGGGCACAACCTTCTCTGGTGGTTGTTTGTGAAGGGGGGGGTGGATATAATACTAGCACCGACTACATCCTGGAGCTAGGCCTTGCCCCAGACATTCTGGCACATTGTTGCTCATAAATCCATTGAAATGCATTCAAAATGAATGAGTAAATATTTGAGTACAATGCCATCAATGATCATTGGATAAACATAAGGACGTTGCAGCCTCCGTAGTGAAGACTGAATGTTTTTTTTGTCTTTAGGTTTCGGCACTAATGTCTTGGAGTGTAATTGGCTGCCTGCTAATTACTCTCAGTATAAAGACTATATTCCTTGTTAACGTAACATAATTGTTGAAAAATGAATTGTTTAGTCAAGTCTTGGGGGGCGTGTGGTCGTTGTTATTGGAAGGGGTTTCTCCATTCTTTATTTCGTAAACTGTACATTGATTGACTTTTTTTTTCTTACTCCACCACACCCACAACATGGCATGTCGCCTCAGGTTCACGCGTAACGCAATCATGCGCTCAATGATGACATCAGCTCTTAGAGGCACTCAATGATGACATCAGCTCTTAGAGCCAGTTAGGGACTGATATTTTCTCTAGCATTACCCCAGCCTGATATTGCTATCCTCATTTTTTATTTTTATTTATTTTTTTATTTTATCTCTTTGTATTTTTCCACAACAAAAGCTAATGTGCTGAAAGACTGGTCCTGTCTTTCGGTACGTATTGAAATCACGTGAGAGCCATTTACGCTTAATTCACCTGGGTTTGTTATAAAGAAAATCTACCCAGCAGCTCCTGAACCGAGATAAGGGGATCTCTGGGGAATCGCTCACATCGACGGCGAAGAGCGCTCGACGACTGACAGCCAAACCAAAATACCTCACCTAATTTGATTAGGTTGCAATGACAGTTTGTATTTATAGTTGGCCTTAGATGTAAGGGGAAGCTTTTGTAGTGCCAAATTCAAATCAACTTTTGTTTGCTTTACAACTGAAAACCAGACAGAAACAACTGGCGTTCATTTACTTTAGAGGGTAATTACAGCATACAGTAATGACCATGCCTTTCAGCAGTTAAACGGATTTACACTCATTAGCTTCATATTTTCTGTGCTTTTCATTTAATGTGAGGTTGTGTTTGCTTCAAAGACAAATGAAGGTGCATGTTTATAATACACTCACAGGTTAAAATATGTATATGAGACTTTGTCTTTATGTAGCTTTGAATCATATAGTAAATATTTTTTCTAAAGCTACTTTTGCAGTGGTTTCTGTTTTCTTAAAATGTATTTCAGCAAAGCGTCTTGTTTACGCTTTTAATCAAATTGTTCCTTGGTGTGGAAGCTCACTTGGGTAGATTTTGAAATGAGGGATAATGAAAGTGATGAAAGAATTGATTTGCCTACTCTTCTCCAGGTGAACCCATCGAAACAAACGTTTCATTCGAGTGCCACACGTTTCTCAGACTAGACCCCAGTAAAAGTTGTTCAATAAATTTTACCGTCTGTTTTACAGACCTTTCTTTCCCCTGCCTGTTCCTTTTTTTCCTTTTTTTTTTTTAATTGAAAGTAGATTCTTACCCCGCTATAAACATCATTCCGCTCAATCAGTGCTGGTTTAGATCAAATAGTAGAGGGCCCCAACAGATACCTCCAACCCTGACTTGTCTCTTTGCTTTCTTACTGTTAAACACCGTGGCATGCTTTTTAGCGCCAAGATGCCTGTCACTGTATTTTGTCAGCAAAGCATAATATTTCTTCAAGAGTTCTAAACCTGGCACTCAGCAGGGTAGAAACAAAAATATGGCACCGCGTAAACTGAGCAAGTCGGTTGTAAATCACCTAACACGGTGTAGAGGCACCAGGTAGAAACACGGCGCGCTGTCAAGTCCTCCCCTGAAAAAAAGCAGATCGGACACCAAGCCATCATGCTTTAATCAGCCCCTGGAATAATAGACGTGGCCCTGCTCCCATAAAGAGCTGGGGGCCCGATTGCCAGTCATAAACTTGCAGCGCTTTCAGAGTTTTGTAAGTTATGCCATTTAATAATTTTTTTTTTTTTGCCGCTGTTTGTTTGCATGCTAAGGGTTATTTCTTTGTAAGAAATCTAAAAAGGCTCCTTTGTAGCTTTAATAAGACGGGTTCACAGGCACACTTCATCAGCCTTTGCTTTGCTCTGCTGTGATAAGATGCTGTGTTTTTTTAACATGCCATGTGTCAAACGATAATATCGCTGTTTGGGTTGAACTTTTTCTAGCTTTGGACTTATTTGGACTTTTTTTCTCCATTTTTATAATAATAAGGTAACACTTTTTTTTTTTTTTTTTATTGTTCTGGTTTTCAGCTAGGCAAAGGCTGGATCAGGAAAGCCAACTGGAAATGTATTTTAAAAAGACGTGAACTATGGTGTTGTGGAATAATAAGAGTCGAAGGCTTCAATTAGATCATAAGGCAATGCATTTTTCCCAAACAATGAGAAATATGCATAAGCAAGTTAAGCAAACATGTTTTTTTATTTAATTCCAGTATTTTCATATTATTTCAGTATTGGGAAATGGTTTAATTCTGGCCTAATGCACATCAGACATACCTAAATGCAGAAGAGCCATGCTTATGCTGATGCAAGACAAATGTCCCCGAAAGGGGACGAACAATAAATATCAGTCTATCTATAACTAAAATGTGTTGTCTTTTATTATGTTAGCAGATTTGTTTATGCTGCAGTTAAAGAAAAATTATCTTTTTTTTAATTTTTTAATTTTTTATTTTTTGCATTTTCCTTTCCAAGGGCAATTTTTTTTTCATGTAAAAATAGTGACTTACGCAGCTTATGGATTTACATAGTATCCGTTTATGCTGCTGCATATTTACCCAAACAGTTCAGTACTTTACTCAAGTGCATAACAGCAGTGTCCTACCTAGGAATGGAACCTGCAACCTCTAGCTTAAAAGCCCAGTTTCCTCAACGTTTCACTACCTTACCACCCCCCGAAAAAAATACTACATCTCCCGCATATTTTGTCAATGCATTTCACATGGATTTATTTTAATCCATTTTGCAAACTAAATTTTAGTTTGTAAATAAATGTAATGCAGTGATGTTTGAAAATCATGAAATAAAATGCAGGCGCTTCATTCTTTTATATTGGGTGGATTGGGTTTAAATGCACTGTGGACGTGCATTTTTCACTTGTTTTGGAGGTAAAACTAAAATATGTCAAAGCTACAGCAGAAGGCGGTGAACTCACTGTATATATTTCTAGATGAAACGAGGAGATTCGCTGTAGTTTTGTGAAAATTACACGGCTGCTGTCAAACAGGAAATGAACGCTATAACCCATTTCATATTTGATCTGGTCTTAACTCATTTTTCATACAAACACATTATCTTGGGGGGGGGTGGGGTTCTCTGATGTGCGCGATGGCCAACTGGAGCTACCCAAACCAAGTGACGGAAAAACAAAACATAAAATAAAAATAAGACCAGTACCTCATAAAATAATAATTCTAACCTTCTTAAATTATTATTTGTAAATAATATTATTAGCCGTAACCCTGAAATATATAACAAATAGTAATCGGCCTACTACTAAAAGTGTACTATTAATACCATGGCTGTTCATATAGCTTCAGCACCAAACTACCATTTCTTTTATAAATTTCACTATAAATGACTGCGTGCTGCAAACAAAAATTGATTCCACTGAAAATCCAGTTCAAATAATAATACTTAAATGATAACACTTAAAAAAATGATGATAATATGGCTTCCATTTTGAATTAGAACTACTCTATAGAACCGTCTCTTAGGATGTCACAAAACCTAGCGTGAGAAAACTTTAAAATTTTAAACTATGTACTGTTTTTCTTCCGTTGATTTAAATACTGAGACATCCACCATCCTATTTTGCGCAGACACAGAAATTGTGTGTTCAACTACAGCACGCTCAAGTCCTACAATCTTATTTGGCTTCGAGCTGCGAATCCCTGAATATCGTCTAAAATGTAATCAGGGTTCTCGCATTAGACGCCGTCTGCCGCTTACGATCCACCTTCCCAGCGTCGCACCCAGGCTGCCTGTCAGCCCTCGTAGCGGTAACGTCAGCTCATCCCTAAAACCACTCCCGCTCCTGCTCTGCGGAGTCCCTTCGGAGGGACAGATGTTTTTGACTCTGTGGGGGGGAAGGAGGAAAAAAAGAAATTGAGTTACGTCTTTCTGGTACAGGATTCACAGTGTTGGCTGCAGTTTATTAGTGTTAACCAAATAAAAATGACATTAGTGAGCGAGATCTACATGAGACTAAGGGAGCTCTAGAGACTGGGCCAGATGGTCTCTTCTCTGACTGCTGTAATGTAAGCCTTGTTAAGAGGCAGGCCGTATTGATTGAATTCCTGCCTGTAGATGCTGGCCCCTATACCTCCATGTGTCTGGGCCGATATCAGTTGCGGGAAATCCAATACTGGGGGGGGCCCAGACTGAAGGCCCTGCATGTACAGCTGCCTATTAAGAATGTCAATCCCATCTGTCCATCTTTCCCTGGAAGGAGCTTTGCCCCCCCAACCCCCCAAAAAATAAAAAATAACTAAAAAACATGGCTCTACACAACAGGGTAACTTTCAGATTTCAAAAATAGAAGCTCCTCCTTCATGATGCCAATTAATTAATAATAGCAGTGGAAGCCACTAGATTTAGTACAAGTTACCGGTTTTAGTATTCTGGGTTACATGCAAGGCACCATCACAGAATGGAAACCATGGTGTGGGGGCAGGTTTTTGGGTTATTTGTTACCCTGTTTGTGTGTGTGGGGGGGGGGGGGGGGGGGTGGGGGGGGGGTGGGGTGAGGTTTGTATGTGTAACTGCAGGGGTTCTATTGAATTACACTGGTCTTAGGGACAGCGCAATATTGAGTGGAAGTGATAATGCTTATAGATATTAAGAGATAAGGGACACAAAATTGTGAGTGGGATATTTTAGAATGGACGCCAAATCCCCAGCCGGTCAGAGATTATAGTTGCTAATTACTGCTGATGTTAAGATGAAGACCTCTCTATCAGTGAAATTACATCAAAAGCCACCAGTCCTGCGCCAGAAGATATTAGTTTCTACATGATGAATCTTCTACTTTGACATTTTCGGTTCCGTTGACCTCTCCAAAGCAATTAACTATTTGTTTTTTATTAATGACTTATGCAAATCTTACCTGGGATTACTCCCCGCCAGTATACGCAAGTATCCATTTTTAAAGATTTCTTTTTACAAAAATAAATAAATACTTGCCAAAGTCAAATACATTTTAACTGTGTTCTCTAAAGTATATCAGTATCATTGAAGATGTGCTATTCATATGTTCCATATAAGGCTTTGCCTGCCCTCGGAGCAGACAGACTTGATTATGTGAAAATTGACATGTCACTTAGCATGATCACTTAGCATGAGCTCTTATCTGGAGTAAAGAAAAAAAGAATAATAAAAAAAATACATATGGCCACTTCAAAAGCATGGGTTAATAGTTTATGATATTTGTATTAAGAGTTTATTGTCGACTTTGAGTGAGGTACTTTCAGTAGTTAGTTTCAGGGGAATTCAGCTTCTCTTTCAGGGAAAATAAGGTAGAATAAACCCAAAGCTTTGTGGGTAGTATGATGCCTGGGTAAATTGGCTCAAGCAAACCTCTGGTCACTACAGCAGTAACAAATCACTGAGGCATAAAGCGTGAATGAAGTGTCACATTTGAACCACAACATTTTCTCAAATGGCCTTAGACAAACAGCACGTTAACAAGCAGCATTTGACATCTTAATTGGAAAGAACAAAGTTATTTATACATTTGTCAAGTTCCTCTAATATGTTATTTTTTCTTTTTTAAGAGTCACTCAGTCATTTATGGAACATAAGCCCCACCCATCTGCTTAAAAATGCAGATACTTCAGTAGCTTGGTTTAGGGGGGGGGGGGGTAGACACAGTAAATCACCCCAGTAACAGAGTTTATATTGATTCAAATATAAGCACTTGTCCACATGTAATAATAACCTTTTTGTTGATTTGGAAAGCAAATTTGACACCCATTAAGGAAAACAAATGATTTCTTTCACCCTGCAGGGAAATGAAAGAAACTATTCACTCACTGAAGACCATTGATATAGCCCATGCTGTTCTTGCATGGTAGGACAGCTTGGGCTTGGCGGTAAAAAAAAAAAAAAAAGATAAAATCCGCCACAGAAATTACATGACAAACTGCTCAGCCTGATGGTTTGTGAGATTGTGAAATGCATTGTGGTAAAAAAAACTACTAAACATAAAAACGTAGGAGCACTAAAGGTTAGCACGGTATAACCGTGTACAGTAATTCTCCTTGAGCTGCTTACAGAAATATTAGCCAGGTTTGGGAATACTTATGGACAACAATGGACATACATTATTTTTTAAAAACCAGCTACCTCTGGACAATTTTTATGAATTTTTTCACATTTTGCTGCAATAGCCTTGTCAAAATGTGTTGCAGATTTTTAACCGATTGAAATGAAGTATAACGAACCTGCCTAAGATTTTTCTTTAAGGAAATGGCAAACTCATATTTTAAGTCATAAAATATTTAAGCAGTTGTGACTTTAAGGACCTGTGATTAAATAGATGGATTCTTTTTTACTTTTCTATTTTTTTAAGAATGAATTTATTAGCACCATACAACCTACACTTAAGCAACATCTGATATACAACATGCATCACGCAAATATATGAACGTGGACGCTTCGAGCTACGCAAACAGTTTTTCTTTTGCCATGACATTTGTGAAAGACAGAGCGTTGCAGCGAGGGACACGATAGCAGTAAGCGACTTTCTTGTTCGATCTGATCTGTGCTTTCGACTCGTTTGTCTTTCACAAATGTCATGGCAAAAGAAAAACTGTTTGCGTAGCTCGAAGCGTCCACATTCGCGTATTTACCTGAGTTATGTTTCGGCCCTTACACATGGTGACCTTTGACCCTTGGCTATGCTTTTTTTTTAAAATTTTAAATGTGTTTTATGTACAGGATAAAATGTTCTCTGAGAAAAAAGATACAGAGCCGTTTAACTGGCTTTCCCCTTCACTCAGACATATCAGTGGGCCTGGCCATACGTTCTGCAGACTGCAGCCGTATTATGAGCACAGTGAGAAGCAGGAAAGGCCAATGTGCAATACCTACAGCAATCCGGCTCGGATCAAGCTGACACGTGTGCAGGATCAGACAGGGTCTTGATGATAACAGCGGTATCAAGGTGATGCATGTATCCGACACTCACTCGGAAGAGCAAGGAGACGCCGATTTGTAAAGAAGGTAGAAGTGATGTCTCTGTCTGACAGGGAAACTAAATCAAGCCTAACATTACTTCACTTACCCCCCTTTCCCTGTTTTACTCAGTCGTGTGTATCCCCTACCCAAGGCTGTGAAGCACAGAAAAAATGTTAAGTCAAGTCACGGCTTTCAGGCTGCAAACACTCGAGGCAATGTGCACTGTGCCGTTTTCTTTTAGAGTGAGCTACTGATGCTACAACCTGCCCCGATTACAGGTTTTTAAAATGGCTCCTCCAAAAAGGAATACATTAATATTTCCATCGGGAAGGAGACACAGTAAATGCATGCAGCTCTACCCTAGTGATTTAACACAGACACTTACATGATTAGGAACATATTATATATAGCTCCAGAAATTTAGAAACAAAATGTGGATTAATTTGCAGTGTTAGAATCGACTGCTGTTTTTTCTCTTTCACTGGTTATTCCAAGAGCTAGCATACAGACTTTAAAAAAACTATCTTATTTGAAGTGAGTAAATCAATTTTTGTAGTGGCGAGACCACGTTAGGTTTCTCAGAGAAAAGAAAAGATTTTTCCTCAGACTTTAAACGCAGTCCTTGCTATGTATTCACTTTCTTGGAAGCTTTTATCTCTGTCCTCCTGAATAAATTATATCATAGGAGTCAATATCTGATGTAAAGACCAGCTTTTGTGATTCAGGACTGAATGGCGCCAAAGCTGTGAGAGTTATGTCAGTGGCTTCAACATTCCTGCCTTTAAACGGTCCTGAAAAGTTTGGACATCATTTATTTAAAAAATATATTTTCATCTTTTGTCTTTTTTCATAATGGATGCATATTCAAGGACACATCGGGTCAAATCGCCTGAAAACTTTAATGTTCTGAAGCAAATATTATATGTGTAGAATGATATCGGTAAGTATATTTTGCACAGTTGTTGATGCCTGAAACAGCTTGTCAGATCATTGGGCAGAGACAGAGACCCTTGGAGTATTGAGGTCTAAGCTTGAGACTGTGCTGGATACTCTCCAGAATGGTAAACTACGTGCCTGAATGGGCTGAATGACCTATTCTTGTCATTATGCGTTCTTATGTTGTTATACTCATCATAATCTAAGAGCTTGCTGTGATGGCATTTATTTTCTCATAACAGTATGTGACCTTTAGTGTGGGAGTACTGCAGAAATCCGCAAGTCTACCCTCGTGGAGCCCACACCTACAACCCATCGGTTTTGTTTAGTCAGAATCAGATTTCAGAGAAATATTATTTCCCAGTATGCTGTCCCAGCGCGTTTCCACGTCACTTACTGTACGGCGTTTATTCGTCGGTTGGCTCAATGCTGTCATTGTTTTGAAGTGCGGCTGTCTTTTTGTTGACTTTGCTTGCATTTGTATGCAAGGATATTGTGGCGCGTATAAAATAAAAATAAAATGGCAACAAAGTGACAGTGCTGACAGTAAGTGGATCGTGACAGTACCAGAGTGAGACAGCCCAACTGACACTCGACGCAATAAATGAGCATAAATAATTATGTCTGGATAAAATCTTACAAAACGTATAAGGGACAATATACTCTTCTGACAATGATTTTTTTTATTAAAGTGAAACATAATATTGTTGTTGGCTAACTTTTTTTTTTTTGTACCAAGAACAGCAGTTTGTCTAATGCGTATACTTTTCGGCACTAAAATACTTTTTGAAGTTAAGGCGCCAGAGTGACATCTCCACCAATTAAGGCGATTTTTCTACTTCAGTTCAGTGAAAATATTATTAAGTGTAAAAAAATAAGAGGCAGAAAAGAAAAAGCAGCAGATGGACAGCTTTGGCAGTCTGGAGCACTTAGACAATTATTAACGCTTTCTGCAAATCACCGCATTTGACGTAAGGCAAATACAGAGGGTGTAGTTTTACATTACGCCGCCAGCCTCAAAGGGTCCGTCTGAAAGAGCACAGGACCCTCCTTTCGGCTTTTTGTTTCGGGACCAATCATCCAAAATGGCCTCCGTGGTCTTTATCCCCTCTGCTTCCCAGAGCAGACAATGGATGGGAGGAAAATTCAAAAAAGAAGAATGCGATCTTTGAAGTGCAGTAGTCCGTCAGGGCGTCGCTGGTCTCCGATCCGCGTGGGGGAAATGACATGCAGGTGCGGGAGAGGGCATTCGACAGGTCGGCAGCGGGTCAAGTGGAGGCGTCGCAGGCACACATGGATACACTAAACGTGGAGGGCAGGGGTTGGTGGCGGCCGTCGCATCGTTACCGCGCCGACCCGAGGGGGAGACATTAGATATTGAGCGAATGTTCCAGGGGACTGTTCAGAAAAAGTTTTACTCTTGTTTCCATACGTGTGATTCTGTGAAAGTCCTGCAATACGTACCTCCTCTGTTGACGTGTGGGTTTTAACTGTTGGCGCCGTTTCCTGTGAATTCGGAAAACCGTATAAACCTTTACCGTGCCTTAATTTTAGCTGATTAGACACATTCACTACAGGAAGGAATACTGGCCTGAAACAAGTAAACTTCATTTCCATGAGACGTAGACTGGATTTGGAACAGAATATTGGGAGTTTTATATTACAGGCATTTAGCAGACGCTCGGACCCATAGCAACTTACACAACTTTCTCACTTTTACGTAGCGTGCATTTACACAGCTGGATATACTGTATACTGAAGCAAGTACCTTGCACAAAGGCAGTGTCCTACCCGGGAATCGAACCTGCAACCTTAGGGTTACAAGCCCAGTTCCTTAACCATTATACCACAATGCTGCCATTTTACATTTGGTTTTGACTGTTCAGCTATGTGTATTGTTGTAGTGGCACATCAGTTGCAGTGGATAGTTGCTCATCCGCTGTGGGTTATTCAGCAAATGAAAGCATTAAAGTGTGGAAAGGTGGCGGTCGTCTCTTCTCTGCCTCAGCATGCGGCTTCATTTGTTCTCTAAGTGGCCGACTGGTTCTTAGAAAAAAAAAAAAATCCAGAAATGGTTGAGCTGTATAGGTTAATATGAACTGAGCACGGTTTTCAGGGGGAATGAAAACATCCTGGGAATCGTGACAGCGCGGGGCTTGGTTTCGTAAAGCGGAGAGAGGGACCGCGCCAAATCTCATCATCCTCATCTCTCGGTTCTGATGAACGCTACCAATAATGTGTTTGAGACCGACTCCTCACAGATCTAACTCGGGACAGACTCTGATTTCATACACACACAATAAAGGTATCAGAGAGAAAGTCCGAACACATAACTGTCAGCGAGGCTTTTTGAGATGTTCCTCTCGTGCAGTCGTGTGGCTCAGGTTCCTTTTGTAGACCGTCAATGATTGATAGATTATTTATTTATTTACTTATTTGCTGATTTGGCAGCTGCCTTTATCAAGGGAGAATCGGGGCACTTTAGAACGTACAAGTGCCAAGTATAAATAAGAATCTGATGGTAAATACGGTACAGCATGTAGCTTTACTTATTTAGAGAGGTCACATTCTTCAGTTGAGGCTTGATAACAATACAGCCATAAGTGCCTTTTTACTTAATCACATATGAAAATGAAAAGGTCTAATCTGCGGCGTAATTACAAGGAAATGCCACTTTGTAATTAGCGAGTAAGACCGGGCTTTTCTGCGTTCTTGTGCCAAACAGCTGTTGAGAAAGGTAAGATTCCAATCTCTGTCTGCACATTTTGGAACACATGAAAGTAATTTAAATGCACTTAACTGTCTATAAGTAATTCGTGTAAAAACGTAAAGGCTTCTTTATGTACAATTTCAGCCAGTTTTTTTTTTTTTTTTTGAGTGCCTGCAGAACAATTACTAACAATCGTCTTCTGCTCGAGGTACACTTCATGAATTTTACATGAGTTCTCATTACTACCATAAGTAGACTATCAAAGATATGAGAGGCCTTCAACGCTCTTTTCTCTGGAAGCTCACTTAGATCTGTTGTCAAGAATATGAATATCACCCATAATTTGAAATGTTATTGTGTCTGTGTGTGTGTCCACGTGTATAAGAATGCATTTGAAACAAATGAAACTGTGTGTGTGTGTGTGTGTGTGTGTGTGTGTGTGTGCGTGTGTGTATAAGAGAATACACTTCGGCAAATGATGTTTGTGTGTCTGTATGTATGAGATGCACGCGTGTAAACAGTTTTTCTTTAATTGCATCGGCGTTCACACTTAAAATAGCATTTTAACTCTATTTGCTTTGACTGCATCACATACAATAGCTCACGTGTTCCCTATTATCCATCAAATGTCAGTGCATGATAACGTGTTTTTTTTAACAGTGTTTTGGATAATAAAAAAGTAAGATGAATTTACATTAAAATGTTCGGGGGGGGGGGGAAGTCCCTCTGCCTCTTATTTATTAGACATCAGGGTTTGATGGACACCAGGGTTTGATGGACACCAGGGTTTGATGGACACCAGGGTTTGATGGACACGCAGAAGGTGGTGGAGTAATTATCATTTTCCTTGCGCTTTCTCTCTCTCTTTTTTGTCTTCCTCGATGCTGTGATGTGCTGCGAAGCAGAGAGACGAGCGAGCGAGCGAGCGGTCCTGTGTTATCCTCCATGAGCCGCCAGCGTTGCACTAACAGACTGTAATTATGTTCCGCCAGGAACAAGATCACTGTTGAGAACAAAGCGTGCGGAGAAACACGGGGAAGGCGATTTCGTTGTATAGTCACAAAATGTCCATCACGTGCTCCTTGGTGTCTTGTTATTTCCTCTTGTTTTTCTGTTGTTTTTTTGTTTTGTTTTGTTTCGTGTTTTGCTTATCGGGGAAATCGATTTGCTTATTAATGTGGCGCGTACCTTCACACAGCACACCGGGGAAGATAGTTTTTTTTTTTTGTGTTTTGCTTTGTTGCTGTGCCTCATTTACCTTGCACATGCAGTTTTTATTACATTCCAGTGTAACACAATTATCCATCAGACCGCAGGTTTGTTGCTGTTCTAAACCGTACGGCAGGGCGCTTGGCGCACGCACGCATTGGTAACTATGTAGCTGGTGTTGGCTTCATGATGGAACTCATTTAAAATTGATTTATGAGAAATAGGCAGTGGCTGAATGCCTGCGCAGTGGGTGTGAGAAACTGGCCCTTTATTAGCCTGCGTAGCATACACCGTGCTAACCCCAACACATTTATAATGGCCTGTTTTTACCAAAACGGGAATGGCGCACACCGTCAATCACCAAACGGCGTATGTACGTTTTAGCCGGCACAGTGGGTCGCCTGTGGCTGAAGTCATTAAACGCCAGGCAGATTTGGGAGTCAGAATTTATATGAATAATGAATACTGACGGATATTTTAGAAATCATTTGCTTTTAGAATCTTACGTTTTTATGACTCCAATAGTTATGAACACATAACTTTGTTTTGTTGTTTTCAGAACTGGATGTTAATATATAGCACATTATCATGCAGGTATATGATCCAAATTTTAAAAAGTAATGGCAAAACAGTGCTGTATCAAAAATGTTCCACAAGTACACCTGTTTGATATTAATTTCTGATAGTCACGAAACACTCTTGACTGATGCATAAAAAATGTCAGTGGTAGGAACATTGTGCATTGCCATTGCAATGTTTTAGTTAAACTGGAATAGATGATCAACTCAAAACCATTCTTATTTACTTATGGTCTTATTCTGTATTGAGGTCTACAGCAATGTTTAATGATTTATATGTTATGTTTAACGTTACACTTATTTTGGACCATCGGCAGAAATATGTTGCATATACAAAATAATCTAAGCAGATACAAAATTCTAATGTAACCTGTAATTATTGTCCAATCAAAAAAAAAGTGTGAGTATGGTGGATATTGTGTGCATGAGAACAATGGTTTTTGATAAAATGCCTGCATTTCAATGAAAGTTTTTGCTGTTGAATGGTTTCCCCGCAAACTGCTAACCGTTCAAGTGACAAAAGCTACATTTAGTGAGACATCTGAATTAATCAAATTTCTATATTGCTGACAAATCAATTTTTTTCAGGAAAACTGAACAAACAAAACTGAAGGAGGAAACTGCTACGTGCATTTAATCGTAAGTTAAGGACAAACAGTGATTGAATACAGACTTAATCCTCAACAACAGTGGCGCAAAGCAAATTCTCCCATTTTATATCAGAATTTGTAAAAGCTGCTGCACACATTGTCAGTATAATACTGCAGTTATGAGATGGTGGCCTCTATTAAATCAACAATTGCCCTTAAACTTGGCTCACAATTAAATGCATGTGTTAATTTTCCTCTTTTAGTTCATTGACCACAAAAAATAAAAAAATGAATGTTTCTTCCCCAAAAAATGTTTTTGATTGAATGTGGGCCATAGCCTTGTAACATGTACTTTATAATATGAGTTCAGTGTTCAGGGAAAGCTCAGGGGAAATGACTAACTAATTAATCAAATTAATTAATTAAGATTCATGAATAGACCAAAAATGTATAACAGAATATAAATGTAATCTGACTTGCAATGTAAGCAACCTTTAACTAATTTCCACTCATGTTCCCCACGGCACTGTTGCTATACTGTACAACGGGATACATGCCTGTATTCAGCTTCCAATGTAAACATGTGCAGAAAAAAATGCAAGTCATCTCCTTCTGCATTAAATATTTGAACAACCAATATTATGTAATTTATTTTTTGCTATAATCCACACACTATGACAACAAGCCAGCATTCGCCTGAAGCAACCCCGGTTTGGACATTCACCTTAACAACAGTAAGCAATTATTTTTTACGAACCACTATAATCTGCTCGCGTTGCACATCGGGTTTGTCGAAGCGTTAGACAAGATGTACCTTGATTTGTATTAAAATCAGATACAGGGTCAGCTAAAGGCTATACATACCTGCGCAAACGCATTCTGTAATATCGGAATGAGAAAGCAGCCCGTCAACAGTAAGATTATGGAAAATTCTCATAAACAAAAATCCAGGAAGTGAGGAAATGAGAGCGCATATCCTCATGGGAAAGTACATTCTGTCCTGCTGTCTCTCCCTATGCCTGTAGCATAGCCATTAGCCATGTGAATGACACTCACTGCAAACTCCGTGTCTCTTAAATATCAATGCATCAATCTGCATTATTTAAAATCATTAATTTACAATGGTACATAATGTAACCCAGTGGTCCCCAGCCCTGTGTTCCTGGGGATCTACCATCCTGTAGGTTTTCATTTCAACCTTAATTTTGCATACCTGATTCTGCTAATTAGCAACTCAATGAGATCTCTCGTGGTTAAATGAGGTCGGCTTTGCTTGGGTTTGAGTGAAAACCTACAGAACGTTAGATCTCCAGGAACAGGGTTGGGGAAAATTTAGCCTAAATTCAGATAAAACGATGCACTCTCTGTCTCAACTTTAATGTTGATGAGGAGGGAAAAACCAGATGAAATTACATTTTTATAATCAATTTGAGGACATGTAGACAATTTATATTCTGCGGAAATTCATAGTTCCCATTTTTAATTCTTCTTTGTGTGCCTGTTTTCTTTCGGGTATCTCAGGCCTCCCTTAAAACGGTCAAGACTTTTGGCTCGTTCCAAACTTTTCATAAACTGAAGCAATTTTTTTTTTTTCTAGGGCTAAGTGGAAGCAGGTGGTATGTGCTAAAGGTACCTGCCGTTTTATGATTAAGAAAGACCTGGAGATTTCTGCCCCTGTTCTGTGCGACTGTGCTTGCTGAGTTCTGCCTTAGTCAGTTCTCCCCTATCAATATGTCTGAAAACATCTCCAATCCCAGACCGCATCACCCTTCAGTGCCTAGTCATTTAGTTTTGTGTCAAGTTACAACTCTATTTTTTCAATCTCTATTTTCCAGCTTGGTGGCAGCTGTCAGTCTTGGGAGGGCAAAGAAAGCAACAATTACTCCTGTACTTCTTTTGAAAATGATACTGGGTAAATAAAATTATTTCAGTTCAAGATAAAGGCATTTGTATAATTGGACATACCTTTAAACACAGTGCATTTGTGGTTTTTTGGTTTTCGTGCGTGCGTGCGTGTGTATTTGTCTGCAAACATTCAGTAATACCGGTAGCCAATTAGATTATCCAAAAACAGGTCCCTGAAACATAGAGGAATAAAAAACCCTTGGGCTGTTTAACTTTAAAGCTTATGCTTCAAAAACTATATAAAGCAAATAATCGGACTAGAACCATAACCCTGAGAGACCTTGCTGACTGCCTGATAATGGTCCGCTTTCATGGCACCATCCATCCAGAAAATTACTCTGTTCTCAAGCCTGTTAGGCAATATCACAGGGGCTATCGCAAACAAGGGAAGCTTCACAAAGCCCCAGCTCCATAGGGATCTCCGAAACCTCGCTATTATCTGGCCACAGGGATCTATTCCCACACAAACAATTTTTTAAAAAAAAGAAAAGAACCAGGCCTCGTAGCAAACAGTACATTTTCATTGTGATTTTATCTTCTTTTGTTGTTCTTTTTTTCACCTCCAGGTCATTCTTTGAGGCAATCACTAATTTCAAACACGGTTCATGAAAGATTAAAGCAACCGTTCCACGCTGTTCCTCAGATCTTTTGAGATGTAGCCTTTCCCATACCTGTATGTGTATCGATATGCCTTGAAATGTGTTGCCGGTGTGCTGGTGCATGCTAAAAACGCAGGTTAAGTCAGGTTTCTTCCACGCGTGCGTGTAAAGGTTGTCATCCCTATGACCTGGGACTGCTGAAACTGAATTACCGGTGAGTAAATGGATGGGGTCATGTTTATATCATATGGCGGTCAAAGGAAAAGCACCACGCAGCAAGTACAATAACATACAATAACATCAAACACCCTGATGCTCTTGCAATAGAACATCATTCACAACATCCTGAAAAACAATGATGTTTTCTGCAAATCACTCACCGTGACTAAGGCCCATTTACTGCTCTTTTGCTCTTAATCTACCAAGAATGTTTGAGATGGAAATATTTTAGCTTTTTACGTAACGGTGCTTGCATTAACCGTTTATTTACAATTATAAAATGAATAGCAAATGAACAAGATATTGCTTTGTTCTACTTTGCCCTTCTCTCAAACAGGATTTACCCCTTTATTCGACTGTTAGTAAAAACAGAAGATTGAATTTGCCACTTTAAAGTCAGGGGCCTTGATGCCATCAAACGTGCCAAGCAATCTGATTCACTAAATCAGCCTTATGGTCAGAAGTATCTGCATTATGGGAGCCTATTTAAAGGAAGGGTGAGCTTATATCTCAAATTAAAGTGGTATTTTCTACTTTACAATCAATAAAAAAATACTATGATTAAAACCTCAGAAGAGTGAATACTAAAATTCATAATGGAATGTAATATATTCCATATTTTGTATATACAAAGGTATAGGAATATGGCAAATAGCTAATGTATAGTAATAGAACCTTATTTTTAAGGTAATGAATAGAAAGGCAACAAATTATTGGTAAGTCAAAGCTGTTTTTTACTGAATGAAATTGTAACATTTATATGAAACATTCCACCACAATTTTGTTAAAGGATCTGTTGTGCAAATCTGAGGCAGGTATGAGAATTTTACAATTTAACACTGGATTATTAAGAAGAATGCCATTGGTTTTTCAACAACTTCTTTCTGGAGGCCAGATTCTTTTTAAAGATTGCACAGGGGACAAACCAGATACTGCTTATAAAATAGGGGTCTGAGTAAGATGCCTTGCACAACTATGTAATTGGCTGCCTTAAGTATGAAAAAATTAAAAAAGAAATATGCTTAAAATATAAGAATGACTTATTATTTGATCAATACTGGGAGTTATGCTGACACGATCCTGATGAGACACAGACCTGGACTTAGTCCGTTTTTGATGTTTGTGAATAATGTATCTGAATAATCCTTTTTTTCCCCTCGATCTTCATCGGGTTAAGAGTATGTCTGTGGTGGTCTACATTGGTCCCCCAGGCCAGCAGTTGAATAGCTCTGCTACACATCATTACTGTAACTGCGCTTCCTGGTTACAGTGGCTTGCCAGTCAACAGTGCAGGCATGGGAATGGTGTTATGTCTTTGCATGGAAATATACCGGAAAAACACAACTACTACAACTATCCCAACTGGGGTAGCAGAGTAGTATAATGGTTAGGGAACTGGGTTTGTAACTGAAAGGTTGCAGGTTCGATTCCCAGGTAGGACACTTCCATTGTGCCCTTGAGCTTTGCCTGGCACTTCAGTATATATCCAGCTGTATGAATGGATACTATGTATAAAAAATAATAAAAAATAAAAAAAATAAAAAAAATTTTTTTAAAAGCTATGTAAGTTGCTCTGATAAGAGTGTCTGCTAAATGGCTGTAATGCCTGTGCCTTACACTGATCACATTACACAGGTTACACTTACACAGGCATTTCCGCTGTTGGATTGTGTGTCATTTCCACCGTTTCATTGTGGTGTTGTTTGCTTGTCAAGCCATTCCAGTGCTTATACACTTTGTTAGTTGCCACGACTGTCCATGTTTTCCAGCGGCATTTGTTTTGTATCCCAAGATTTTCCTGTTAAAATATTGCATAGAAACAAAGCCTTACTCTAAAGGTTAACTATTGATTATTCTATTGTTAAAATTTATCAATGCAATTTGAAGTCTTTTTTTTTTTTTTTGCCAAGTCACAAATTGTTTGGCCTGTAGTTTATGTCAGTAAAAAAATAAAAAATAATGTTCTTTGGACGGTTGTATAAAAATGGCTTAAAATTAATAGTTCTTGATTGGCATAAAGGAGAAAAAAGGTTATATGTTACTGTAATTAACTGGTATTGCAGGATTTAAACTGCGGTTAGCTTTTGGATTAGCATTGGGTATGATCAACAGTGCCATTTCAGGTAATGAAAATTTCACTTCCAGTACGTATAACTCAATTCTCCGACAGAATATTCTCTGCCTCCATTTTAGAGTAATCTAGTACTATCCAGGCTATTGAAACTGCAATTGAATTCATTTTTCATGGCTTCATTTAATACAGCCATTACTACAGTCAAATCATCTCTTCTTAATGTGTTCGTCAATATGAGATATCCGCAGCCCTGGGGGACGCATGGTAAAATAGCTTACCAAGGAAGATGGCTCTCATAACCTTGTTCTTCTTGTAACAGATTATGTACAAATGGCATTTATTGGCTTAACATGAGATCTATTAAAGGAGAGAGTCAGTAAATTGAAAAAATTGTGCAAAGAGAACATGTTTATTATGCACTTAGTTTTGGCTATTTATCTGAACCCTGTGGGATTTAATGCATCAATATTCTTTCAGTCCATGTAGTGTACATTTCCAGCTCACGATAGACCTCAACACACCCTGACGTGAAAATGTCTGCCTATTTTTACTCTGTTTTCCAGCTACGTTAGAAACCGCAATTTAGTATTAATGGATGTTGAGCTAGACCTACGTATAAATGGCTACAGCATATACAGTGATGAATAAAATAAATTAAATATACATTCCAAAGCATAATTATTTAAAATAATTTATTTGGGTTTGAACAAGTCCTTATTTTTCTCTGAAATTTTGAATAGTGAGTTTCTCATTTCAAGTTGCTTCTAAGGGATCCACACCTGTTCAAGAACCACAGTATTGTATGCACTAATAACTGATGAATGCATTCTGCATGTATACACTAAATTCTTTTCCATTTAAACTGTTACTCTCTGATAATTACGCCCATGCAAGGACAACTACAGTGGAAGAGCCTATACACTTCCAAAATACTTGCACCTGAGCCAATGACTGTTTAACACCCTGTGGGTACTACAGGAGAGCTGGCACTGATTGGAGGAGAGGCGTGTCTCTCACTGACGGCGAATGTCAGTGTCTGGGACCCCTGCATGTCATTAGTGGTGCTAATGCAGCTGTAACCAATGGACCATTGGCCAGGTTTAACCATTGTATACCCAGAGCTTAAGTCCTGCTCATTGTAATTTAGACAGATTTATTTAAGCAATATCACATGAGAGGGAGTGATATTTGGTCATAGACAATCACAGCCCTGCTGATATGCAGTATAACAGCACAACCTCGACTGTGATATTGCTTTTATACAACAGTTCTACTCGCCTATAAAATATTTATCAAGTAATGATTGAGACAACAGGTTATGATTTTGTTGTTTAATTGGCTCCACCAACAAATATAGTTTGTTCAGACTTCCATTTAAAAAGGCATTTTTTTCCTACAAAGTATCAATTAGAATGTAAACAAAGCGGAGTGACCTCGGCCAGTGATGAGGTCCGAGTGATGTAATACTGTATATCAGCACTCATGAAATGCATCTCGGCCAATGACAATGGGCGGTCGGAACTAGCTGTTGTATAAAACAATTATATAAAGTTCTCGTTTTCATCTGATTTCTATTTCACTTTAAAGCTTTCATGTTTTCTGGGCAGAAAGAAATTAATACACTTTGATTGAATAATTCACAGCTTAACATCAATACAGAATCAATGGTAAGCATCAGGGATAAACAAAACATGCTGACCTAATTATCAGACGATTTTAGAACTATTTCCCACAATCTATAAATATTGTAAAAAAATGAAATATTAAAATAAAAGATTTGATTATGGCTGCTTCAGTGTCAAACTAGGAGGGCTGCCTTTGACTGCTGTGGACTTGTAAAACTTTCCAGCCGGCTGATGCATACACAGATATGTACACATATTGATTAACAGTCAGAAGAGCTAAAAGAGATGGGAAATTGAGAGATGGGCCATGCTCAGTGTAGGTTATTTTCTTTCTGCCACTTTATAGACCCATAACCTCTCATCTCTGTGAAAGGTGCAATATTAGCTTAAAAGATTCTCAAATAATCTTGGGCAAAATTGACCCCGTCTGCCTCTTCCAGGTTCAGTGCTGTTTATATTTCTCTGTTTAAAGTCCAGGGTTATTTTGTCAGTCGGCACCACTTCGGCATAGACCTTCATTCTGTCTTGTGTTGTTCCGTAATGTATGTTTACTGAAGGCTACTTTGGCCTATTTTTGTTTTATAATGTTTGTTTGCTCTGTGCTGAAGGCCAGTTTGACCCTGTCACACTGTAACTCGATCAGTATTGTTTCCTTTTTCAGTGTATCTTGGGAAAGGGAGTGAATGAAAGACGTTTCCTGAATTGTTTGACCCGTCACCACAACAGGAGGGTTTGGTATTGATCATTTAGACACCCTGTTTATTGCGTAATTGGTATTGGCTAACATGGTATTTACATTCTCACCAATTAGACCTGCAAACGTTTACTCATTTGCCAATCAGGCGTGGAAGTGAATCTCCATAAAGATGATGTCATGTCAGCTCTTGTTTCCATGATATACTTTATACAAAGAGATAATATATATAAATGTATAAAGATCTATTATTTTCCTGTTTTTGAAAAAGTATATATTTTTAACTTAATGGGCTTATTGGGCTTAACACTTCAAGTGCAAGAAAAAGTCTTCAATTCATAATCAGGGGTGTAATATCCCAGTTTGGAAGTATCACCATGCATCATTACTGTCCATCTTCCGTTCATTCAATTTCAGTGATGTTTGCGGGTTGCGATATTGTTTTCATTTTTAAAATGATTTTCTTGATGTTAAGTAAATTCACGTTATTACATAATTTACACTGTGATGAACGATTTCAATAAACCGTTTGGAACAAAAGGGACCTGCAGGCAAATCCATTTTTTTTTATTTACACTGAAAATTTAGATAGCAGTCATTGTACAAGCTGCTATTTCAGTTTAGATACACTGCCTGGCCAAAAAAAAAGTCGCACACACTAATATTTCGTTGGACAGCCTTTAGCTTTGATTATGGCGCGCATTCGTCCTGGCATTGTTTCGACAACCTTATGCAACGTTACAACATTTATTTCCATCCAGAGTTGCATTAATTTTTGGCCGAGATCTTGTATTGACGACGGGAGAGTCAAACCACTCCGTAAAGTCTTCTCCAGCACATCCCAAAGACTTTCAATGGGGTTAAGGTCAGGACTCTGGTGGCCAATTCATGTGTGAAAATGATTCCTCGTGCTCCCTGAACCACTCTCACAATTTGAGCCCGATGAATCTTGGCATTGTCGTCCTGGAATATGCCCATTGATGGGATAACCTGGTCATTCAGTACATTCAGGTACTCAACTGAATTAATTTTATTGCTGCATAACATTGCTGAGCCTAGGCCTGACCAATTGAAGCAACCCCAGATCATAACACTGCCTCCAGAGGCTTGTACAGTGGGCACTATGCATGACGGGTGCAACAGCGACTTTTTTTTTTGGCCAGGCAGTGTATTTTGCCTTCATGTGGTCCAATGTTTTATAATTATTGGATGATAACACATTCTCTATGTTTGAAAGAGTGAAGGGACTCGTGTGTCCATGAAAACATCATTCTACGCTTCTAATAACGTGATATAATGTGATGATGTCTTAATCCAAACCCCTGACATGACACAAAATCAGTAAAAACATAACAAATGGGTCATCACGACAAGATGATTCCAGACAAGCCTCTCCAATATATTTGTGTTTGTGATTAATTGGCAGCATATCTTGTTGAAGTTCCATTGCATTCTGTTGCGTTATTATTGTTTATTGTCCATCTTGTTCTTTCTAATGCTGCTCAGAGTGGTTTGATGAATCACATCCTGTTTAATTCCACTTTTTGCTTAATCAGTCTGGCAATATGAAAAAAAAAAAAAACCTCGCTGACTTCACTAATGTGGGCCTACAAGAATCTAATTGGTTCAGACATTTTCAGCCACAGGCGTGAGGCACAGACCATTGCCCCCAAATTCCAAGATGCTCAGTAGTAACGTGACCTTTAGTTGTAAGCTCCAAGATGCTCAATAGTAAAGTGATCTTTAGCTGTAAGCTACAAGGTGCTCAATAGTAAAGTGACCTTTATCTGTAAGCTCCAAGATGCTCAATAGTGAAGTGACCTTTAGCTGTAAGCTACAAGTTGCTCATTAGTAAAGTGATCTTTAGCTGTGAGCTACATAATGCTCGATAGTAACGTGACCTTTAGCTGTAAGCTACAAGATGCTCAATAGTAAGATGACCTTTAGCTGTGAGCTACAAGTGGTGAAATGGTGTTTCTCAATGGTGTTTCACATAGTCAGTAGCCATGTGCCTAAAGGAAATTTAAGGCACAAATATATTGGAAAGAACATTTGGAGAGTTGCATGAATGCCCTCAATCTTTTAATTTCCTGTACACTGAGATGCCCTGGCCAGGTTTGGCCACATTTTATGCTAATTTCACATTGCATTACTAGGGACCCTGGTACCCCCAGGAACGTGCAGAATACATTTTTGCTTAATTGTGACCTCTTGCCCTCTGAAATAAGGTTTAATTAGCAGCTAAAAGGAGCTTTTAGACCTGAGCTGTTACCACTTAGCCTTAAACCCCTGCTGAGACTCCTTTAAAAATACATCTCTGGACTTTGTGGAGGTGTAGTACAGATCTCTTTCTGACTTTAGTGTATTAACATATTATAAAATTTCAAATTTTGGTCCAATAATGTTGAGTGTGCACAGCGTGATACATTTATAGTAACTCTGTAATCACAGGCTTTTGTTTCACAAGGAGAAATGTTTTTTTGTTTTTTTTATCGAATTTGCATTTTGTTATACGATATATACACAAAGTGAAAAAAAGTCTTAGAAACCTAGGAAGTAATTTGCATTTGCGCTTAAATGCATTTGACCTTGAGTCTGGAAGTGGCGTTGACGATTATTTTTTCTCCGTGAGCAAACCAATTGCTTCACCATGGCTCACATCAGCTACATCATCGGGGCCTCGCGCTATCATAAACCCGCTGCTGTTTGGGCTGTTTGCTTTGTCATTAACTTTCACCCTGTTGGCTGATCGCCCTGGGTTTCGGCCTGACTCCCTCTCTCCCTAAAACCCTACGGAGGAGACGAGGGAAAGGGGGAAGCTGGCGCACTCCCCCGTGGCGTCTGTCTGTAGCGACTAGAGACGGGGGAGAGGGTTGTTGTTTGATGTGCTCACTCGCGGTGTCGCAGTTTGATGTCATTATCCATCCACATTATCTCAAACGGAGCACTGGGACATCCTGCAGTGTGGATGAGCGAGCGAGAGTGGCTTTATTGGCTATGATTAACTGTGCTATTGACCTGTGGACGTGGCGTTTGTAGAAGAACGTCGGTGCGCGTGTTCAGGACAGACTGCGTTCTAGTTTACTGAGCTTTGGAAAGGTGAAGTCCTATAAGAAGTCGATGAATCGCCTACATGCAGCAGTACCCGGGGGTTCAATTTGAATAAATCAATAATCTATCATGGTTATTAATTTTCAGGTTTAAACTGCTGAAGATGTAAGGAAGAGTTAGAAATGGGGCTGGTATTTGTATGGTATGATATATATATATGTATATTGCTGGTATATTTTGACGGGTCACGTTTCTTGAGGCATGATGCTACTTTAAGACTAGAGTATTTTGTTGCCAAATTATAGCCAATAATAGTTGTTTTGTGTAACGAGAGTGAGAGTGTGTATGCTGTGCATGGATGCATATGGTCCATTGCTTCTGCAGTTTCTCAGAAGGGACTTGCATGGCTACAGACTAAGTCATATGTTCATGAGATATAATATGAAATAAATAATGAGCAAGCTTCGCTGACAGGAAAACTGACTTGTGCCTTCTGCTCAGCGGAATATGGAAATTAAGTACTGCCAAAATGTATGAGCTTTTAAATGTATCTGAATAAGCCATTGACTGACTGGGTAACTCACTTGGTGCTCTACATAATTTAAAAGACTTGAAAATCATGTCATGATATATATTCCTATTTCTTCCCTTTTTTATAAATCGGCAGATAACTCAACAACACAGCACTTACGAATCATTCAATATTTTACACATCCACCGTTTCCCAACATTGTTTGATGTGCCTTGATTGATGTTACATTTCAAAATGATGGTGTAGACCAGGGGTTTAGGCAACCCTTGTCCTGGAGTGCCAGTGACATTTCTGGTTTTTGTTCCATCTGAGCTTGATCACAAAAGTTTGATCAATGATTTAATGTCTGAGCCTGAATATTCTGAATGGTGAAATGCTGAGTGCCTCCAGCACATGGTCACCTGCATTCATTAAACCTGATTCATTAAAATGAATCCAGTTATATAGTTACAGGTTTGGATGGAGCAAAATCCAGGACCGTCTCTGGCACTCCAGGACCAGGGTTACCTATCCCTGGTGTAGACACTGGTTGCAGAATTGGCCATAGGTTGCAGTCGTCATTGGTGGAGAAGGCAACCAATGAGCACTCCCTGGGGCAGTGATTGGTTGTCTTCATAAATGCTGGACAGCTATTGGACAGCACTTCAGTAAAATAATATGCAGGGGTGTAATCAAATATAACATAGTGTACCTTCTGAGTGCCCAACCCCAACCCAATCAGCACCTCAAAAACATACTGACAGCCACAATCACAACCATCTAATTCAATATTCAGTCACTGTCCAACAAACATGTTGGGAAACACACACACACACACACACACAACACATGCATTCTTCATATCTTATGTCAGACATTAGTCTACTGATTCACGTCTGCTTACTATTATTAAACATCAGAGCGCACAATATATGCATTTGTCATTTAGATTTAATGCAAATAAATGCAAACAACGGAACGACCCCTGTGCATTTTGTGTTGCCGGAATAAATTGTCAATCACTGTCAATGGGGGGGAAAAAAATAGATTTGGGTTTGTTAGACGAAACACGGAAATAACCACCTACTGGATATGGATGCATTTATTTTTCTGCTTGTATTTCATATGTAGCAGATGGAAATGAAGTTATGCCAAAATGTACAAGCTTTTAAATGTATTTAGTACTTATGGAATGTGATTCCATTTTTAACAGCATTAATTTATTTAGTCTTTACAGGGCTCTATAAACACACATTGTGCAGTCTGTTAAAATGAGTATTTAGAAGCTGCTGAACCTGCACTAAGCATGATACCACTGAACATACTGTATTCATAATGATGGGGCTGGAAATCATTTTAATAGCTTCGCTGTAGACTTGTACAGGGAACATTTTAATAGCTTGGTTGTTATATTGTAGTGTAAGGGAATTTGTTTTATTATAGGTCAGGTTACATTTTTCTACGGAATATGTTCATTTGTCAAATAATGCTGCGTAAAATCATTTTTAAATTCAGAGGCATAGAATCACAAAGAGAAGCAACAGCTGTTTTTCCATTTCGTAAAACAAATGACTTTTGGTACAAAACAGTAACTGTGTGTTTGTAGTGTGCCCTGTAGTGTGATAATAGAATCAGCTCTATAGAGATATCATGCTTTGTTATGTGTATTGTGTATTTTTCTTTTGCAAGTTTTTGACCACTCAAAAGTGACATTCTGTTTGGTTTCATGACTCTAAACCTTTAATAATCTGCTCTGCCTTTAAAGTTGTTTAATGAATTACAATTTTACAATTTAGGCATTTGGCAGATGCAGACGCTGTCGGTGCATTTTACATTGGTAAGAAAATGACCATTAAAGCTGCAGATAGGTAAACTCACAATTAAATCAGTGTATCGTAGAGAATATTTTCTGGTCTAAACAGTGTTTGGCAAAGTGTCTTTTTTGGAGTCTTACACTTATTACAAGGTTCTGACAGGCACAGCGCTGAAGTGTTATCCCGTGTGTGTTTGAGCGACTGCTTGTGTGTATACCTGTCTGCATACGTGTGTGCGTGCGTGCGTGCGTGCGTGCGTGCGTGCGTGCGTGCGTGCGTGCGTGCCTGCCTGCCTGCCTGCCTGCCTGCCTGCCTGTGTGCGTGCCTGTGTGCATACATGCCTGTGTGTGTGCGTTTGTGTTTCTAAAAATATGAGATTTATTTCATATTGTGCACCTCAGTGAAGTGATCACATTAAAGAGTGACGTGAGGAACTGCTCGCACAGACAAACACATTTGAGCAAGGCATTCATCGCCAGTGCTCTACAGTGCTATTGAGCAAGGCATTCATCGCCAGTGCTCTACAGTGCTATTGAGCAAGGCATTCATCGCCAGTGCTCTACAGTGCTATTGAGCAAGGCATTCATCGCCAGTGCTCTACAGTGCTATTGAGCAAGGCATTCATCGCCAGTGCTCTACAGTGCTATTGAGCAAGGCATTCATCGCCAGTGCTCTACAGTGCTATTGAGCAAGGCATTCATCGCCAGTGCTCTACAGTGCTATTGAGCAAGGCATTCATCGCCAGTGCTCTACAGTGCTATTGAGCAAGGCATTCATCGCCAGTGCTCTACAGTGCTATTGAGCAAGGCATTCATCGCTAGTGCTCTGCAGTGCTATTGAGCAAGGCATTCATCGCCAGTGCTCTACAGTGCTATTGAGCAAGGCATTCATCGCCAGTGCTCTGCAGTGCTATTGAGCAAGGCATTCATCGCCAGTGCTCTACAGTGCTATTGAGCAAGGCATTCATCGCCAGTGCTCTACAGTGCTATTGAGCAAGGCATTCATCGCCAGTGCTCTACAGTGCTATTGAGCAAGGCATTCATCGCCAGTGCTCTACAGTGCTATTGAGCAAGGCATTCATCGCCAGTGCTCTACAGTGCTATTGAGCAAGGCATTCATCGCCAGTGCTCTACAGTGCTATTGAGCAAGGCATTCATCGCCAGTGCTCTACAGTGCTATTGAGTAGCGGCCTGTTCATTGGCCAGTGCTCTACAGTGCTATTGAGCAAGGCATTCATCGCCAGTGCTCTACAGTGCTATTGAGCAAGGCATTCATCGCCAGTGCTCTACAGTGCTATTGAGCAAGGCATTCATCGCCAGTGCTCTACAGTGCTATTGAGCAAGGCATTCATCGCCAGTGCTCTACAGTGCTATTGAGCAAGGCATTCATCGCCAGTGCTCTACAGTGCTATTGAGCAAGGCATTCATCGCCAGTGCTCTACAGTGCTATTGAGCAAGGCATTCATCGCCAGTGCTCTACAGTGCTATTGAGCAAGGCATTCATCGCCAGTGCTCTACAGTGCTATTGAGCAAGGCATTCATCGCCAGTGCTCTTGAGTAGCGTCCTGTTCATTGGCCAGTGCTCCGCAGTGCTATTAAGTAGCGGCCTGTTCATTGGCCAGTGCTCTACAGTGCTATTGAATAGTGGCCTGTTCATTGGCCAGTGCTCTGCAGTGCTATTGCGTAGCGGCCTGTTCATTGGCCAGTGCTCTACAGTGCTATTGAGTAGCGGCCTGTTCATTGGCCAGTGCTCTCCAGTGCTATTGAGTAGCAGCATGTTCATTGGCCAGTGCTCTACAGTGCTATTGAGTAGCGGCCTGTTCATTGGCCAGTGCTCTACAGTGCTATTGAGTATTGCAGCCTGTTCATTGATCTGTGCCTAATTGCAAATTACTGAACATGAGCAGTGAAATGCAATCTGTCATATCTTGTCTCCAAGTGCTTCCCACATGGAGACTAACTCTGGAGACTATCGGCATACCAAAGTGTGACCTCCTAGAGCAAGGCCAATAGCAGAATAACAAGCAATAAACACTCCAAAGCACTCCTCCTCATTTCTCTAAGACAATAGAGGGGGGGGATGACACAAAATATACAGGAAGAGAAATCTGAAGGGGGCTGATGGTAGGCTGGCATTCCAGGTTGATTATTTAGTTCTGGGATGGTACTTTAAATACCATAAATACAATAAAATACATTTCAGTGAAATATACGTACACATGTTGTTAAACTATGCTCTTAATTTTCCCCCCCGCTGTATTTCACAATAGTGGCTGTGAAAATATAAACTGCGGCGTACGGCAAAGATGCTCTTACGAGGAAGGGCAAAACGGAGTGCCATTCCGATATTCCCATTTTCCATAAAATGGGAACAAAACTGAGCATAAGTAGAGCAGGAAGTGGAGGAAGGGAAGTGGAGAGGTTGCAGGTTTGATTCCCAGGTAGGGAACTGCCATTTTACCATTGAGCAAAACGTATTTAACCTGAAATACTTCAGTAAAATAATATACAGCTGTAATTGCATTGTATATAACATATATAAGCTGTGCATATTTCTCTGGATAAGAGCATCTGCTAAATGCCTGAATGTGATGTAATGAGCGTAAACTAACAGAGCATCACAATTCTGTGTTATTCCTGTGTGGGCATTCCCATTCATGCTACACTGAGTGGCTGGAAACCTTCCATGCTTTTGCTTGCTCTGGGATTACTCCGCATAAGAGAATCCCATCTTTTGAAAACTGGGAGCAGCTGTCGCAGAACAGGGGTGTGGCTACATGGCATCACCATGACAACCTGCAGCAGTCACTTGAGCGACTCTCGTGATTGCATCTGATGCAGATATTTTGGGCTCATCTGGTATGTGGCACTAGTGAGACAAATAAATAGAATGTTATAGCAAGCTTGTTGTGTGCGAAAATATGCCCCCCAAGGCACAAAACTTATTAAGAAATTGTGCTTCAATTAATTGCTGCCAGTTACGTACATGTACATGGGGGGTACATGGGTGCACAGTCAGTTTTTTAAGAGTTAACACTTAGCATTGTGGTATTAGTTCAGGTAGAAAAGCACATCGGCGCAAACACGTTGAGCGTCACCCATTACGTGACTGGATGTCCCGTTGACTCATGGGAAGTCAGGAGCAGGACGCCATCTCTGAACTCTCTTGACCTTTGACCTCGGCTCAGTGAAAGTCATAATACTAAGAGAGAGAGGATTAACACTTAACATCTAAGTCCCAGTCACTGTGTTTATGTAGGCTTAGTATGAGAATGTAGAAGGAATGTGCACAAGCGAACTTGGAGGGAAAAAAATGTTATAGGGAAAAATTGGAGTTTCTCGTCTTTGTTTGCATACAGTACTTAGCCACGATTAATTGCCTCAGAGAAACATCTTGGATGCACTTCTGTGTTATTTTTGTAGAAGCAAATAAGTAACACGCTCCATGTATTTCACACACTGATACAGTACACTGTGAACATAGTGAAATAGAGATGCACAGCATTATATTGTCTTTCTGAAATGTTACGTCAAATTTATGGACCTGCAGAAATGGGCTCACCTTCTGATAACAGTTGGTATTCCAAATTGGGAGAAGGGTACAAAATGTGGGTAAAAATTGGTTTACAAAAAATTCTGGCAATTAAAAGCGTTAAAAAAAAATAAAAAATTTTTAAATATTTTTAAAAACACCTTGTTTTGCATGGACATTTATTTTAGGACAAGCAAGAATATAGTATGAGCGCAATTTGACAAATATCTGTCCATGTCTACATCTGACTTATTTCCTTTAGTGAAAGTGGAAAGGTTGTACTGAGCGAATGAGAGGCCGTGGAAAACTTCCTGTCTCATTCCGCTGATGTCATTATCTTTATCAGAAGAGTATGTGGTGTCAAAAAATGTTCAATCTTGGACAGTTTTCATACTTTGAGGTAAAAATGTTTTTGTTGTATTAAAGTGTTACTTTTAATATAGCTTTGCACTGTGGCTGACTCCTCATACATTTAAAGGTATTAGCCAACAAAGCAGACCTAAGCTAAATCAAAATAAACTCTAGTCTAAGACCGCCTTTGATCTGCTGGTGGTCACAGACACTTTAAGTCTCTTATTTTTTCCTGAAGTTTCAGTGGGAGGTTGCTGCTGAAGCTTTTTTTCCTGGAGCCAATAGACACCACTTTGTTCACCTCAGCCCAGTTCAAGGCCTAAATGTTTTGTTTTTTTCTTCTTTTTTTTTGCGATATTTGCCAAAACCTGCCACATTTCTCTCTGAAGGGTTTGACAGTGTTCAATGATTTATTTTTTGTCAGAAACAGGATGAGACTTCATATTTTTAAAAAAAGGCTTCTGTTGTAAAACTGTGCGAAAATAGAACAAACACTAAATTACCGCGCTGATCATCTGCTTACATAATATGAACAACTTGCTTTTTTTCCCCCCCAAAAAAAACATTCTTTTCAAGCCCAAAAATGCACTTTCTCTGGGTACAACCTTGAGACATAGGGTGTGTGCTCCTATATGCCACAGTAATTATATGGTAGACCTAGACCAAGCATATACAAACACAGTAACAGTGTTACAAAAGTGTAGCGTGACGTTCAGACAGGACCATGCAGCCATATGAACCTGCTTTCACATGATCCATGTGTATTTAACCCCACTGAGTGTGTGTGTGTGTGTGTAGCTTCATTTCTAAACGCGCTGTTCCTTCTGCGCTCTACAGCCCCCTGCGGGAATGAATTCTGCTCTCTCTCAAAAAATCTGAGGTTATTCTGAAAGCAATTATCATTTTTATATATAGACTGTCACCACACTCAAAGATTTGTCTGCATGTGTGTATGAGTGTATGCTTTTGTGTGCTTGTGTATGTGTGGGCAATCATGAATATGCATGCGCTATTTTTGTGTAGGCATGATCGTGTGCGTGCGCACGCACGCTTCTGCGTGTATGAAAGAGTACAGAATATGCACATAAATGCAAAGTTTTTGTATATGCATGTGTGTATACAGTATGTGAAAATGTGTATGCATGTCAGTGTCAACAAGAAGTACAGAACCACAGCTGCTTTCCTCCTATAGTCTACAGCACAGAATCTGTTGCTGCAGTATGTTCATGCTTATTTTCATGCTGCTATTATCCCATTTGAGACCGAACTGACATTGAAGGACTAGATTTGGTGCAGAAAGTTTAGTCCGTCAGACAATTCCACCATACTCTTGTAGACTACTTAGAATGCATCTTTTGTTTATGACAGGACGCACGCAATATCCACGTGTAAAATGGCATTTTTAATGGCAAAAATAAGCCCCATGAAAGCAATAACTTCTCATTTGGTTGTATTCAGTTCCTATTAATAAAAATGTCTTTTTGCCTCTATTCTTTTTCCAAATTGTACATTTTTGCACTCTGCCCTGCAACCCTTCTGTGAATTCTGGAGAGCACAGACGAGCCTGCCATCTCCTCAGAAAACATAACGCAGCTTCTTTTCACTGTGAAATCCACTGGTTAAACGCATGCAACGTGTCAGAGGAGCACACATCAAACGTAGCTTGAGTAGGTAGGCAATGGGTGTCCGGTCAGAGCAGGTTAGCGGTGTGTGATGAGGTTATGGGTGTCCGGTCAAAGCAGGTTAGTGGTGTGTGTGATGAAGCTATGGGTGTCCGGTCAGAGCAGGTTAGCAGTGTGTGATGAGACTATGGGTGTCTGATCAGACCGGATTGGCGGTGTGTGATGAGGCTGCGGGCGTCTGAACAGAGAAGGGTTAGCGGTGTGCGATGGGGCTATGGGTGGCCGATCAGAGCAGGTTAGCATTAGCGGTGTGTGATGAGGCTGTGGGTGTCTGAATAGAGCAGATTAGCAGTGTGTAATGAGGCTGTGGGTGTCGGAATAGAGCAGATTAGTGGTGTGTAATGAGGCTGTGGGTGTTGGAATAGAGCAGTTTAGTGGTGTGTAATGAGGATGTGTGTGTCTGAATAGAGCAGGTTAGCGGTGTGTAATGAGGCTGTGGGTGTCGGAATAGAGGAGGTTAGCGGTGTGTGATGAGGCTGTGGGCGTCTGAATAGAGCAGATTAGCGGTGTGTGATGAGGCTGTGGGTGTCGGAATAGAGCAGGTTAGCGGTGTGTGATGAGGCTGTGGGTGTGAATAGAGCAGATTAGTGGTGTGTAATGAGGCTGTGGGTGTCGGAATAGAGCAGGTTAGCGGTGTGTGATGAGGCTGCGGCCGTCTGAATAGAGCAGGTTAGCGGTTTGTGATGAGGCTGTGGGCGTCTGAATAGAGCAGCTTAGCGGTGTGTGATGAGGCTGTGTGTCTGAATAGAGCAGGTTAGCGGTGTGTGATGAGGCTGTGGGCGTCTGAATAGAGCAGGTTAGCGGTGTGTGATGAGGATGAGTGTGTCTGAATAGAGCAGGTTAGCGGTGTGTAATGAGGCTGTGTGTGTCTGAATAGAGAAGGTTAGTGGTGTGTGATGAGCCTGTGTGTGTCTGAATAGAGAAGGTTAGTGGTGTGTGATGAGGCTGTGGGTGTCTGAATAGAGCAGGTTAGCGGTGTGTGATGAGGCTGTGTGTGTCTGAATAGAGCAGGTTATCGGTGTGTGATGAGGCTGTGGGTGTCTGAATAGAGCAGGTTAGCGGTGTGTAATGAGGCTGTGTGTGTCTGAATAGAGAAGGTTAGTGGTGTGTGATGAGCCTGTGTGTGTCTGAATAGAGAAGGTTAGTGGTGTGTGATGAGGCTGTGGGTCTGAATAGAGCAGGTTAGCGGTGTGTGATGAGGCTGTGGGCGTCTGAATAGAGCAGGTTAGCGGTGTGTGATGAGGATGAGTGTGTCTGAATAGAGCAGGTTAGCGGTGTGTGATGAGGCTGTGTGTGTCTGAATAGAGCAGGTTATCGGTGTGTGATGAGGCTGTGGGTGTCTGAATAGAGCAGGTTAGCGGTGTGTAATGAGGCTGTGTGTGTCTGAATAGAGAAGGTTAGTGGTGTGTGATGAGCCTGTGTGTGTCTGAATAGAGAAGGTTAGTGGTGTGTGATGAGGCTGTGGGTGTCTGAATAGAGAAGGTTAGTGGTGTGTGATGAGGCTGTGTGTGTCTGAATAGAGAAGGTTAGCGGTGTGTGATGAGAATGACGTCCTGCTGACTGTGATCCTTCCCTCCCCGGGTGACGGGAAAGCTGGGGCAGGGCCTGGATGGGACGCCAGATCGTATCCAGCTGCACCCCAGAACACTGCTTTAAAACAACGTCACCCAGAAGCCCCCAGTCCTTCTCATTACACAGTTCTTAAAAGGAAATGCACCTAATTAAAAAAAGTTCTAATTAATTTTTAAATAATTTGTTGTAATATCCAACCAATTGTATTTCCAGTTGAATTAATCTCAGTAATATGCTAACTAAGACTAATGTCCCTGGTACGACAGATACTGTTGAGGGATTCAAATAATTTCCTACATGTTTATGCACATTGAATTTACTTTTAATCAAAATAATAAACAATAATAATATTATATATATATATATATATATATATATATATATATATATAAAACAATATTCAAATATTACTTTACTTCACAAATCAAAAAGTATAATTACACAACCCTGGTTTTGAAAAATACCAAATAGTTTTTTTTAAATAAATATAAATAGTAAACTCAAGCATGTGGCTTGTCCTAAGAATGGTTCATGTAACTTTTCAATGGTAGATTAGCCATTTGCCTTGCCTTAACCCAGTGGTTCTCAAACTCGGTCCTGGGGCCCCCCTGTGTATGCTGGTTTTCGTTCCAACCACAATCGTGATCCGAGAATTTTAACAAGCTGTTAATTTTTTTCAATTGTACTTTTCATTTTTTGATGGATTATTTACCATCTAAGCCAAATTTTGTCAGAAAATAGCTATGCATGCCATGTAGAATAAATGTCCAATGTTCACATTTTTCTTATTGTTCTATATTGCAAACAACTACATACAAAGAGTTAAAAAAATGATAACTGGTGAGTCAATATGCTCCTAATTAGTACTTTCATAATTCTGTTTCCTTAAACTTATTAACACAATGCAGGTTTGGCTCATTATGAATTTACGTTGTCCTTGAATTGTTCGTTATCAACCAAATTGTTAGTTTTTGTGGCCATGTGTCCACACTTTCACCAATGAGGAGCCTGTTGATTCACCTCTGCCTTCCATTTTCTCAGTTTTGTTACCTCTTTTAATGAAATTGCAATATAGCACAATAAGCAAAATGTGAACATGGGACATTTATTCTACATGGCATGCATAGCTATTTTCTTACATAATTTGGTTTAAGAGGGTAAATAATCCATCAAAACATGAAAAGTGCAATTAAGAAAAATTAACAGCTTGTTAAAATTTTCGGGTTGCAATTGTGGTTGGAACAAAAACCAGCATACACAGGGGGGCCCCAGGACCGAGTTTGAGAACCACTGCCTTAACCACAGCAAAGAAGAAAAAAAAACACACACAAATTAAAATTAATTAATTAATTTTAAAAAATTGTGCTCATCCTTCTCAGAGCCTGAAGCTAAATACCCTGTTTACCCTAAATACCCTGTTTAGTATAAGACATCAGCCAGCACTGTGCACAGCTCCTGCCTTTTCACTAGTCATGTGCATCTCTCCCTCCGGATGCTTCTTTCTTTATTGGTTTCTTATGGCAAACTTAACCTGCTTTATGAGCTGGGACATTTTTCACAAAGCAGCCGTGGGCTCATTTTTTATTTTTTATTTTTGATTGATGGCTGCTGTGTATTGCAAATTATTAGTAAACGTGAAAGGATGTAGTTATTCTAGGGCAGACAGGCTCAGCAGGGCCCTCCATACGGGCTCACAGAATGAATAAGGCCGTCAGCTGCGGCCTATATCATTCAGTCCTGATGTATGAGCGCTGGGCTACAAATTAAACCGCGACCCTTTTTTTTTTAGGGGCGGTGGGGTGTACTCGCTCAGCAGAATGCCATTTGGGTTGATTTCTGCCTGCAGTTTGGACAAAAAAAGGAGTTATCCATTGTACGCTATAATTACCCTGTGCACACACATCTGGAATTAAGTATTCCAAAGGCAGCTAATATATATCAGAAGTCTGCCTTTTTAAATGTGTGAAATAACTTTAATCTGTGCTAATGCAACTGGCTTATCAAGAGGTTTTCAAGTGAACACAGGACTTGAACACGGGCTGAAAGTGAATCTGAAATTACTTGTAGCGGGGAATGTAATTTCTGGTACTGGGATTTTTCACAGTCTGATATACAAGACAAAAATGTAACCTGTGGTTATTTTCAGAACGGTTCAAAGGGCTTTTTCCATTTAAATTTTTGGGGTTTTTCTTCCTCCTGTTCTCGTTTATTTTTGCGCTGTTGATTTGCCAATTCTGCCTAGAGGAACAGTGTCTGTACATCTGGATTTGATAGTGGCTCAATTTTCATTGCTGGCAAAAGATGGATTGGATCTGATGCGTTCTGATGGCTGACATGGAGACCAGGAATAGAAAGTGGGAAAGAAAGAATGGCTACAAAGGATTGATATGGCTAGTGGTACAGCGCTAGTGGTACAGCGCTAGCGCGCTAGTGGTACAGCGCTAGTGGTGCTGCGCTAGTGGTATAGCGCTTTTCAGTTTTGGCAGAAAACAGTCAGTGTGCCTGCAGTGAGTTTGCTCATCATCATACTCACATTCCCACATGCATTTAGATATTGCCTTCAAATTGCTTTGTGGTCTCATATGTTGGTTTATGTTGGGAAAGCTTTTGTTCATTTTTCTAACATGATGATTTGAAAGATGCTATCATCAGTACATAATACATCATGCCCCACCAGGCCTAGGGCAAGAAAACCTATAGATTTGTCTTTATCAATTAGATTATCTGTGCTCCCAATGCGCCTCCTGAAAACAATTTGTAACTCTTTTTTTTTTTATATGTTAAGTATTTTAACACTGTTTTACAAATATTTATAACTTTATTAATAGTTTACTTGTACAACATGTACATTCATATTGTGTGAATCAACAGAAAAAACACATTGTAACAGAACTGTACGGTGAATCATGTTAAAAGCATGCTTGCATAAGTCACAAAGAAAGAAACTGTGACTTAACTGTAATAATGACAGGTACAAGTTCCATGGTGTTTAAAATAAATTTTAACTTATTTGAATCGTGTTTTTCTTCATATTGTTTTTTTTTTTTAACCATCCCTGAAATGTTTTGTAAACTCAGACACACTACATTTTATGCAAAAAATGTACTACACCCAACCATGTTCTGATCACTGTTGCAAAAGGAAAAATTTAAAAATATATAAAAATAAATGCAAAGCCATGTAAAATGTACACGCAATTAGACTTAAACTTTCATTTATAAACTTTCAAACAAAATAATAAATTAAAGCACCCACAAAATTATTGAAACACTGCTTAACACTTGTATGGGTGGTGTGTGATCCAGAAAAATGATTTGCAATTAATAATATATTGTTAGAGGTAGACCTTACTAGGATCATTATTGAGTTCAAAAGTATTTGACAACAGTATTTGACAGTATTTTTCCATTTCATTTCCTTGTTTGACCGTTATTTTCCAAAGTAATAACTAATTAATTTAAATGTTTTCCTTGGTTACTTGTTTTTTAAATATATGGAATTTCTACAAAAGCAACGGGAGAAAAATAATGAGTGTTCATTGGGTAGTTCTGCGAAATGATATGCAAGGTTATGACTAATGTATTCTTAGGATATGAAAAAAAAATCTATTTAGTTTTATTAGTAAATGCATTATGTATTGGTTTTTGCATATAAAAACAGCATTCCCATCTGCTTTTAAAATATCACATGACAATGTGAGACCTGTTTTGCTTTTGTCAATACTTTCCAGCAGATGTTGAAGAACTCACTCAGATCCTAGTCCATCCACTGTCAATCTGGACATCATCAAACAAAAGTGCTCTCCTCTACCTCAACAAGTTATCATTATTTCTGTACGTGTGCTAAACTAAAATACCTTCGAACCCCAGGAGTTATGGCACGTAATTGCTGATGAATTCATACCATCTCTTAGAAAATTGTCTGTTTGGCAAAGAAATTTGATATCTGTGTCAAAAAAGCGATTGAAAATCACTTTTTTTCATTAACAATTTACCGCTATTTTGACTTTTATATATATTTACAGTATTGCACTTAACTGCACACAGTTGCATTTCAGTTTGACTGATGCTGAATTAATATCTTAAATTACAAAATTGCAGTTACCCTTTATCCCTTTGAAGCATGTCACTTCAATGCCTTTTCGGTGACATCAAACCCCTTTCTCTTATGATCAACCCTCTCGTTAAAAAGTAGTATCTGCTTGTAGCATGAATTTTGTAAACAACTTCATACAAGACCTGAAGTGCAAAGGCTAATATCGCTTCTATTCCCAGGACTCAACTCAATTTAAAAAAATTAAATAAGGAGAGCACAATAGAATAAAAGCGCTGATTCTGCAGGCACATGCCCATCAGAAATACAGCAATACAAAGTTCCCTCTGACGAGGAATCAAGTATGCTGAAAAAAAACAAAAAGCAAAGCTCTGGTTTTACTGCGTGACTACGCGCCACGCACACAGATTCCATCAATCAGACGATCGAATGGAGAAAACAAAAAGTCTTTGCTGAAGATGAATATAGTGGAATCTTTTCATGGCAGTGATTAACATAGTCAAACGTGTGTCAGTCACAAAAGGAGACCAGCCCCCCCCCCAAAAAAAAAAAGAAAAAAGGTGTTTCCTTCCTGTCAAACACATGCAGCGGGCATAGGCAGAAGCACAGTGTGAGGAGGCCAACATGGCCGCTTTCACCAGGCCGAGTATCCAAACGTCCTCAGTGTCCATAGAGACACTCGTTTTTTGTTTTGTTTTGTTTTTTCTGACGGCTGAGTTTGCTTCGCCCATTTCTTTAAAAAAAAAAGTCTTCTGGTGTTAAAGGCAGGTTTTCAGACAGACATCCGGACACGGTTTGTACAGTCCCGGGGCTGTGATCTGGGCCTGGTATGGGTCTGAACCACAGACCTCCAAGTACTCCTGCCTGTTGGGCGAAAAGTAAAAAAGGTGATTTCATTGGTGTTTAATTACCGTCCCTACGAGTGGTTGTTTTGGCAGCTGGTTTTGTGTCAGTTTTTTTTTTTTTTTCCCCTTCTCTCTTTCTCTTAGTCTCTCTCTCCCTTTCTCTCTCTCTCTCTCTCAGTTGCTTTGTATTTGTTCTTGGTTATGTTGTTTGTTTTTAACTGTGTGTCTCTGCCCTTGTTTTTCGCAGGCTCAGTCTCGTGTGAGGGGAGCAGTTATTTGAGAGTTGGGGAGCAGCGGAGGTCAATAGGGTCAGAGGCCCAGCGCCTCTGCGTGTTTCCTTGCCTTGAGTCTGAGGTCGGCGATGCTCGAGTTCTTGCTGTTGCTCTTGGCGGCCGCCGCCACGGCGGCCGCGGCCGAGGCCGAGTCGGCCAGCGACGCGATTGGTAGTCCGAAAGGCGGGGGCGGGAACATCAGGTAAGGAGCGTGAGCCGCCAGGTGAGGGTGCAGGTGTGGGTGAGAGTGTGCCACTCCCTCCAGCTGTAACTGGGCCTGTACCTGAAGAGCAAGCACACAGGCACGGGTTATTTAACATTTCAGTCTAACTGCGGCGTGGGCTGGGCTCGCCTTCAAACCCTGAGCAGCGACTTTAAGCAAGCATTCCTATACTTATACGGAGCGCTCGCTGAATTTAGCGAAAAGCGTCTTTGAAAATTTTAAAACATGGAGCAGTTGCCCTAATTGAGTACAAAGCTCATTGCACTTGAATTCAATATCGGCCCTTTTGTGTGTGGAGTGCCCGCCGTTTGGAATGTGATGCTGCTAAATGCAACGTAAGCTTTTCTCGATCAAATGAACGTTTTCTCTGAAAACACTTAAAAAACCTGCAGTGTTTGTGCTTCCAGTTTTCTCACGTCACTCTTTCAGATGAGATCACACGGGGTGCTAAAAACATTAGAACTCGACCTTCTGATATCAAAGTGTTCATGTCAGTTTAATACATGAGCAGATGTATTTTATCATCTGAGAAGGTTTCCGATACACTATGTTCCTATATGTTCCTGCCAGATAATGTGATATGTGAAAATAAATAATAAACAAATATCAATGCACAATGGAAAATCCTGATCTGTACAGATGTACACATTTCTCCAGAATTTCTTTAGGAATGAAAAGAGCTTTTTGTGATGGGGGTTTTAAAAGTTCAGAAATTCAGGAAGCACATTCCTGGTAATTATTTTCCAAGGAATGGGTGAAATTGTCCCTTGACTTCAGTAAAAGAAGTGCACTGCATTTTGACTCAGGATTTTTCAAACAACTTTCTAAAATGCTACAGTTTTCTTCTCTAACAATTCTGTATGTATCCTTACCATTTTTAACACGATGATTTAATCAAGTATTTAAGTAAAAAAACTCTGTATACAGTTGTACATGCAACCAGGGAAACATTTTTGTCACGATTTTTTCACAACTTTACACTGCTAACCAGAATTTCAACTCAAGCCTCTTTGATCTCAGGAAAGCCACACCCCTCTGTCCATCCATAGCTATATTTTGGAAACTTCCGTGCCTTGCCTGCTAATATTGTGAGCTCTCACAGAGACCAGGGTGCATTACAAAGACACGCTTCCTTGGAAATGGATTTAAATGACTCAGAAGGCAGAATGCATGTGTGTTTGACTGCATGTGACATTTAAGACACTGAGTCTTGATATGTGCTGAGCAGACCCAGTCCAGGATAAGCTCACATTTCTACTGGCTATCAATTTATGCAAGCGCATTTACTGAAGAAATTCAGTACGTTTGTTCAAGAGCAACCTGGGATTCAAACATGTAAGCTTCTGGTTACAAGTTCCAATCTAAGAAGTACTCCGTACCGCAGGCTTGACGGACACTGGGGCCTGTCAGTCGTCAGGGCAACAGGTGGCGGACAGTGCCGAGATGCGCTCTCTCTCTCTCTAGTACCACTCTGTTTAGCAAGCAGGTCCCGCCGCTTCAGTGCCACCAGCGCGGCTCGTCGCCAATAACCATCACCGCTTCATTTCTTCCTTTTCACAATCTCTTTCATCTGCTTACGCTTGACGTTCGGCTGGTTTAATTAGGGATGCCTCTTTTTGCACAGCAGTGATGCAGACACTTCTTCACTTGTGCCTCCGGAACAGACACCAGATCAAATGTCTCGCCTGTCTCTCTAGTGTCACGCGCCTGTAAACGAGCTACCGAGGTGAAAGGTAAGCCTGAGGTCGAACCCCTTTTACACATCACAGTTTTGAGCCACCGCTAACCCCTTCCATAAGGGCGTGTGCAAAAAATACGATTTCAAATGTATTCCTGTCGTATTTATATATAATGTAACTGCTTTTTTTTTTTTTCCGTTGGTACACGTTCATTAAGTAGTTGTTCATTGTTTTTGATACATCAGTAACCTTTTGGAGGTGTACGATCACAAATTTGTGATTAGAATGTTCTTTACTGAACATTCTAATTCTGATGTAACACTCACTGCAAGTAATTGAAAGCAATGGAGCTCTAGAACACTGACTGAAAAAACATTCTAAAAAAAACCTGCTCTTCAAAGGGTTAATCAGCACCCAGTAATGGCTGGGATTATTACAGAACCTGACACGAGCTGTATTTTTGTATTCTTTGCACAATTTTTCTCCAACTAATACTTTTCCCACCCGGCTTTGAAAGGCAACCTAAATCCATTGATACGAAAGGTGAACAAATCACCACCAGAGGTTCCTTAGGTTACCGGTGTTATTTAGATATTTTATCTGACATTAATGGTTCACTTGTTAACAGCTTTTCACAGTCCTCTGAACTCGGTGTTAACACGAGGGACAGTATCGATCCAAAGGACACAATGAAAAAGAAAGTGCTGTTCTGAATACTATGTTTTAAACAAGATCAAATTGTTCATTAAATGTCCTTGGGCCACAGCAACCGACATCACTATCTTATCATGAGACCATCAGCATGGTTGAAAAAATGCACCGGCCTACATATGCAATGTGTATATTTTTCACATGCTTCTTCAACTGCAGTTACTCTCATATTTCAGAAACGCATTATGGGCTTGATTTACTCAGACCTTTAATGTGTGAAAAACATTTTAGCACAGGCAGAACCAATCACAGGACCATGATGGGTCATGGTATTTGTTTTGCACCAATCATTGGTCGTGTTATTAGTTTTGCGTGTGCTAAAAGGTCTTAGTAAACCAGGCCCTACATGTGCATATATACTTATAGACATGTATGTGAAATGAGGATGTACCTGTTGAAAAGGCATTCTAAGGGCCCCCATGTTCACATATGGAGCAACTCTACAAGCGTCCAAGTGGCTCGCCGTACCCAAGATGACACCTAGGACAAACCACAACATTACAATCGACAAAGTGCTAAGATCTGAGTTATCATATTTTGAACAGCAACTCATGCAGACTTTTTTTTTTTTTTTTGTTCCCCCAATTGCTCATATTTTCCCCAATTACACACACTAAAGGGTCCGTCACGTTACAGCAAAGCTGATTTAACAGTTTCGTTGCTCTTTAGGACAACATCAGTCTTTTACGTGCTCAAAAAAGTAGCACTGAGTAACTTAACACTCTTAGTAATATCAGTTTTCAAATGCATAGGCTCAAGAAAGACATTTTGTGCGCTACCAGGCACGTGACATTACCTCAACTCTGATCATATGAAATCAATGTATTAAAAGTCAAATGGGTGTACCTTTATGCATTTGGTTTTCTTGTTTTCGACATTTAGCTCTTCTGTTCTGAAACCAAACCTAAAAATTAAAGGACCATTAAAAAATTGTATTGGAACTGCATCGACATACATAAATGTGGCCCAGCTCGTCATTTCAGCACAGACGAAGAAAGCACGCCAACCATAAATAGCATAAACAAATGTTGCCTAATGTGATGGAAAAAAAGCTGTATTCACAACAAATCAAAATACGCACAGGTAAGTTGCAACTAAAATAAATATCTAATCAGAGGTCTTACGAGTGATTGAAAAATCTTTCCATTATTATTATTATTATTTGTGGTGGTGGTATAATGGTCTTTTTCAGTCTGTACAGGAAGCTCGTTGCATTAATGTAATATACCGCAGAATGCGAAATTGTAGTCTATACCTACACTAAACCCTGAATTTAAATTAGTTTAATTTTACCTATAAGTTCGATTCTCTTCTAAATATATATGTAGCTATACAGCTAGCTCTTGATGCGTCACTGCTTGACCGTGGTAATTAATATAAACTATCCCCAATCCATATCAAATTGCACATTAGTCGTTCCACGACCTTTTAATGCTGGTCATTTGCAATAGCGTAATTAGTGACTAGAAGTGCATTTTTTTAATTACCCAAGGTGCCGAAACCATTTGACACCGTTTGAGTTCTATAACAAGGCAAGTCATTGGACAAGCATTATAATGCGTTTGTCAATAAAATATGCAGAATCGGCAGCTTCGTAAGGAACGGTTGATTATTTGATCGTCCAGGCTGCTCCACATAATTACAGAACACAAATAACCATATAATTAGGTTGTGTTCCGCCAAATCTATTTTTAATTTATTTGGTTTTGAGAGGTGTTGTGAGTGAAGAAGCCATTTGATACAAACTGAATGAAGACAACAAATTGCAGTCTAAACACACATTTTCCAGTATTTCCAGTTGTATAAACAATTCATGCATAATAGTAATAATAATAATAACATTATTATTATTATATGTGTGCTTAGGTTGATGGTAACAATTATTTTTGTTATTAGTATTATTATTATTAGTAGTAGTAGTAGGTTAGTAGTAGTAGTGGTAGTATCATATAAGCACATGCATATAAGCATCTCTATTTATTTTTTTTACACATCTATAGAGGCTTATAATAGCCTACTAATAAATCAAATGTTTTACAGCTCAGGACCAATTCCAATTATCCACGAATATGCTAAGTAAAGTGAACTACACTGCTTTAGACAGTTATTTCTTCATTAAGGACCACTCAATGATGCGCTTCACAAATACACTAATGTGATTTCCTTTAGATTTTTATTAGAGACAGTGAATAATGACATTTAATTTAGCTCTGCACCAGAAACCCAACGATATTAGTTGTAATTGAATTACTGCCTGCTTCTCACTAAGGTCTCATAACTTTCAATTAGATGCCTGACAGCTGGTCGGTGTGGAGTTTCTGTACACGAAAATATAGGTCAATATCAGCTATCTACCGGGCAACGTAAAATTTACTTACTATAGATTTTCGGTTTAAATTGAAAATATATATACTCTCGCAACTGGACGTGAAAAATCGCAGCGTTACAAGTGTGCGGCAAACCCTTTTAGCTTCTTACAAATGTAAAGTCAGTTATTTCAAATGTGAAATGTATTTATTTTCCGCCTTAAAGTTTACAATTTGTCCCATAATTTCAGTCAATGTAACAGTTATTCACTTCCGTCTCAAAGTAGATTTTAAGAATTTTAACGTGTGAAATACGCGACTTTCTTAAGAGGGAGAGGGCAGAATTTAATTATTTTAAAGCAATTTATGGCTGCAGTATGTATCACTGGAATATCATTGGCACATATTACAAAGGTAGCGGCTGATACAGTGAGATGAGTGACACGAGAACGTGTCCCCTGCAGCAGTATTGTAATATCTTCATTCATTTAAAAGGTGTGGTATACGTTTCTATTCGGCAACACTTTTTCACGTGAATTACCTGCAATGAAAGCTAACTTTCAATAACCTTTTTCCGTCCAACACTGCGCCACGCGTCTTTCTCAATGGATCTGCCTTGGTTGAGATGAAAACGTCAATACAATACAATTAATAAATATAGCCTGCATATTTTATGTAGTATTTTTTTATATAGTGATTGTCTAATGACATTTATGTTATAATAATAATAATAAAGTTAATGAGAAAAATAGCAGTGACTTTGGTGATGACGTTTAGACGCGATTAAGAAGTTAAAATGTGATGTTCGCTTTAGGTCTGACACCATTCCTGACACCAGTAATCCATATGTCCTCTATATAGCACAATCAACTGTGAGAACGTTAAATTGTTGAGTAATTACCCATATAATACGTAATTACAATTGGGTACATATATTACGTTTCGTAGCCCTTCATTTCCTTTTAGAAAACAGATCATATAATGTTGTTTTTTTTGGACATTGGAAGTTCATGGTCTCAGGATGGTTTTCTGTAACCACCACCTGCTGTTTACCTCTTTTAGCAATACATGTTTTACTAACTGCGTAAACAAATAGCTTTAAATGTAATGAATGACGGACAAATTGTTTGGCAGGCTAAATGAGGTTTTATATCTCAGGTATAATTGAGATATGACTTCAAATTTGAAAACATTCCAGGTCAGTTTACGGTCATCTTATTTTATCTCTCTCTCTCTCTCTCTCACACACACACACACACACACACACACACACGCACACACACACACGCAATTCAACACATTTAAATATCTGTTCATGTTGTAGGTTTGAAGAGTGTTATTTACAGGCAGATTTTAAAATAGATTTATTTACAGAGTATTGAATTTTCTTCATTCTTATAATGATAATGTTTGTTATTTGTTACTTTAATCCGTAAGTATTTAGTTTCTGACCGTCATTAGTTACCGTCAGCAATCTAACACTGAGGAGTTGTGTGTGTGTGTGTGTGTGTGTGTGTGTGTGTGTGTGTGTGTGTGTGTGTGTGTGTGTGTGTGTGTGTGTGTGTGTGTGTGTGTGTGTGTGTCTGTGTGTCTGTTTGTGTGTGTGTGTTTATCGAAAGCTTAGGGTTCCATCTGACATTTTGTCAAAAAGTAATCCCTATTAAATGGGGATGCTCTCTGTGATATGTATTTTTCTGTACAACAGATCGCCCAGCTGGAATTACTTCATTAAACATGTTAGGAACGAATAGAGATACGATATAACGCAAAGCAGTGAAATATAACTTTTAAAACCTGCTATTTTAAAAATACACGATCTGTAGAACGCATTCAACATTGTTATGTTGGCTACTTTACTGGTTTTAAAAAATAAAATAAAAACTCGATACACGCGTTTCAGTGGGGCAAAACGTGTTTTTGCTACGAAAATGTTGCATCGGTCGATCGTTTCTTGTCATTTAAGTTTTTCGTTTCAAAGCTTGGATAAATTATGTAGCCGACACTTCGACAGTGCCATCAATGCGTGCAAAACTTTTTTTAAATGTGGGGACTGGTAGGCTTACCTGTACCCTGGCCTCCGACAACCCGAGCCTCTGACTTAGCTCCTCTCTCATGAATGCATCCGGATAGTGCGTCTCATCAAAGAGTCTTTCCAGTTCATTCAGCTGCTCCAAGGTAAAGTTTGTCCTACTCCGTCTCTGTTTCAGCTTGCTTTGAGCGTCTTCATCCTCTGATTTAACTTCTTCCTTCTTCTCCTTGCATTCGTATATCCCTGCAGACCAAAGTTATATCAAAACGCATGTATTACTTTACAATACACGAGAAGGTTCTTACTTCAAACAATATGTAGTACATTGCAAGGTATGGACTATTTGATGATTTGCACTTTTTGGGGCAAACGCTGTTGGGACGGAAAATATGTCTCAAACGTGTAGGCTACGGCTTGTAGAGTTGTAAGTACACTTAGCCGCTTATGTGACTCTTACTTGCCATCTATCTATCCACTACAAAGCCTAGGCTACTGACGCCAAGGTCCCGAAAGGGGAAGGCCTATATTGATTTTTACATCTTATCATTTGTAACGATTTGTTTAGTATACATGTATTAATAGCCGCTTTAAAATGACTCTGAAACAAATGATAAACCAGTCACTGCAATGCGTAATCTACAATTCAAACATTTTCCAACATTACAAGCGCCTTCCGCGCGGATTCGCAAGGCCCAATAAATTGAAATAAAATGCATATTGAGATTCATTCGTCATTTAACCTGGATAACATGTTGTACTTAGTCTACACTTAAACATTCCACATTATCAACATATTTATTCGAATATGCCAGTGAAGGAGAATGCAATATTGAACAAGAAATATAAGCGTAAATGCGCAGTAGAATAAATTCAGTTTAATTAACTTGTTGCCTACCGAAACTGCAGTCAGCAGTGTTCACGAAAAAATACATATTTTCTTAAAGCAGGCGTTTCAAAGGACAGTGTTCACCCCCTATGAATGAATACTGTAAATTGGTATATACTTGTGTGACAAGGCTCCCAATTTTACATGACTACAATTCTGTATAAAGTTTTGTAAATGTCTACTGTAGATATTTTATATATTGCATCCTTTGCTTAGTACAAGTTAAAGAGAATACATATTAATTATACGTTCAATGCAAATATGTCCTTTGTATGGGTTATTTAAACCTGTGGTGGTGATGATGATGATGATAATAATAATGATAATAATAATAACAGCTATGTGGCCAAATGATCGTGGTCCTCTGGTGTATGTCACATGAACACGTCACTATCCGTTGTAATGTATGAATTATTGTCCCATAGGCTACATGCCTTTGTCCAAGTTTTATGATTAGTTTAATATCTAAAGCCTTTTGAAATCCTAATGTCCAATATTTCATAAAAGCAAACAATATATTTCTATGAAAAAAAACGTTCCGTGTTCGGGCAGAATTACGTTTGGTAACACATCTGTCATTTTACCGAAATGCCGAAAGAAGTATAAATGTATGTTTCTCTAAAAAAATAATGGGTGAATATTAATGATTACATTGTGGTTATTTACATTTGGCGGAGTTTTTGATTGCGGCCTATCGTTTTGAATACCAGTTGTATTACCACTTATAGCCCAATACTTATTGACCCTGTGGTCTACTTCAGATATCAAACTATTGTATCCCATTAATAGAGTATAGCCTATTGCAAGCGGCTGCAAAATATTGCATAGGTCAAACATTTCTCATATTGTAAGTACGACATTTTTCACTCTGGAACAGGTCTCTAGCATTTGAATTCTTGGGAAAACTGTACAACACGCACTTCTGAAAATACAAGGGATGTTTGCCTTTACAGCAGTTGCGAATTCGTTATCATATTCACAAGATTTCCGCTTCGTGAAAAGGTATTCAAATATAATGTATTTACCCGTGACGGTTCGATGACGGTTCACAACAGGAAGTAGGCTAGGCTACAATTGTTATATTAGGCTACGTATTTTATCCACAATAGCATTTCTAGTGAACCACGACAGGGACACAGGATAGTACAAACGCAGAGATAAACTTACCTTCGGATGCCCTTGAAACGCTAAACTCCTTCAGTTTTTCTTTATCCAGCTCTACGTGTTCTTTGAATAGATGTACCGGACAATGGTTGCTCGTTTCAGTAATGTCCTGAAGGTTTGTCTCTGAGTTACCCAGCTCCCTGGCCCGCGCTAAGCCACTCTCCAAAACTTCCCTGTACGTTATACTCTCTTTGCTGCTTTCCTTCGTTTTCTGGTCGAATGATTTGGAAACGAACGCCGTAAGTTCTTCCATGTCTCCCTAGTGGTCCTGATCACAGAAATCCACTTTAAATTTGCTAATGGTGTCGGTCCTCTGTTCGTTTACGAAAGCGGTGATATTGGGGGTGTAGAAGGTTAGATCACTCCTGCTGTTGTGTCTGTGTTTTTGAGATCACACTATTTATACATGGCTACCTCAGCCCAGCCCCCATCTCCATGTCTTGAGCAATTACTGACGGCTCTACCGTCTGAATCCAACTTTCAGCAGCTTTTTTCCTGAAATCAATGCAGCAACAGAGTCGGATAATTTAATTATAATTAATTAATATAGCCTACCTAGCGGCGCACGATGAGGCACGCGCAAGATATGCACACATTTTTAATATTGCAGATTATTTACTCATCTAAATTAAGAAATGCTATGTAGATGTTAAATGATCGGAAGTGCTTATTTATATCATCATGTAAATTATTTAAAAACGTGGAGTTTACCTAGGCCTACTTAGCCGACATAGCCTACTTTGAATGTAGAAAAGTGGTGTCACTCACTTGTCAAAACCGGTAGCCAGTGTACGGACGATACCTGCGAAGGTGACAATACGTATCTAATTAATGTAATGTAAGAAATTGATTTATTGACTGTCGCTCCTCAAATATATTTTCAGCAGTGAAAAAAGATTGTTCGCCGTGGTATTGACATTTTCCTCTAATTAGCCACATCGTCCGTGTAGTTAATTAATTCCCATTTTGCAGGAGAGGAATCCTATTGGCCCTAACCTAGTTTCAGATTTTTTTTATTTTTTTAAAACAACGTTGGGTGACATGCTTAAAAATACTTAACTCGACAATTGTTTATGGGTATTTGGCCTGCTTGTCTATTTTTCAGGCTCGAAGTGTGTCAGCTTTAAAATGTAGGACCGTTTTTAAGGTATGGGCCTATAAATATATTTTTTTTAAATATATCTTACAACCCATCTAACTTGGTTGTTGTAGCCTATTATTTGAAATGTTTTGATCACATTTCTATCTGATCCTCTCATTTCTGTCTCTAGTGAATGCGCGCAGCTAATGTATATTTAGAAAACACTCGTTTATGCGAATTGTCATGATAATATACAAATGTAAGTAAACCATTGAATAAATTACAAGGGATACAAGCATATCATCTCTTTGTACTGTTTTGCTTTTTAAAAATTTGTTATAATTTAAGAATAAAAGCTCTTTAATCTGCGTATATTAATGTATTTTTCCAAGATTTACGCGCACATGTTAAATATGTTCCGGTGTACGCCTTTTGACCATTTTGTTGAACAGTGAGTTATAATGTTAAACATAGCAAGGCATTTCTGTGATTCATCATCCATCTATATACAACGCATATTTTACGCACATTTGATGATATAATATAAAACTACTATTTTCATTTTATGAAAATATAGGCCTACCCCTATGGAAAAGGAATATGCTGCAGTATATTGTAAATATTAAAATTATCTTCACAATATATTTAAAATATACTGCAGTATATTACATTTCCATAAGGGTAATCACTGTGCAAATTAAAATGCAATGCAACAAGAACTATAGGGGAAGCTTTTACCTTTCGAAGATTTAACGCACCCTAGAATAATGCTTGAGGTGAAATTAATTCCTTTCTCTTTTTGCTGAAAATAAACACCAAGGCGAAACTCTTGTCTCTTTATTTGGCCCACAACGAATTAATAAGAATAACAATATTCATATTGCTAGACAACATATTTGATCACTTAGTGAACTGAACTGCGACCTTTTTCTTTGTGTATAGTTTACAGTTGTTCTGTCAATAAAAGCTGTTTTGCCATCCCGACATTTGAGGCTGGCCGGAATTTATGTCGAGCATGTCATAGTTATTTGTTGTTCAATTAATTTCCTAATCACTGCACGAAATATTCCACGAATTATTGTTTCGCTTCTCGGCTGTTACGATATGTTGTATTACGACCGACCATTATAGAAGGGTAGGCTAATGGGTGTGCGTTGCAGTTAGGTCTCGACGATAACGCCGGCTCCTGATTTCTTGCCCGAGAAGGAAAAATGTAGCCGCCTCTCTGCCTCATTGTGAGGTCTTCAGATTTTAGGCATGAAAAAAGAAAACAAAATAGCTTACACCCATCTTCTCCGCAGTTTATGAACTACGTCTACAATACATACAACTGAATGTGTTTTACTGAATAGAATATCTTTATAATAAAAAGTAAAAATACGTAAGCTAATAATCCTAGGCTACAGGTGTAGCCTAGTTGTCTCATGTGACTGTGACGTATAGATGCTTGTGTGGTGCCATAAGACGAAATCATTTATTTTAAATACGTAGGCTAAATGAAATGACGTTTTAACTGAAGTCTTGCTTTAATATAATTCTAATTCAATCGATGCCATGCAAACTTAAAACGCAAAATGTTATTTTTCATATTTTTACATAAATCAGATATAATCTCATTATGAAAAGGCCACGAACAAAAACGTTTTCTACAAATTGTGGGAACTTGGAAGTCCAGGCCTCTTCCCGCTGGTTTGTGTTAGTTGGTGCAGCTTCTTGATTCAGATGCACTTTAATAACTCCCAAGACTTCAAAGTGCCCCTAATAAGTGTTTGAAAATTACTGAATGCAGGCCGATTGACGGAGATTATCTACATGTGGTTCCCAATCTAACAACAGCCTCGAGGGTATAGGAATACTCCAGCACAAATCGACCATCAGTGGAAGATCTTACACAGCCGCGCGCCAGTCACCGTTTCTTCGTGGCGAAACCGCCTTAAAGGCGCACGAGGCATATTTGCGCTTGCCTGGCCTGTTCAGCTATGACAGAAACCCTCCCTCCCACACTGTTAGCCCCGTATCGTTCTCCTCTTCACAGGCAAGTATTTTAAATCAGGATCGCAGCATGATGTTTTTTAAAACAGGGAGTCACGTGCCTCTGTTGAAAGCTCGACAGCTGACATGATTGGCGGTAAGTTATTTAACCAAACGTTTTTGACCACACCAAAGAATGTATCCGCCAATTATTATTTGTTTTTTTTTAACCGTTGACTCAACTAACCTATATGTAAACGTATTATTACTGATTTTAAAACACTGCATACCATTCCCATTCTAACTCAATTTTCAAATTTTAATGCATTAATTTCTCCAGCATTGGATATATATATATATATATATGCCTATGTATTTCACACATACCCACGTGTATATGTATATATATATACAGTATATATATGTAATTATAAATAACAAAAAATTATATGCATTTATTATCAATACATGATATTTAACTTGAAGGATATTAATGTTTCTGTGCATCAGGGAATTAGTATTGGGATTCAAGGATTATAATGTGTGTACTGCGGTGTCCTGGATTGTCCCCTGAGTAAATGGGACTGCGCCACACACATATATCCAGCTCTATGGGGCATAGTACTCCACCCCTGTTCCCTACACAAAGCATCAAAGTAATTGTGTCATTTTTTATTTTTCCTCGAGAAACTATTACAGCTCTCAGCACACGAAGGCCGGCTATTGAGTTAATATCGATTTCTTCAGGTTTGTTCATTTTCGGTTAAAATGATATGCGAGTGTAGGCTACTGTAAATATATTTGTACAAGATACGCAAATAACATAAGGTTTTCATGGGATACGTGTTTTCAAGTACACCACGAAGGATTCTATTCTGAGAGAAATGCCAGATTTCATGTTGTAGCCTATAGCATAGCTAATCTCAGAAAAGCGAAACACAATAAATGAGATAAATAGACCACGAAGTGTATTGTGCTTCTGGGAATAATAGCAAAGTAGTCTATCACATGATGGGCCTTATTCAGTAATAGCAAAAAGTGAAATGTTATGAAGCCTATGCAAGTGTGTTTTTCTTGCTTCAAACACATCAGTTTGGTGGTCGCTGAAATGCGTATATAAATGGAGCATATAAATCCTGTTTTGGAGGGGTGGTGGGGGTTGTCTTCTTCTATTCACAGATTATAGCCATATTGAATCAGGTCTTGTATGCCATTTGGAAGACATGGGCTGTTACCATATTTCTTTCATAGTTATCCTTATACTGTATAGGCTCCATCAGTGATTATATTTTATTGTATTTGTGAACAAAACATAAATCTAGATTTATCCAAAACTTCTAAACTAATTTCACACTGTCGTATGATACAGGACAAACACAAACTTAACCATTTCAAGAAAGTACAGTGGTGAACAGACCTGTTTTAAGAATAATTTAAGCCATTGACATGAGATCTCTTTCAAGCAAAGCGATGTAATAGTAGGCTGTGAGCTCCCATTAACTGATTTCCACTAAAAAGACATGTCAAAGTACGACAAGACGATATTAGGCTACCTTTTTACACAAAATGTGTTTTCGTTCTTTTCTACAACTCATTGGAACATAAATTAAACTTGAAAAAACATGATTACACCCAAAAGGGTCTAAAGAGCAGGTCAGAGGAAGCCTGAAAACCAACTCGACCGTCAGCAGGTATTACATAGACAATGAGAACTTCAGATTCCTGTCATCTGTAATAACGTCCTCTTTGGAGGAACACAATAACGTTCATTGTGTTTTAATACGGAATTCATTCATGCCAATACATGGATCACTGTCACTTTAAGAGATTATTTTCCTGAATTATTTTCTTTCATGCAGTTGGCTCTGCATTATCGACCGTCCCAGTCGCATTAAATGTAGGCATAGGCCTATGGTAATTAGGCTCAGGAATATTATCGCATTCTATTATGATGTACTTTTTTCCAGATTGTTGGCCAATAAGCTATATTTTGTGTTATATGGCTTTTGAGTGTGTGCGGTTCTGTATGGGGTCTTCCTTGGGAAACCGTTAATACAGTGCAGAATCACCTCTGGGAAAGGGAGTCACTGAGTAACTTGCCGCTGCAGCGCGAGATCATTGCGCCAGAGCATGCAGTGCAGGTCAGCAGGAAGCTTGTTAGTAAAGTGGCGGAGAAACTCTGCTGCAATCTCGCGCTATAAGCGAAACATACATAACCGAGCTGAGTTGAATTGGCTAACTCGCACAGATTAATCCCCGACGGACTGGAGCTGAATGATTCGAAATACATATTTTAAAGTTAATATTTGCCACGTTGTTCAAACAAGTATGATCCTTAATTATGTGCGTGGGAGTCAATTTGCCATTCTCAGAGGAAATGCATCTTGACGTGTGGTAGACATATTGAAGTGAATAACGAAACGTATTTTCCATGGTTAGGTAAATATAACATATTTGCGTATAATTTTAAAGCAGAACTTGATCACAATTGGAAATTTATGTGGGAAGACCTAAAAGGATTATTTTTGCATTATATTTTGTCTGTGTTGCAAGGGTGCATATTTGAATATTATAGCAAATAGTTGCTGAGGCACTTTTTTCAGATTTATTTATTTATTTTTGGTTCAATACAATGTAAGGCAATTTAATGTTCCGTTTATATTAAGCTATATAATCACCACAATTTGCTGATGTGTTGAATCTTGTGTTCCTGTTTTCTGTCCATATTAATTTTCATAACATTTTTTCCAAAGGCTATTTTGGTTTAGTTTATTTTCAACTGTCAGTATCCTTTTATAAATGTTGACTGTTCACCAGAAATGACTGTAAATAATTCTGCTGGACTTCTCTGAATGTCTTGAAATGCAGTTACTTTCTGCATCCAGTTTTCTTTTTTAAGACTGTAGTGTTTGGCACCATTTAAAGACTAAAATGTGCGATGAATTTTTCGTGGTACAGAATAAAATTCTATTTTCTTTATAAATGTGCGTTGTAAAAGTGAATCTGTGTAAAAATTACCCAGAAATAAAGTAAATACAGAGCTTAAACCAGTGCTTGCCAAGAACAAGGAGGAAACTCCCAAGTACATAAAGTCAACTCTCTTCAATGGCAATCGGGGATAGATTACTAGCTTTTCTGTGCCAAATTTCCTGGTAAGAATCGAATATCACAGATATGTCTGGTGTGTTTCGGGTGTTTATATTAAAAATAATAATTTATTTTATTGGCCTGTTACTTTTGTAGAGTCATGTAACGAGCAGAACGGTAGCTTTGACCTTGATCACCTCGGCTGACCGAGCGTGAGGTCATTGCAAAGGCAGGTTCCTGTCACACGTACTGAAAGAAATGTAAACTTTCTCAGGGGATACTGTTCCTCTAGACACTGTTTATTCTGTCTGATACCTGTACAGTGGCATTTTGCCTTAGCCAGCAATGGACTGAGATAGTACTGTAAGCTGATAGCCATCTCAGTCAGGGTTTCCCTATAGCTTAAAGGCAAGTAACCAAACCAAACATTTTCTTTCAATAAAATTATACTCGGCGAGAGAGCACATTCCATGGAACCTCAGTAGAAATAAATACCTCATAGATTTGGAGGTGGGAGGTTGGTTTTGGGGAAGCCCCCCCCCCCCCCCCCTCTTTTTTAGTTCTTTTTTAGTTCTTTTTTTTCCCCATTTGCCATGACCCCACGGGGAAAAAGGACTTCCGGCTCAAAAGAGGCATGAAATGAACTTTATATCCTGAAATGCAGGGTGGATTTTCTGCCAAAATGCTATAATCCAGTGACAATTGTTAAGGGAAAGAAAACACAACCCTCAGGTCCACACAACTGTGCTTGTTACACATACAGTATATGCACATGCACACACACACACACACACACACACACAATCCTTGGGGCAGAACCGCACAGACTCAAGGTCTGCGCCTTTGTCCGCTGCACCACCGTGGTGTCCCCTTTAAAACAGTTTTTAACTCTGTGTGAACCTACTCATACTTCCGTCTAATCACCACAACATCATTCCTCTCAACCGAAGCTCTCCCTCCCTGGTCGACGCTAAAGTTAATTATGCCGCGGCCTTCGGGGTCGCTGGCCACAGTCGGCTCTGGTACCGCCAGGATACGATATACGTGCCCCAGTCTCAGGGCTCCAGTTTGGATATCTACTTAAAAACCATGGAGGGGGGGAGGGGGGTCTCGTGGCTTAGCCTGCAGGAGCGAGCCCGTGACATCTGCGGTTCGAATCCCGCCGCTTGCCTCCCCTTTCTCTCGCGTCTATTATTCCTGTCTCTCCACACTGTACTGTCCCATAAAGCTGAAAAGCCCTGAAAATATAAAATATATAACTATAAAAACCTTGAGGGGAACAGGTTTGCAGCACCAGTATTCCCACTGAGGGGCCCGTTGAGCAAACAGAGCTGTGGATTTGTGCTTTAACCTTACAAAAACCCCACAACTTTCCCTCCTTCAGTCAGCAACATAATGGCTTTGCAAAAATCTCCTAACAAGTTGCAATTCACCAGCAGATTATTGTTGTTTTCAGGTAATTATCTCCTTTCTGACATTCTTTGAATATACTGCCCTTCTCTCTCTCCTTGGACAATTTCTAGAATCCCAAGAGAATCAAAGTGCAAAAATGATACATAGATACTTTCGCAAGATGGCGCTTATATTTTTTGCTGTGTTGAATGTGTTATTGTCGGCATAATTTTATATACGGCATAATTTGCCACTAAGAATCAAAGGTTTCCTCAGCCATTTTGAAGCTTAGTAATTTACCTTCTGTTTTTTTATTTTTTGTGTGCATTAAATGTGTCAGGCAGTGCACCTTGTGCTGGACAGCTGCAGGAAGAAACTGGAAAAAAAGAATATTTCTATTAGTCCTCTGAGACTGTGAATTAGTTTACAGTCACTGCCTCTCAGGTTACACAAATGTGGGCGTAAGTATAGACAAACAGAACTGGTATATTATCAAACAGAACTGGTACATTGTGCACCTTTTCACTGATTGATTGCTCTCTCTCCACAATATTAGTAATTGAATGATTGAGTTATAGAACCCTGCGGGGAATTCAAACCCGTGAGCCTCGTCTTCTAAGCTGAAAGTGTTATATCATAAGCTTGCCATCATGGGTCATGCTCAATGTCAGCTTTCATCATTTTTAAAATAAGTTTGTGAAGATTTCTGTCTTCATGCTCAGGTTTCCCAGCTAACTCTAGGTGGACATGTGGCAGGATGAATTTAGCAAAGAGTTTTCACAATGATATCAGAGTTGTTAGCCTTAGACCCATGGGAAATAGATACATACAGCATTAAGTACAAATCAATACACTTTAGAATCATTTATAAAGCATGGCACTTCATCTTTCACAGATAAGTGTGCATGTTATCTTCCTCGCTCGCTGCCGTGTCGTTCTGAAGCTTTCGTCTGCCTGTTCACTGAAGTTAAGGTTTTTGTTTTGGGACAAAGTCCACCCCTTCATGATATAAAACAGACGACATTTAACTTAACATACATAAAATAAAGTCAGTTACGTGCGTGAAATACTTTACAAAACCTGATGGACTTTGGCATTAAACTAGAACAGTTATCTTACTTTGAAAATGTGCTGCTGTGGATATAATTAATGAGCAACTCATAACCCAAGATGCTGAACACCACTGCAAAAAAATAAAAATGATTTAATGAAAGTGTATGATTAAATGCAGTTTGAGGCATATCATTTATACACATACACATTATGTTCGAATAGACCAGAGAGAAAGAGATTTATGTGCACAGGCCATTGTGAATCCTGTTGGCTGAAAAGAGCTGTTTTCTTTAACGCAGTAAATGTTAGCGTAGTACAATATAAATCATGATTAAAACGACTTTAAGAGACTGTGATATCTGGTGGACAAAGGCAGAGAGAATAAAACCGTTGGTTATCGCTTTTAGCATAAATTAATTTGGCTAATGCGGAGATGTATCAGGTTATCCTTGGACGAGGATTCCCACAATATGTTAACAATGTCTTTGGAGACCAACATGCTTTACTTAAGTGTCCATTTAAGTGAATGGTATCTTGTGTCACTCCGAGACCACAAAGCCATTTGACATGAACGCAGCAGTCACCATTTTATAGGGCCTGCTGCACTTGCTCAATCATGCAATTAAACTTGTGTTTTTTTGTTTTTTTTGTTTTTTCTTTTTAAAGCAGGCTCCTCTGTGAGAGCTAAAAGACGGTCGCTTTAGTCATTTACAGCCGGGTGATTTATGCACTCTTCTTAAGAACAAGAAGTCACCAATAGCTCTGCCCATTAAGATGAATTAGCAGCAGGATATGGCGTGGCACAGCTAATTAAGAGGCAGTGGAGATGGTGTGTGGCCGTCTCCTCAGGCCTTTCGCTGTTCCGGACTGGGGGGTGAGGAGGGGTGGTTGGTTGGTTTGGGTGGGGGGTGGGGTATGGACCATCTGTGGATGAATCTAAAAGGCACAGTCACCAGTCACCTCCATCTGTCACGTTGCGTCCTGTCCCCCCTGGGCCTGCTGGGTAGGTAGTCACTACCGCGGGACACGCACTGATCAGGAACTGCCCTCTAAACAAAATGTCTGTGCGCGCACACGTGTGCTTGTGTACGCATTGTCCACAAGTGTATGTGTACGCATACTTGTGCTTCTGGTTGCATGTGTTTGTGTGTGTAAATGTGTGTGTTTGTTTTTATGCATTTCAGGGGTCTCCCACCCCCGTTCCTGGAGATCTACCACCATCCTGTAGGTTTTCCCTACTTTGACACACTCGATTCTAGTAATTAGCAGCTCAACGAGATCTCTAGCTGTTGAATTGAGGTATGCTTTTGTTTGGGTTGGAGTGAAAAACCTTCAGGACGGTAGATCTCCAAGAGCAGGGTTGGGGACCCGCTGATGCATGTGTACACACGCGTGATAAGGGCACATCTTTAAACACTTCAGAAAACTTGACAGTTGGAGGGGGAAAAAACATAAATTGATCCAGTCACCTGAAATCCCCAGAAATACAACTTTCAGTGAAGGTAGCGTCATAAAAGGCTCAGCTTCCGAGCCGTGTGCCACCACTACAGTGCAGCAATACATCATGGTGCAAACGTAAAAGGTTTATTTTTTTTGTATAGGTCAGCTACAGAAAGGGACAGCCCCCCCCCCCCCTCCTGCCCCAGGGTGAGAGCTGGCTATCTCTGAGTGTGCGCTATGTCGCATCGTCACTCAACGAACAATTAGAGACAGCCCAGGGCACAGGGCTGCTGGAGAGGACTGTCCCTGGTGGGTTAAACATCATCCTCACATCCCCTGTCCCCCCCCTACCTTCTGTTCCCAAAGAACCTCACCCCAGCCTGTCAGTGGACATCCCACAATGGGAGGCTGACTCCTTCAACCACCACCTACCCCCCCCCCCCCCCCCAACCTGTCTGTTACCAAAAAACAAGTAAATAAAAAGTAAAAAAAATGTGAGGAGATGCACAACCACACAACCTCATTTGGGGAGTGGGGATATGCTGTGTATTGCTCCACTGTCAAATCACCTGTCACAGCATGTGGTGTGTAAATTTAGTGTGACATACGAGGGAGGGTTTTGTTTTGAGCAATGCCTGATCAAAACGATGATGGAAGCACGAGGTTAGGAGAGAATGAATTCAATTCAGCGATGGAGCTATACTTCCTTTATTCATTAGAGAGTGGACGTCAGATCCATCCATTTGAATTTAAGCATTACAGAATGAATTGTTCTTCCCTGTCAGGTGAACATATTTGCTTGCTTTTGTATGTTTCCTAGAATAATTCTCACAATAGTTTGTAATTGCAACAATACATTCTGTAGGGGGAACATTTGTCTTGTAAAATAAAAGTTGTTGACTAAGTCTAAATACAATATATAATATGTCGCATGATTTAAAAATACTTTTAGAATGGTTTGAGAAGCATTGTATGTTACAGGCTAAAATTATTCTTCCTGTCTAAGCATTTAATACACACTACCTTGCTTGAAGGTGCAACAACAGCAACTCCGCTAGGAACTGAATCTACAACATTTGAGTTACAAGCCCATTTTCCTAACTGCTATACTACTCTGCTGCCATTATCAAAGGTAATGCATAAGGTGTGAAGTTCAGTGGTTTTCATTCTCAAGTAATCTTCAAGTCAGGTAAAGATATTAAACTGGTCTTTGTCGTCAAAAGCAACAATTAATTTGATTTCATATCCGTTCAGTTGACACACTCAATCAATAGGTATGTATTAAATGTAAAAACACCAAAAGTACTGTCAGGTTTAATACAATACATTCCAATTGTAATGCATAGTGTTGGAAGTCCAGTCACTCATTACCAGACAACTCTGTCAGTCTCGTCACTCGCTTTTCTGCTCGGTAATAAATATTCACGCGACACCCGTGCAATCACAGGTAATAAAACGACAGTAATGAATTAAAAGGGGTTGAGTGGTAAAATATCAACAAATAATATACTGTATATCTACAAAAAACCTACAGTGAAGCAATGGCCCAAAGCCTCAGAGCTATGCTTCACTGCAAAAATTGTTTTCCTGAGAAAATAGCCGATCGACTAAAGGTGTAAACGCTGTTAATTAGCTGTACAGGAAGCCCAAACAGCCTTCTTTGCCTGTAACTAATAAGAAATCAATTAGCTAATGAATTGGTCATTAAATGAAAAGCTAATGTTTGCGGGGGTATTTTTTTTATTTTTTTTTTTATTATTTTTTTTAATTTTACGTATGATCCCGTGTAATTGCTGTTGTCATACAGATCTCAGCTTTCAGCATGCCTAATGATGCTTCATTAGATCATAACTGGCAGTCTTGGAAGATTTAGAGGCAAACCTTCTTCCCAATTAATTTTAATTGCCAGACATTTCGCACAAACGAGTGCTTGGAAACACCTTGCGGAACAGCAGAGGTATCTGGCATCATCCGCGTCTCCTTCATTAAATCATTTGAGCCGATTAGGACGCAATACGGGGTTACTGTCGAGATGTTATTTATTTATTTTTTTGTCTAAACTTGAAAAGCCCACCATCTGATATCAACCTGTAGGTTGTTGTGCTCTCTGTTTATTTGATACATGAGGTGTATATAAAAAGAAAAAACAAATTCCTTCTTGCTGTTATTAATTCAAAAAGACTAAGTAGCCTTTTTTGTATTGTGTGTGTGTGTGTGTGTGTGTGTGTGTGTGTGTGTGTGTGTGTGTGTGTGTGTGTGTGTGTGTGTGTGTGTGTGTGTGTGTGTGTGTGTGTGTGTGTGTGTCTGTGTGTGTGTAGCAAACCAAAGTGCCAGGTTTCTCACCAACAGGATGGGGGAACATTTCTCTGCTCGTGGAAATGTTTTCTCCCCATGTGTTTTCGGTTTAACCCGTATAGAAATGTATGAAACGTGCCCAACATCAAATGTATTGTCATGGAAACAAGATATTTGAATATACATCAGTTCCTCTGGAGTGTTCTACAGTTTAATCCGAAATGTTCTTGTCTGAAACTGTTTTTTTATCTGTAACTGAAGGAAATACCCTACAACTGGCAATATATGTCATTGGCTCACTCTCTCGCACTCACACACAAACTAACTCTCTGGTACACTAACTGACTCACACACTAGCCGTCTCACTCGCTCACCCTCTGAGTAAGTGAGTGGCTCTTTTTGCTTAAGCCCATTTGCTAAAGAATGAAATTACCTCACTATATTCCAGGGGAAGAAAGTACCGTTAAGTGCTTGACAAAGACCACCAGTTATGAGAACAGTGATCAAACAGATTTTTAACCCGCACTTGTGGACACTTTCCACCCAAACCTCAATTTACCATGAGAGGTAATTACGGGAGACTGGGGAAATGTTTCTACATGTTATGTTATTCTGTGTCACGGGTACTGAATATTGTAATTTTATTGTTTGACACTGAGTTAATCTGTTACATATGCATTTCCATGAAAGATAGTTCATGTTACTTTTACTGATTGCTCATGAAAATATTTCATTGGTAGCAAACATAACATAATACCTTAGCTATACAGCTAGTGTTTTATGTAAAACTAGCTGGTTAATGTTAGTTATTTTGATTGTCTCCATGTATACCTTGCTAGCTAAGGGACTATTGTATCAGGTGATGGGAAGTCAAATTGTGTAATGCTGCATAGTTACAATCAGGAACAACGGACACAAGTTACATGTAGGGCATTCAAACTTGTTCATATTTAGTTTCATAGTATATATGTTGTGTGTATTGCTGATTTGCCCTGTAAGAAATTGCCTCAAGAGGCTAAATAAAGTATTATTGTATTGTACAGCTTTGTCTGGTATTCCTACAATTTAACAAGAAGACATTGCAGTTGTCTGGCTTTACGGTTTATGTTTGTAGCTGTACATTGTCACCATGGTATCCATGTACCAGGCAACTGTTGGAAAGTTATCTATATATATATATATTTTATATTGTGTTATATTATTAAGTACTTAGTTTTTAAAATAGTCCTAATTATTATGTATTTCCATAGAAATTAAACAGTTTTCAGGGATAACAGCAATGATAATAGAATAGAATAGAATAACTTTTATTTTCCCAAAAGAGAACTTCAGTTGTAGCCACCAGCAACAACAAAAAGACATAGACAGTGGGGCGCACCCACAACACACAAACAAACATAAAATGCCAATATATATACAGCCAAATGTCATGATCAAAATAGCCCCCGCTGTCCCGAGATGTCCAATGTCATCAACCAGTCCAACACACAAACTCCGCCTCCATGACTTTCCTCCATAGGCTAGACGCAGTGTTGCGGTCTCTGTCCACTCTCGAAATGGAGCTCACACCCCCCCCGCATTATCTTCTCCTTCCCTGGTTGCCTTTTGAAGATTGCCCGTAGTCCTGACATCTTCAACTCCGGTGAAGAGCGATGGTAAACTCCGTGGCTGCAGATCCAACGGACATTTCTGAGCATAATGCGAATGCGTCTCCATGGTGACGACCACAAACAAAATCATCCCCGCTAGACAATTCGTCAATATTATAGATATTATAAAAACGAGCAGCAGGAGTGCCCCGAAAAATCTCCAGCCAGCTTCCTCATCCCACAACACACACAGCACATGAAAAAAAACAAAAGACAAACAAACAAAACACATTCAAATTAACAAACATGAACACGAGAGACAGCTGGACTACATGTCGCCATTACAGCGCCACGTCATAACAAGTCATTTAAAAAATATATATATTTTCCCGCAATCTTGTATGGGTTTCCTGCCAATTCCAGCCATTGATCTTTTCCATAAAATTCCTCTTGGGAAAAACGCGCCGCCGTGCACGTACTATTTCAGCGCACCTCTCTGTATATGGAGCGAAACAATGGAATTATTGTTCCGTTCTGGAATACCTTCACCCACTCAACGTTCTATGGGCTCAGTATTAACAAATGTGTGGAGCGAGAGCGTGCTCTTCCTGTCCCCATAGTGCTGCTAATATTCTCTCAGCCCACTGCCAAAACACCGTGCCTTTGAGGCAGCTATTTCTGGAAAATAAGAGCAAAAGTATGTTGTGGCCAGAAAGCTTGATTTATGATGAAGCCAATCGCTGTGGCCCGGCATTTTCACACACACTCACAGAGAGAGCAAGGGGGGCTGGCTGGATTGAGTTCACTGAGCAGCTCATTTTTGATGAGGGATAAATGATGCTCCAGATGTCTATCAATATTTAGCAGCGAACATCACAAACGTACATCAGTATCCGGTAGATGAGAAAGTTGACTGTAGCCGTTGTGCCCCCGTAACAAAACAAAAAAAAAAAAAAAGAAAAGATACCATTTTCTCTGTTCAGACACAAAGAATACATAAAGAATTTGAACTTGTTTAGAATCATGCACTTGCTGGCTGTTTAGGATGGTTGGAGAAGCAACAGAAAATAATATATCATATTAGTATAATTTTTGTCATGTAAATTGAGCGATTGGTGCTCTTTCCATTACTTATCAATGGGATGTCCACTGACATTTTCTGGCAGTCGCTGATATTGAAAAATAAGCCAAAAAGAATGAGAAAAATTGGTGCATAATGCAGTCTCTTTCGCAATTTGCATATTATATACTGCTTCACATGTTCTTGAGCTAAGTAATCTATTCTGTTAAACCTTCACTGGCATGCAAGTTGAATATTACCATTTGACATACACCCAAAAAGGCAAAAGAGTGTGATACGTTTCATGTCGCTATGGTCTAAGGCCAGGTTTCTTGCAAATAAAACCTCTTCCAAAAGTGCATGTTACAGAAAATAAATGTATCATCTTCTTGAAATCTGATCCAATTGATTAGCAAATCCCTAAACAAATGTGGGGTGTTCATTGTTATCGTTACTGCACACGTACGTATCTATTTCTGCAGGCCGCTGTAGCTGGCCTGTTCGGCCTAGGGATCAGTTAACAGCTCTGTACACTTAGGGAATTGCAATTTAGCTCGAAAACAAAATGACCGTGTGCAGGGGCTGCATTCAGTATCATGTTTTAGACGGCTTAGATTGTGACAACGACGTGCTGACATAAAAAGGACAGGTTATTTTTATTGTACAAAACATTTGCAGAAAAATGCGTACCGTCTCACCTTATTCGTGTCGGAAAAACAATTCAACAAAAAGGCAGGTTCTGAAAACAAAAGTCTGTATTTTACTTATTAGAGTGCTTTTAAAACATCTCTCTGGGTTGTAATAAGTCGTGTCTGGCAGTAGATTCTGGAAGCTTTCATCATCGTTTACCCTGAGAGCATTGGTCTGTCAAAGAACACATTACCCCCTTCTCTGTAGCCAGTGCTAAAGGCTAGCTCAGAAAAAAAGGTAATGGATTAAAAATCTGTTTCGCATTGTGCTTTTGCTGTCTTTCAAACCCAATAAACAAGAACAAATGTAATTACAGCGCACATAATTTTAACTCTATGGTGCCGAGAAATGCGCGAGCATATGCTCATTCGTACAATCGAATCATTTCAAACACACACGCAGTGGGCCTACCAACGAGGCTGCTGAAGAAACGTGTGTGTGTGTGTGTGTGTGTGTGTGTGTGTGTGTGTCTGGCTCCTCAAAAGCACAAATAAAAGTACTATATGTAGGAGTGTTTTCAGTTCCAATGTATTTAATCCATTTCAAATGTGGAGGTAAGTTTTATGCAGGGCTCAGGGAGGATACGTGCAAGGAAGATAATTTGAAATATTACATTCTTTCTGTGTTTACCCTGACTCTGTAATTAATGTGAATGCATGCAGTCCATTGACATGTCCGAAGAGATGCACGCACACCAGCCCAATAGCTTAAGCTGCAGAGTCAACACCCTGAGTGTTGAGACTAAGACAAAGTGAGAATCGCACACTTGGGACAGTGCTCCAAAAATAAAGATTTATTTCAGCACGGTGTTAACGTTTCAGCTAGCAAGCCTTCCTCAGAACATGAAGGCTTGCTAGCCAAGACGTTAACACTGTGCTGAATGAAATATTTAATTTTGGAGCACTATACCGAGTGTGCGAGTCTCATTTTGTCTTAGTGTCGACGTATGCAGTCCAACGATGTTGTGAAAAATGTACATCTCATAGAAATAATGATTGGCAAGTATTTCTTTTTGCTGATGAGGGACGAGCACAATCCAGAGCACAATCCAGAGCACAATCCCGCGTCATAAACTCTACTTGATCTTAACCAGACGCTCCAAACTCGCCGTCTTTGACATGACTTAATACCATAAGGCTGTTTAGTTTCATTTCCCCGCTTCAGGAGCAATTGGGATCAACGGGTGTAATTCATTAATTCATTACTGTCCAGATCTTTTGCTCATTTCGAGGGTTCGAGGAGCATTACCTCAGCCTTGAGCTCCTCCCTCCCTCCCTCTGAGCGGGTACAGGTGGGCATCCCCCCCCTCCCTCCCTCTGAGCTGGTACAGGTGGGCATCTGGGCTCAGCGAGGGGACAGCCTGTCCGCAGTAACAGGACGAGGAGAGCTACTCGTCCCCGCAGATATTATGCAAATCGAATTTGTTAATTTTGTGCCCCCGTTTCAAGAAATCTGCCACTGACACCTGCCACCGTTTCAAGTGCTGGGGGCGCGGATCCACAGTGACACCAGCTTCATTAAATAAGCAAACCAGGTTTCCCCACATAACAGCATTTGGTGGAGCACCATCAATTCTCGTACATTTAGATCACCGCAATTGGAGGTGACAGAGGGGCGAGGTCAGTTTTGGCTGCCCCCCCCCCCCCCCCCCATACATGGTGAGGAAAGGGTGCGTTCTGTTCACTTTCTGTCCCCCGGTCTGGGACGGTTACTGATGTATTTTTTTCAGTTACGAGTTCCACGTTCAAGGATCATCTTGTGGTTTTCTGCTTCTTCAAAATTTTATGAGGAGTCTGACAACAGTACCACTGTAAAACATAACTTTTTGCCTTTTATTTTGACACTCGTCCCGTCTATTTTAAAGGGCTGTTTTCTCAATCATTTGCCCCTCCCCTCCAAAAAAAAAGCTCAAGGCAATTAATGGTGTAGCCTGACAACGCGTGATGAAAAGACACCACATCCTGCAGTTATTACTGACATTTTAGCCAACTTTGTGCCAGAAATTCAAAATGCCCTGCAGGGCTTGACATTAAGGCTTGTCCTCTTGCCCGGGAAATATTTTTTGGTTGGACAAGTAACATTTTCCATCCACTTGTCCGAAGGGCCAAGTGGGAGATAAAAAAAGTTCAATTAAACATGATCAATTGCAAACCTTTGAATGGCAGGATAGAATAGACTGCTGAAAAGCAGTGGGGGGTTCTAATGATTCCTGAGTAGGGCGTTATCTCTCAAACCATAACACGGATGTGGATTTAGGATCACGCCTCACATGTTGCCACTGACTGGGTCCTAAGTGTTATATGGTTCAGAAGCCGTCTGCCAAGACGTCGCTAATGTTTTTAGCGACACGGAGTGACCAAAATGTTAAACACACAAGGACATTAACACACTGTTAACCAGGAGTAATGACAGGACCCAACCATAGAGTCCTGTCTTCAACAATGTGGGCCTTGACTGAGATGGTGATACTTGTGGAATGGTTTTTGCCAGGAAGTGAAGCCAGAAAAGGCTACCACATGTCGTTATTGTTCCTCATAAACCACTAAATATAATAATCTTGGCATGTTCCGCCTCAGCAAACAGACTTTCTTCCTAAATTTGCAGCCAAATTCCTTTGTTTCATCCAAACGTAACCAGATTTTGCCAAGCAACACAACTACAAGTGCAAGTGTAAAATTAAATTAAATAAAATTCTCAAAGGCTCTTTTACAAAAACCCACTTCATTCCACTTCTGTTAATTGCATTGCAGATGGACTCTTGACTAGTCCCTTTCATGTCATCTACATACTGCTCTCAACTTTGTTGGTTCTCAAATTACAAGTATAAATGATGTTTGCATGCCTTTTCTAATCTTTTATTAATTTACGTTACTGCATAAAAAAATTTTTTATTTACTCTAATTACTGTCTACCACTCCCTTCCTAACCCAGCATAAAGACACAAGGTATTGAAGTAACATTTCTTCTCTCTCTGGAAAAGCACTAAATTAAGATGCATAAATGCTTGTTTTCCAATGTAAAATTGCTCTCAAAAGAACTGAAGATTATTATCTTTGTTTGGCTTTCTATCGATCTTCTACAGCAGTTCTATAGAAAATACTGGTGATTCACACCAGTTTCATGAGCTGTTGCCACTGCTCCTTTAATGCCTTTTCAACATTGTCAGCAGATAAATCAGTCAAATCTGCCGTCCTCATAAACAATCATGGCCATTATTGCAGCAATAGAGCTGTGCGTGTGTGCGTCCGTGCGTCTGTGCGTGTGCGTGCGTATGTGTGTGTGTGTGTGTGTATGAGATGGAAAGAGAAAAATAGAGGGAAAACTGGTTTAATACAGAACTACAAATCTGTTGTAGGCAGTTGTCACAGCATACCATTAAGGATGATCTATTAGTCTGCCAGACTTATGTTGCTCCTGCTTGTGGCCACATTTTACTTCCCAAACCATAGGGCCAGGATTCATTCAACATTCCTCTTCACAATTCAATTCAACCAAACCATAGGGCCAGGATTAATTCTACATTCCTCTTCACAATTCAATTCAACCAAACCATAGGGCCAGGATTCATTCAACATTCCTCTTCACAATTCAATTCAACCAAACCATAGGGCCAGGATTCATTCAACATTCCTCTTCACAATTCAATTCAACAGGTTTTTTTTTGTTTGTTTTTTTTGTTTTTCTTTGGTGTGTTCAACAATACCTTAATTAAATCACCACACTATGTTATGTGATTTAACACATCTAATATTTGCATTTGTTTGTAAGTTAAGGGCAAATGTTAATTTATTCATGATGTAAGCATTAGCATACTGTTATATAGCAGTTTGCGTTATTCTTGCATTATTCATATTATTCTTTAAAAATACATTAGAATTTTTTTAATTAAATTTTTATAATTATTTCAGTAATAGCTGAAATGGCTGTGCTCAAATTCAATGTCAAAGTTCTTGATATAGATTAGAGCTGAATTAATTTGATGAGTTGTGTCAATGAATTAAATGCTTTTGGAACAATACGTAAACTACTAAATGTTATCTTTTTGTTAAGCGATTTTCAAAATTTTTGTATCTGAATCAAACGGATCTCTTTTTCATTAAGATATTGGGTAAATGACTGTGTCTACGATATACAACCCATTCCAAAATCACATTCGACAAAGTTTCTTGACAGGTATTGCATTGAAAGTCTTGCTACCTGAGCTCTAAATGTGTTGGACATGAATTTAGCTTGTGTGTTTTCGGACCGCGGAGAAATGTTGTCTTCCTAGGTGCTCTCCGCATTACCATTTGGGCCATTTCCATAAACGCTCCTGGCTGTCTCGCTGCTGCTGTTTTAAATGCACTTGGGCTAAATGCCCTGACACATTATTTGCGTTTCCTCCCAAACTCTGCAGCTTTTTTTTTCCTGAAGGCCATATTCTTAAACAAATGGCCATTACGAAGGAGTCCTCCTCAATAAGGGAAACTTTATGTCCTGGGCTGAGCTCATTGACAGCTCGATGTGAAAAAGGTCAATTGAAATAACAGGTTTGGGCTGCATTAGGAATGTATATGTGTTTTGCATTTGCAAGGAGGGAAAGCCAGGAGTGTTGTGTCTTTTGCTTGGCGAGAGCACGGCGGCCCGACCCTTTGTTTGTTAATTGGAAGGGAGCAGCACGTGTTGCTAAAGATCTTCTTGTTGTAATTAACTTCTAACCTGATTCTAGATTTAGTTCCTCATTTTGCTCGTTATGTAACCTGTGAATCAGCAAGAGGTGATGTAAACCAAAATCAATCTGTGAAATTTTAAGCAGCAACGGGTTAGTTCTACTCAACTCCCTGAGGTAGGTATTGAGCTTCATACGTAACTAACCTCAAAAGAGTATTTTTGTACTGACCATTTTAGATAATGCTGTTGGCTGCGGGATGGCCGCTACTCATTATAATTTTTAAGTTGTACGCATTGTGGTGGCACTTCAGTGTGACAGAATTATTATTGTGATATTGATTTTGGCACTATTCAATATAGTGTAAGTGCCTCTAAGACACGGAATACTTTGAGCATGTAGGCTTTTTCTTCCGAAAGGTAAAGCTGTATGCTTTTGTCAAGCCGGTGGCCTTCCTCCCTCAACACCATGACCCCACAAATGACTGCTGACTGGGAGATAATCTGAAATACATTAGTTTGACCACATTATTGATGAGCTGATTACTTTTTATCTTTGTAACAGTCTTTGGAATAATAATATCTGGCTGTATTATACATTTTTTTTAATGACATTCTTGGCAGTGTTTCTGCCTAACAGGGAACTAAGGCTAAGTTGCTCTGACATTTAGTGTATTTGTTAGAGCGCACTTAATATAATCTGCTACACATTAACCTGGAGGGATTTTTCTTACTCACGACTTTCAGTTAGCCTCACAGAATGGGAATTACCAGTTTCAAATGTCCTGCATGTGCCGCAGCCATGCCAGAATCGGACAGTGCAGCAATGTGTCATCTGTTAGCATGCAGCCAATAATTGGACAAATATTTGGAAAAGCACTGCGTACATGACCTCTGCTTTGGCTTAGTTCTACAGCAGCCGAGAGAAAACAAAAATCTTTATGTGAACTAAACAGTTAAATTTCTTCCGTCTGTATGGTTTGTAATTTCTTGGTCCTAACGAGGTCCTGAGAAAAATTCAGAAACCTTTCTGAGGTAATGTTGTCCCGTGGTAAAGAACACAATGGCATTTGGATGCATAAAATGAGCTGTCAAATCTAAACATACTTAACATATATGTGCAAATTGTTTGTTTATGCTGGATATCATATAATCTTTTTTTTACCCTTTGACCCCATCTGCTGTTTTATTCTGCGGTCATTTGATCATTGTTTCACTTTCCACTCTGTGGCATAGAGAGCTGTACTGAATACACTAATTGCATTTTCATATGCCTTTCATTTAGCTTATTTCAGCATGGAGGTTTATTGTAACCACATGTGCTCTACTATTAATAGCAAGTCTAGGGAGCTGTTTATAACATCATATTGAGTGTGTGAAAGTACATATGTTTAATTGTACTTATATTCCAAATTTTCCAAGTATAACCATTTTTGAGGTTTGTCACTTAAACAATTTATGTGAAGTGCACAGTTAACAAATGTAATGACACTGCAGTAAATTGCTACTACTAGGGCAAACAAGCTCTTTGCAACTGCAAGAATTGATCTTGTGTTATTACATGCAGAGAAGGTTTAAATTTCCATTTTGGCTAATTGACTTGGTAAGAATTAGGTTCAGCACGATAGTATTTGGGATTAGGGCAACATTTTTGGTTTTGTTATCTATATAACTAAAGACATACACTGCAAACTATCTGCCACATTAATTAGCATGTAATATGATGTAGAAACAGCATAGTTACTTATTAATTGTACTGTAATTACACTGTGAAATAGCCCACTTGATATAAAGGTTTTTCTCTCGTTTAGAGGCATTTTGTTTGTTTTTCCTTGGGGTATACACAAGAAGTTTTAAAACGAAAACTGAAGCGCAGTCCAGGGCGGTAACGGCATCCTGCTGTCACTCAAAGCTTTGGTGTCACTCAGCGTGGTGTACAGTGATCTCCTGCGACTGTAACGCTGCATGCGGCACGTTAGGCTGCGCGAGGCACCTCAGTAACCCCCCCCCCAGATGCGCCAGGCTGACGGACGCAGACGCGCAAAGCGAGCCGAGGCGGCTGTCATTTCGCCGAATCACTCCCTGGATGCCGGCGACACAAACACACAAACATGTACAGTTAAATATTCTGTACCGTAATCTCACGTGTCAATCAGCCGATACCTACACAAGGGTTACATGCTTTAACGTCAGTCAGGGGGAGTCCCTGAAGCAGCACCCCAGCCCCCCCCCCCCACGACACCCCACCCCCCCCAATAGCCACCTCCTTCTTTTTCAAATCTCCAGACGAGTGAAATGTCAAAGCAGGTATAAAGATACAAACAGGGATGACAAAAGAGCATCAATCCGCCGCAGACTCCCGCCACTTTCACGGGATTGCTCTCCCCGCGCTTTATGATGCATGAAGCTGTCAGATTGAGGGGCCTGTTCAGAACGCCGCCGCCGCTGTTGATCCCGACAGCCCGCGTGATGGATTACAGACAAAACAAAAGGGTTATCACCTTTACCCGTGACTCCCTCTCGCCCTCTTACACAGATATGGGAGGAGAAAGGGGGCTACGCTGCAGCGGAGGGGATATGGCAGGAGAGTGCCACGCTGTAATGCTCCCCCCCCCCCCCCCCCCCTCTCTGACCTGGTCATTTAGTGGTCCACCCTGCCGCAGCTGCACTGGTAAATGAAGCGTTGAGTGCGCCTGCTTCCAGGCAGCGTATCTGGGGGCGTCTGGTGCACAGGCGCGCATTGACACAACGCCCTACAGACTGAGTAATGAGGAATGACTGATTGTCACCGGCGCTACGCTACCGCGAACAGTCACATTATTTACAATTACCTGCGCTAATCACCCAGGCTCTGTGTGATTCCATCTCGTGCCATGATTATATGATTATATGATTATATGATTATTTGACAAACAGTGGATACTCTGTGGTGTTGCGAATTAGTTATGGGGCCAGTCAAGCCTCGATCACGCTGTAAGCCTCGATCACGCTGTAAGCCTCGATCACGCTGTAAGCCTCGATCACGCTGTAAGCTGTGCACACTGCATTCCATGACAAAAAAATAAAAAAATTAAATAAAATAATCTCTCCCCCCGCGAGACGATCCGCTAACAGGACATTGCGTAATGGCATGTGTGCAATATTACGAGGAACCATTTTCTATGCCCCCCCCCCCCCCCAACACACACACACACACACTTCACAAGCATTTTTTTTTAAATATTTGGACTAGCAGCTTGAATCACAATAAGGATAATTAAAGCGATACATTAGATACTTGATATCACACACTCAGAAAAGGCAAATTATGAAAGGTTTTTTTGGCCTAGCGAAGTGAGCAGCTTTCTTCCTGACTTCCTCCACCGGGCCACACATCTGTTATTTAAATACACGTTTCAAAAAGGAAGTAGCAGGGAGGCATTGTTATTCCACATAGTTTCAACTGCTGACAGAAGCTGTACAGAGTTAAAAAAAAAAAAAATAATTCTCCTCATTGAATTTAAATGACAGGAGGAGATAATGAGATCCTTTGATGTGACGAGGGAGAGAGAGACAGAGAGGGAAAGAGAGAGAGAGAGAGAGAAAGGGAAAGAGATTTAACGAAGGCAGTCTACTGCGCTAAGCAGGCACTCTACAGGTCAGTTTACGATGTTTCATCTGACAGAGCTCTCCCTGTGTTTACTAGCCACAGCGGCAACCAACGTGGGATGATCTTTGAACATTTACATCGGCGGGCGTGTGAAACAATCATTTTGGGGAGGCAGCAATGATAAACAGGGACCATACTGGAAAAAATAATAATAATGGCGTAAACACATTTATGTAAACACATTTGTATAATTTGCTTGTTGTAAAACGGTATTGTAGGTATGATTGTAACTCGTTAGTGTGATACCTGGCAGAGACTGTGTCTTGTCTGTAGGCACTCTGTAGACACGGCTGAACACCACCTATTGCAGTGAGACTCTGGAGAAAATTGACTGGCAGGTTTAAATGACATGGCATGGGGGGGGGGGTACAGTTGTTCTCCGTAACCGATGGAGAGATCAGTGAAACACGGCAAGTGTTGTCATTTAGCATAACCCCATATAACAACAGGCATCCCGACATTGACGTCAAAGTCCTGTTGGCGGAGTGGCGCAGACGTCACTCAGATGCATGCTGGGAAGACGATTACAATGGCATTGCAGTGAGAGGGGGACCGGGAAGTGCGGGAAGTGATCACGTGATCAATGTTCCCCACGGAAAACAGCGTTTGGCCGAGGCAGAGTGACGAGTCTTCAGTTGTAAATGGAACCGTGTAAAAAGAAAAAAAAAATTTAAGAAAACGTCATCAAAACAGATAACTTGGGGTTTTTACAAATAAGCGTGAATGATCAATTACATTTTTCTACAGTGACAGCAGCATTTTATATATTTCACCATTAGTGGTGCAATCACTGTGAGTGGGGACTCGCTGTCTCCCCTGCATCTACATGTGCTTCATAGCTCTCTCCTTCTCTCCCTCCCCCTCTCTCTCTCTCTCTCTCTCTCTCTCTCTCTCCCCCCCTCCCCCCCCCCCCTCCCTCTCACTCAATTCAATATGCTTTATTGGCATGAAATACATATAGTAAATATTGCCAAAGCATTACAGATACATGTATATTAAAATAATAACAATAACAACAATAATAAAAATAATAAAAAAAAGTTTTTATTATATATTGGGGAAAACTAAATATTGAGACGCATTTAGTTGTTAACTGCAGTATACTATAATATTGAACAGATAGCACATTGTACTTTTTATCTGTACAGTAATTACATAATTACATACATGCTGTGTGGTCACTCTCCCTCCCTCTCTCTTCCGTCCCTTTCTCTCTCTCCCCCCTCTCTTTCTCTCTTTCCCTCTCCCTCTCTCACTCTCTCTCTCCTAGCTTTTGTTTCTTCCTGATGAGCAGTGACAGGTCTTGGCATCTCTCCTGGGACTCCGGGGGATGTCTCATGACTGGCTTTAGATTGTATGATCTAATGGGGTCATGCTTTAAGTCAAGAGTCTATTAATAAGAATCAATAAATACGCCATAAGAGATGCAGGGGATGATGGCCGACGCTGGAGCATTGCTGTGGAAGAAGGGCCTCATCCCCACACCTGTCTGCCTCACCCCCAAACCACACACCTGTCTGTCTCACCCCCAAACCACACACCTGTCCGCCTCATCCCCACACCACACACCTGTCTGTCTCACCCCCACACCTGTCTGCCTCATCCCCACACCTGTCTGCCTCACCCCCACACCACACACCTGTCTGCCTCACCCCCACACCACACACCTGTCTGCCTCACCCCCACACCACACCTGTCTGTTTCACCCCCACACCACACCTGTCTGCCTCATCCCCACACCACACACCTGTCTGCCTCACCCCCACACCACACACCTGTCTGCCTCATCCCCACACCACACCTGTCTGTTTCACCCCCACACCACACCTGTCTGCCTCATCCCCACACCACACACCTGTCTGTCTCACCCCCACACCACACACCTGTCTGCCTCACCCCCACACCACACACCTGTCTGCCTCATCCCCACACCACACACCTGTCTGCCTCATCCCCACACCACACACCTGTCTGTCTCACCCCCACACCTGTCTGCCTCACCCCCACACCACACACCTGTCTGCCTCATCTCCACACCTGTCTATCTCACCCCCAAACCACACACCTGTCTGCCTCATCCCCACACCACACACCTGTCTGTCTCATCCCCACACCTGTCTGCCTCACCCCCACACCTGTCTGCCTCATCCCCACACCTGTCTGCCTCACCCCCACACCACACACCTGTCTGCCTCATCCCCACACCACACACCTGTCTGTCTCACCCCCACACCTGTCTGCCTCACCCCCACACCACACACCTGTCTGCCTCATCCCCACACCTGTCTGCCTCATCCCCACACCACACACCTGTCTATCTCACCCCCCAAACAGGGGCATATAACATTAATGCCTGTTTGGGGCATATTAATGTTATGTAATTGAAAGTATATTGAAAGAATCCTTTTTTTATGCAATGACTGCTTGAAGTCTGTGACCCATAGACATCACCAGGTGCTGGGTATCTTCTCTGGTGATGCCCTGCCAGGCCTGTACTGCAGCCATCTTCAGCTCCTGCTTGTTTTGGGGCTAGTAGTTGACTTAAGTTTTCTCTTCAGCATATGAAACTCATGTTCAATTGGATTCAGATCGGGTGACTAACCTCTCGCTTTGGCAGTATCATTGGGATCATGGTCTTGGTGTAAGAGGATGAAGCGCCGTCCAGAGAGGCAAGTCCATGAGCAGACAAGATGTTTCTGTACATTTCAGAATTAATTCTGCTGCCATCTACGGAGTAAAACTAGATTTGAATGCAGTTAATCTGAATTTGTATTTCATAATTTGAAATTGTCTATAAAGTTTTGAATTTGATTGTATTGAATGTGTATTTTATCATTTGAATTTGTATGTAAGGTTTTAAAACTGAATGCTGTGGTTTGAATCTGAATTGCAACTTTTTTCAGTATTAATTTTCAACTCCGTTAAAAGCTGCTCTATTCAACCTTTCACCTCACAATAAACTACAATTTAAAAATTTGACTCTCCAAAAGTTTGGATCTCCAAAAGCTCTGGGTTTGCGAACATCCGGGCACTTAGGATCAGTGCATTGGCTGCAGTTTGTGACAAACTCCGAGCAGGTATTACCTTTGAGGGTGAAGCTGTGTTCACAGAGATCTGGCCTTGGAATGGCATAGTTTTTTTTGTCAGATAGGCAACCTTGATTTTCTGCCAGCCAAGCAAAGCTGTGCCAGTATCATCTTTGGACATGGTTCAGAAGTGTCTTCATGGCATGTGCATCGACATCTTCACTAGCCATGGCTAGTGATGGCTATCCGTCACATTCATAGTATCTGTCCATTGAATTAATGCAAGAAATAACCTAGTCTTACCATTGTCTGAACCCGTAGCAGCACTGCAAAAAGGAAAATAAAGTTTCATCCAGGCTCACACTCTACTACAGTGGGAATGCTGGCTGTTGTCTTGAGCAGCAATATCATCACTGTGTGATAATCATTTCAATATAGTTGATTTATAAATGTCAGATAGTAATTAGTTAATTCTTTCTTCTCCTACCTATGCCTGGCCATGTCTGGACCTACCATTTTAATGGTAGTAACAAACACACAAATGTAGTCAGGGTGTGAAATGAACACCAGCCACTCTAGGAGCTAACCAGGTTGTGTTATTATTGTAAAAGGTACTGTGGCTGGTAAAATGTTAAGAATGGCTGGCAATTTTTAGAATCCACAAGCCACTCTGGCCAGTGGGGGAAAAGGTAAAGTTCTTGCCCTGAATGTAGTTTGTCTGTTGCTGATTCCAGCTTTGATGATAAATGCCAAAGCATACTCTTATGCACTGTTAAACTGTGACATCTATATTTCTGTAATGTGTGTGTTTATAACGGCCTCATTTAATTCTAGCGTACTGACCCATGTCAGTATTTATGAAGGTTACATGTAGAGAACAGACAACTCTAATATTGTCTTATTTTCTCTTCAGACTTTGATGCTGGAGAAGAGAGATGCTTTTGAATGTTGATCTTCAAGGTTTGCAGGGTCAATGGTTTCTGGCCACAAGAGAACTGCTCTCTGCCATACTGTGAGTTTAAATTCTCATTGGGTAAGTGGTTTTGGATAATTTCCAGTTATAGTAATAGATACAATGTAAAATATATACAGTGGGGACCAAACGACACTGAGGACACTACCAAGTCCTGGTTGTTTTCATTATTTATCAAGGAATAATGCAATTATGATACTCCAGTTACACTTTATATTTAAGAATAGATTATTGAGAACAGTTACAAACTGAAAAAACACATTTCCGAAATGCTCGTATGAAATGGGAAGCTATGTCACTGTCTGGTATATCCACCATAAGGTAAGCGTCACACCCTGTATTCCATTCAAATATAAACAAATGTGTGTTCCTAAAGCTTAGTATTCAAGAATCTGGGCTATTACCAAATAAAACCATCTATTAACTGAATTAATTTGCCATTCTATATATATACTATTTCCGGCATGCCACGTAATGTTAAAGCAACAAATAATAGAATGTCACACACAACAGAGTTCCGGGGGTAATTAATCCAGCCACTTGACATCACTGGGCACGTGCTAATTTACGGGTTTCTGTGGGGCAGTTAATTAAATCAGTCTCAGCCGAGAGTCCCCTCCCCCCATGCCCTGAGGAGCAGGTGTAATTGAGCATGTGCAGTGTACCAATATAAAATAGATTTTTACAGGGTGATAAAGCTAAGCACGACCCTCTCTAGGCCAGACTTTGAGTTCTGTAAAACAGGAAGTGTGTAGAAGGGACAGGAAACAGGAAGTGTGTAAAAAGTCTAACATCATTAGGAGGGGGGCACATGAGAGTGTCGACCCCTGACAAAAACCTGCACTGTTGACAGGTCATAAAAGTTTACTTTTGTAAAGGCAAATGGGAGGTAATGAATCCAAAGCCTTTTGCCCGGAGAGTGAATCAGTTTTACTGAAGTTAAGATCCTGGGGGGACTTGCCATATAGTGAGAACACAGCCAGCTGGACCGTGCGTTGATGCGTGGCATATGATATTACTTAAGTTGGCTTGAAAGCATTCTGTTTTCATATCGGACAGTTTGCTTCACAGAACTTCGGGGTCATTGGAGGTGAAAGGACGGCTGATGAGAGAAAAAGGCTGTAAAATATTGGTCTGCTGTGCCAGCTTCTTACTTATGCCCCATTAAAGATTGTTGTAAATCTATTACAAATGCAGCATGAAGTGGTTGTGAAACTCAAATGTGTGTGTAATGGGGCTCTGAAACAGGGACAGATGGACCAGTCAGCTTTGTGTATAATAGCCAACCTGTCTGTCGTAGCCACTCGGGAAACGGGACACTCTAAAGCGGTAAATAAATGATGATGAAGAGACATAATTAGAAAATAACATTGTTAATCATGGAACGTTCTCAACTGAATACAGCCCCCCTCCCCTCCCCTCCCCTCCCCCAAATCAAACCAGCTATGAAATTAAATTAAAGTAACAAAAAAAAAAATTATAAGCTAATAAAATTAAAAAGGTTTCGCTCAATTTAGAAAAGACGAGCGGAATTACATTTCGCTCAAATTAAGGTTATTTTGCTACGTCGTGGCTGTCCGTTGCTTGTAGGTATCGATGACTTGCAAGTTCATAATTTGCAACTTAACCATATGCCCTTATTATCAAGTCTCCTGTGTTTGTTAACATGGAAAGCCCTCATTTTGGTTCGTAAATATTTTTGATAATAACTGTCTAGTATGGTAGTGGCCATTCTGCAGTAGATAAAAACAGATCCCTGTTTGCCACGTGATGAATAATAACTTAACCCTTTATGTCAACAGTAATATGAACATTATGCCCTGTAATAATATTTAAGCAATATCTTTTCATAATACCTAAATTTGCTATGTTATGTTTTGTTGCAAAGGCAGTGTTTAATTTTTTTTATTTACTAGATGTTTCGGTGTTTGTTTCATTTTGCGGAAGAACTGAATAAATCCTTTCTTGCTCTGTGGTACGTTGGAATATGGAGACACAGTAGTATTCATCCGGAATCATTCCTCCCAGGGAAGAACAGGGGGATTCCCTTTCACTAGCTGACATACTTGTGTGCTTTACATTTGTGACGTTTTGGAAGGATAAGGCATGAGGGCGCATACATCAGCGTATGCATCTGTTGACCTGTAGTGGAGCGTCCTTAGAGGATTCCTCAGTACTTTCCTGAATCCTCTGCCCTGGTCTTTAGCCCAGCTGTTTCGTGGCAGAGTGTGAACATCTCATTGCCAGGCCTTCATCACTAAAGTGTGCTGTTCTGGGCACCCGTTAAAGGGAGGTAAACCATGTTACGAGCAATGACTTTACTGGCTTACCGGCGGCAAGACGAGTAATTTTGCGACTGTTCTTCCCAGGTGGTCAGATTTCGTATTTCCATCCAGTCTTAAAATTAATTCTGAAAAGAAAATGAAATTTCTTATTCGGAGAACTTCCCTCTTTTCAATGGGAAAACACTACTGCAGGAGTTCCCCATCAGCACCCATGGTACACAAAGTTAAGGTGGCAGTTCAAAGAGCTCATAAACCGTGAAGCTGTCAGTGCAATACAAAGTAGTGCTGGTGTAGAAGCATCGTTCATTTGGTATTGGGTATAAGTGATTTCCATTGGCTTTGCTCTCATTCCTCTTCCTTAATGGATCCTGTCAAAGGGTCTGTTATTCCCAGATGAATTAACTTACATTTTACTTTGCTGCAGGTGTGTAATAAACTCATCTTGTCTTAGGATTTGTAATAAATATCATTAAAATATTGTATGTATTAAAGTTGCCCAGAAGAAATATCTCATCAGTATTATCTCACGAACCGTAAACTAGCTGTAGTAAACTAACTGTGTCAACTTTTATAGAAGTCTCCCCGTAAATATACCAAGCGCCCACACAATATGCTTTATTTTTAAAAATGTTTGGTACATCCAGCCAATCATATACCTGTGGTTTCTTAAGATGTTTAAAATCTATTAACATACTCCAGCACAGACCTCAAAATGGGAATGGATCCTTTCAGCAAGTATGGTCTTGTTTGATGCCGGCGATGTTTTGCGAAACCTAATACACACTAAGGATAATTAGTTCAAGTGGTTCTTAGAAGTTTATTTTCAAATATTTGCAAAATGAGGCCTGTGTTTGGGAAAAATCAGCAGTTTGGGAAAAAAATGTCAGTCATGTGACTAATATCTAATATGATCAGTCTTTGCCATCAGTTTAATAAGAGGCACCTGTTACTTGGGGCAACGGTAATCAGCTTCCAGGGATTGGCTGAATCCTTCCTAGGAAACGCTGCCCAGCCTCTGTGAGACGGCTGTACTACCCCACAGATTAATGGCAGACTCAAGGAGCCGGATGAGCTTCATTGGTTTAGGATTGTTCAGGATCTCTCCACATTAAAGCCTCTGATTGTACAAACAGACATTATTAGGCTCTTCAAAAGAGAAGCAACCGGAAAACGGCCAGTCCTCCGCTAGACTGAATAATCACAGCCACCCTTTTCCACGCAGGAAATCTGAAGACAGGATAGCTTCAGTTGATGGAAAAAATACAGCTTGACGATTAAGGCCTATTGAGCAATTTTGTGTATTTTCCCGCACAACGAGGGATGAAGATTATGTTCAATTTGGACCTGCTGTAGGATTTGCTCACCTCCGTCATCAGGATTAGGGCCGGCCTTGTCAGCCAAGGCCCCTGTGGGAAATCAGGCTGCCCCCAGACAGGTCACTGCCGCCTGCTGGCCCCATGCATATATTCATGGGCTGAATCTCACATCATCTCGGCACCAGTGGGGAGAAAGAGAGAAAAAAAATTCATTTAATTTACAGAATCCCCACTCGATGCATACATGCATAGGGAGAGATGCTTACGAGCAACGAGCAACGTTAAAATTCACCCAATGGACCGAAATGTACGTCGGTGTGCAAACCGCTTGTCAAACTGGTCCCGTTACATGGCAGTTAATTTCGACGGTTGGTTTTGCCTGTGCTATTCAACCGGTGCATTTGTGGGACTGCGTACTCTTGAGTATAAACAGGGTCATTACCAAAGCGTAATTGACAGGTATTGCATTGTGTGTGAGAATCAGGTTTATTTTTTTTTATTTAATTATTTTGCCATGATCTATCGTCTTTTTGTTTTTTCTCCTCCAATTTTATTGCATTCCTTATATTGGACAGTAAAAAGTTGTGTATACATTTTTTTTTTTTAATGAGCAGAAACACCTGGGTAACATATAGCTGCAGAATACTCGGGATGTTGAAGAGATTTAGATGTATGAGTTTTGCAAATGCAGCTGCACCGTTCAAACTGAGAACCCCCAGCAGGAGAGTGGGAGGGTTTGCCTGAGTACTTCAGCTTATCCATATGTAAGCTTGTAGTCATTCAGAGTCAGGCTATAACTTACAGGAAGTGGAGTAGGACAGCGATGATGATCTCATCTCCCTCTATTCACATGGGCGTCGGCGAATGTCCGCGGAGAATACGGGAGACGTTACCCGTCAGCAAATCAAGGTGCGGCAGCCCTCTTCTCACAAATCGGCACGCGATTTTCAGGAAGGATTCCTGTCAAATTACGAGGACTTGTTGTGCTTTTCCTGCATTGCGTTCCCACCTCTGTCTCACAAACGAGACTCCCGTCGCGCTGTACGTCGCTCGTGTATATTTACGAGCTCCCAGTCACGGGACGGCTGCCAAAAAGTCCTAAAAAAAAACCTTCCAAGTCCTAAGCGGCAGCCATTTTAATTCCTGGTGTGAGATGGAGGGGAATGTGTTGGCCAGTGATCCCGACATCGACGGGAACAACGCAGTGGATCCAGGGACGAGGCGTCTCCAGCCAGCCGCCATCTGCATCTGGCTAAGGACCCGGGCGCCACCTGCTCCGGCAGGTCCCCCTGCAGCCCGGTTCCAAACATGTGATGATGCAAATTGATGACAAATTATTCTGTTGAGGATCTGAGCGGTATCTGATGTAAGTCATCAAAATACGGCCAGCAGACCCTGTTGCCGTGAGGCGCTAAATATACTGCCCCCCCCCCCCTCTCCCCCCACCACCCCCACAGTCACTCGCTACTGCCCATCCCTGAACACTACCCCCACCCCCCCACCCCCCAAAACCCATGACCCCCCATGGGAACGGGCCTCAGATGCAGATCACCTCTGTTAGTGCTCCTCTGAGCTATTATCACTCCCCCGCCGCTGCCTACAGGTGTAGCCCAGATTAAGTGAATAAATTCATCGCTCAGCGAATCGCGACCCCCTGACCCCGCCGGCTGCCACTCACTCAGTGGAAATGTGTCACGTGTTGAGAGGCAGGGAGGGTAGTGATCTCAATCTAACCTGGACTCTGTTGAGCTGACAGCGCTGATATGAGGGTGTGTGTGTGTGTGTGTGTGTGTGGGGGGGGGAGGCGGTTGTGTTGGGACGTCCCTGAATGATATGAGCCAAAAAAAAAAATCCAAACTGATTTTTTTTCCCCCCCACATCTTGTGTTGGCTTTAGATCCATTTCTAATCTTGCTCTTGCGTCCCTTTTCGTAGATATGCTGTAAAAAAGACTTGTTAACTCCTGTTTAATTTCCCCTAATTTAATCGGGGGGGGGGCTTTCTTTGTCTTCCCCTCTGGAAATGTGTTTCCTGTTAAAATGTTTAGTTGCCTTTGTTGTTTTGGTTGTTTTGATGTGTACGCATTGAGAAGTGGTCGATTCTCCTCCCCCCTCCCCCCCAACTATAACAGAGCTTTTCTGTGTCTGTGTCAGAGTACCTTTTGAATTTACCTTCTGATCCTGTCAGGGTGTATTGTAGTAGGACTGGTGAGGGAGGGGGGGGGGGTTCCACAGTGCCCTGAGCATTTTTGTGAAGGCAGGAACTGGCTCAAAAGACTGTCAGCCTCAGCCAGCTGTGTTCTCAGCACTAAAGGCTGTGTGTTTGACAGGAAAAGGGTTTACCCAGAATGCTCGTCACACCATCTTCATCTTGGCGTTTCTTTTACACGAAAAAGAAGAGAACTTTTCTCTTTTTTTTTAAATACAGAAAATCTGTTGTGGATCAAAGCATTGTTAAGGTGAGAGCACTTCAGGCAGAAGGTCAGATCATTCAGTGATGAATGCGTGTAATGTGTATCTACAGAGAAAATCCTCGGATTATTCAGCCAATTCAACAGCTAACGGCTGGAATTAGACAATACAGTATATACCGTGGCACGCAATTTGTGCTTCTTTTATGCTTTGTGCTGAGAAACATTCTGATGCTTTTTGAATTCTACAAAAATAGAATTGAAATTTGAATTTACAAGCAATGACTGAGTGAGCAATTACCTCACAGTTGCCACGGTTCAGTTTTAGAGTTTTAAATGAGACAAATGACATAATCTAATTTAAACTTTATAAGATTAAATTCCACACCTGACCCCCGATTCTTATTACAAACCCCAATTCCAAAAAAGTTAGGACAGTATGTAAAATGCACATAAAAGCAGAAAGCAGTGATTTGTAAATTCTCTTTTACATATATTTAATAGAAAACAGTACAAGAAAAGATATTGTTGAAAAGATATTAATGTTTTGACTTATTTTTCCATTTTTCCAATAATGACTTATTTTTCCATTGAGTCAGGAGAAACAACCCTTTAAGTGATCCATCCATATCTAATGCATATCTGGCAGCATATCTTGTTTGATACCTCAGACCCTTGATGACTTCCAGCCATTTAGCCAACCTTGGGTCCCATACTATTCCAATGTAATTTACAGTTTAACCTAGTCCCACCCCCCAATTCCCATATAGATCCATTAAAATGCAGAGAGGTTATAGTATCGATTGTAAGAGTACCTGAAAATAAGATATCAAGAGTCTTTTGATATCCTTTTATACCCAGTCATGATCGCATCACCTGTTTCCCTGTGGAATGTTCCAAACAAGTGTTTTTTTAACTTCCCAGTCTTTTTTTGCCCCTGTCCAAATTTTTTGGAACGTGTTGCAGGCATCAAATTCGGAATTAGCGTATATTTACAAAAATCAATAAAGTTGATAAGGTAAAACATTAAATATCTATATATACAGTACCAGTCAAAAGTTTGGACACACCTACTCGTAGAAAGTTTTTATTTTTTATTTTTACTGTTTTCCACATTTTAGAATAGTAAAGACATCAACACTATCAGATAACACAAATGGAATTATGCAAAGACCCAAAAAAAGTGTTAAACAAATAAAAAAAGGTCTTATATTTTAGATTCTTCAAAGTAGCCATCCTTTGCCTTGATAACAGCTTTGCACATTCTACCTGGAAATAAGGTGTCAAGAGTCTTTTGATATCCTTTTATACAGAGTCATGATAGCATCACCTGTTTACCTGTGGAATACTTGTTTACCACAGAAGTTGGTTGAGAGAATGGCAAGAATGTGCAAACCCGTTATCAAGGCAAAGGGTGGCTACTTTGAAGAATCTAAAATATAACACCTTTTTTATTTGTTTTCATAATTTAATTTGTGTTATCTCATTGTTTTGATGTCTTTAGTATTCTAAAATGTGGAAAACAGGAAAAATGGAAGAATGGAAACAGAATGGAAGCAGCAGCCAATGAAAGTAAACTGAAAGAGCAAGGTGGGACATGGCAAGATAAAAGACCAATAAGATTCCTGGATGGCCTTGGAGGGGTTGGGAAAAAATCTAGAAGAGGGGTTTCTCTTGTGTACAGTTTAGAGCAGCAGTACTTGATCAGATAGCTAGTGTAAGTAGATGTTTGCAGCGCCTGTGCAAGCCCCACCAAATATTTAATAATAATAATAGTAAAAATAATATAAGTAGACTTTCTCAACCTCATAGCAAATACATGTGTAGTGCTCAAGATCTGAATAAACATGATGAAAGTGCAGCTCTCAAGTTGACTACAGCGATGGAAAATGAAAGGTTCTGAGGGTTTTTTTTCAGCAAAATAGGCTCTAAGTTCTCCAAAACGGCAGAATGTCCAAACTCTGGAATTAAAAAGCTTCTCCCTTTTTTCCCCCCCCATTGAATGACAGCAATTTGCCCTTTAGTCAAACCACTAAGTGACTGTGGCATTCTGAAGGCCATGCCTGCTTGTGGTTGTTGTTTTTGACTCCAGTATCTCCTGCTTACAAGCAGAATAGAGGCCGAAGGAGGTGGAGGTTGAGGGCTTTAAACCCACAGCATTTCTGGGGTTACAGCAGACTCCCATTGAATCAATACGCATAACTCCGTTCTTGATGGATGCCTTCCATCTTTTTTGGTCATCCCTGTTGACCGTAGGCCAGCCGTAAATACAGGGTTACAGATAGTGCTGAGAATAAAGGCTCCCGTTCTCTTCAACATTTTCCCTTTGATTTAAAGCTTGTTTCTGGTTATGGGGGACAATATTGGGTGACCGCAATCCAAATTGAAAGCACCTCCAGGACATCTTCACACATCCAAAAATGAGGTGGGTCTGAAGCTTTTGTTTTGGGATTTCCCTTGGGCCTCAAGGCAGCTAGCCTTTCCCGTAATACTCTTTGACTTACTGTGGGTTGAGATGACAGTTATTTGCCAGCACCAATATAGTTCTCAGGGGCAGACCTTTGCCATAAAGCACCACCACTGGTCAGTTTTCATCGCCAACTATTTTCCTTCAACAAACCAGCATACAAATTAGACGTTTCCCATTTTGCAACAGTGCATCTATATCGCAAATCTTTCAGATTTCTGTGATGCCCACGTAAGGAGGACATCTTGTTGGAGCTCACAAATTAAAATGGCTTTTAATAAAGTGACTTGTACAACACATCATTAAGTGTCATCCACTTGCAAACATTTGCTAGTTGATAATATTTAGGTTTAAAAGGTTTAGCGACATTAATGTGCTATATTTCAAGGCAGAAGATGTGTATTGATATGAAAAAGACACACCTGAATGGCAAAGTGCTCTGTGATATGCATTGATGATATTGGGTAGGCTGCTAGTCAGGGTGTGAAATTAATACCAGCCACCAGCCAAATGCTGGTAAACGTTTGATTGTGACTGGTAAAATATTTACTCTAGCAATCACTTTGGCCGATCACCAACCAGGTTGTGTTATATTGTAAAAGGTAATGTGGCAGGTAAAATGGCTGGTGATTTTGAGAATCCACAAGCCACTGCATGGCCAGTGGTGGAAAGGTTCATTTCATACCCTGCTATTAGTTACCCATTGTATTGCTCACCAAGTCTTGAAGGTGATTTAACAATTATTAAAAGTAAAACTTGAACTTAACTTTAGTTTTTAAAATATTTATAGTAATTTATAGTTATAGTGAAAGCAGAATTGTTGTAGTGACAGAAGGTCTGACTGAAGGCCTGATGGCTCAGAAAGCCAGAGTACCTTCAAAAATCTCCCTTATTATGTTATTTATACATGTACATTATTCAGGTATCAAGAATATTATGGGTCATTTAACCTCAATCAAACTATATAAACTACCGTGCTCCCCTGTTGGATTAAACTGCAGGATTCGGACTGGTCCAGCCAGAATCTTCATATCCCATTTAATGAAGTAATAATGAAGTGGGCTCAAGTGATCTGGTGTGATTATGTCACCAGAGGAGAATTAATTTGAATAAGGCCCACAAGGATTAGCCTGGGTCTTAGCCACCACACAGTCTGCATTGGGGGGAGGGACTATTTTGGGGCTCAATTCTCAGAGGATGAGCATAAGGCCCATTTACATAGAGGTCAGACCATGTAGATATTTTGCTCTGTCATACTACCTTTTTTTTAGATTCACCGTCATCTCTCCTGACGTTCTGATCTAAAATACTAAATTGACAAGACTGGGGGAAAAAACGTGCGGTAAAAGAGCGTTTAAAAGTGGAGGACGCGGATATGGCGGTTGACTCCTTTCCCTTTCCCGCCGCCATCGTCGTTATGAGGTGATACAGTTGCTCAAGCACAGCGTTTGAATCCTAAGGACCCCGGGGAGCGGATTTCTCTCGCCCAAACTCCCTTCTAACGGGAGGATTAAGAGGATTAAAACCCATTAAATGACCAACCACAAGGGCCCTGAGCAGGTCTCTATGCGTCTCCCGAGTCTCCCCACCTCCAGGGGCCGACCAGAGGCCAGTTTACAAAGTTCCCCTGAAAAGGAGCCTGCTTAGCATCACAAAGGACGCAGCGATTCGCTGATCCGCCAGAATAACAGACAATGAACCCGCCGCCGTCGACCCACCTCATTTTCATCTGAACAAATGGCATTACACTTGGCAATGACATTGTTCTAAACTCAAACACGGGGCTCGCCATTCTGCGCGGAGCTCAAGGTGTCATATTAATTATTTAAATCTGCAGAAGATTTCAGCTCTGTTCCTCCCAGGTCCTATCACAGCGCCAGAAGGTCTGGAATCTGCATTAGTTTTGTTAATTAGAGCTGAATCAAGGGCTTTGATCTCAATGAACATTGGGAGGGGGGGGTTGAAAAAAGGAAGTTTCCAGAATGTATTATTTTCTTTCTAACCTATTTTCTTCAAGGTTTTTTTTTTTTAATGTGTGTTTTAACACTAATGTGTTCTACTTTAATTTAGGATGTACAATGCCTTAGCACGGAGGTTAAAGGCTCTGAAGTTAACCAGCTTCAATCACAGGGTCAATAATAAAGGTAATTGCAAAATGCTAATTCCACTGTGGCACCCCACAGAACAGGCTTTTTTTCACCCTGCTAGGTTAGCAATTGAAAGATGATCCATGTCATACTGCTTGTTTGCTTTGTTGGTCAGGGTTATAACTGGCCATATCAGTGACACAAGCATTATAAATAATGGTGGCAAGTGTGGAAGTTATGGTAGTCACTAAAATAGTGTTAACTCTCTCACAGAATGAGGGCAAAGCCATTTTAACTGTATAATTACTCTCCACAAGGTCAGTTGTCATCTGTAAAACATACATCTCCATTGCTATTGGTGCTAGCTCCCCATAGTACTGTGTGGATAAGTCAAAAGCTTATAAGCAAGTGCATCAGAGGAGTGTGTGTGAGTAAGTGCCAGTATTTCTTGTATGGGATTACACGTGCCCCCGCTGCCAATATACTCAATTTTTTTGCCAGCTGGCTTTTCCCATTTCCCATTTCCCATTTCCCCTTTCCTCCCCTTTCTGTTCTGTAAAGCGTCTTTGTGACAGTCATCTGTGAAAAGCGCTATATAAATAAAATTGAATTGAATTGAATTGAATACTCACCGTGGGGACAACCTCATACTCTGTCCACTTTGGGGGAAAGACAGTGGTCATTTTTGACTTGATATAGTGCAGCAAGCTTCTTTATGCCAAAAAAATGAAGGGTTATTCTACGATTGTCACATACAGTATATGTATCATCTGACTAATCTCAGAATAGCTGAAAAATGTAGCCTATAAAGAGCTGACATTACCCAAGTTCAAAACAATACTTTACAGTTTATGTGTGTTAGATTGTCTTCCGTCTTGATAAAATGTGATATGTTGTATTTCTGCAGCAGTTGATTGAATGATTTTTATGAAGCACAGCAATTCAAGGTCAAATAACTCACACACTAAACATGGCTGAGGCCACAGCTTTCGCAATTTTGCACTCCTTTCCTCCGTCAAAAATAATTAGGTGCCTGATGGTCATTTCGTGGAATGACACGTTCTTACATGTGACAACGGGCCTTAGCTGCGCGAGCGCATTGCTGCACATCGCAGTACAAACAGTGACACATCTCCCCATTGGGGTCCATGTCAGCCCTGTCTGTGAAGCCAAATTGAAGAGTTTCTACATAATTGAAGCTTGTTTTAGGAAAAAAGAGAGAGCGCGGCGTGCGTCTTTGAGAGTGAGGCTCAGGGAGCCGTTGAGAGACAGGCCGACGTTTGATGCGCGGGAGCCGGCGGCGGCTGTACCGCTAACACGCTCAGTGTTACACTGCAAAGAGTGTCAGGGGTCCTCAATGTGATAAATGTCTTGGAATGAATCTATTCAATTATGTGTCATGCACATGTATCACGCAAATGTATTTTCTATGGCTACACACACACATACACAAACACGCATACACACATACACACACACACACATACACACACGCTGCCCTTCGACGGGGAAAATTTTAAAAAAAATTATCATTTGTGTGTGACTAAAACCTGTATCAACAGTGTGATGAACCATGACTGGACTACAGCCATTTTCTGCAGGCTGGTCAGTACTGTGGAACAGATATTTTAAGGATACCTGTTCATGCAAATTACCGGTGTTTGCTCTGCTTTTGTGAGGTTGATCAGTACTTGTTGGGTTTTCTGACCAGACACAGCCGACAGTTGGGTGAATGTAATAAATATGTCGGCTTGCTTTGCTCAGTCCCTTAACAGTAGCCTCTTAAATGGGGCCATTTTAGTTTCTTTTCTTTTACATGTTTCTTCATTTTATGATACGCCTGGATCCAGATCAAACTTAAACAACATACAACTGTTTCCATAAAGCCCCCCCCCCCCTGCTTATTTTATTTTTTTTTATATTTATGCTTGCTTTCCCCCCTCCTCCCCAGATTTAACACAGAAAAGCAAAATAATTACACTGGAGCCAAACTGCCCATGGCACTGTGGTTTGATGTTGACCCTCTGTGGCCTCCGAGACTGCCCACCCCACAGACCCATACGAGCGGGCGTCCATGAATACAAAGGATTGTGGGGGATTAGCCTCCAAGACATTTGGCGGCCATTGTTCTCCCTCCCGTAAATGAGTTTTGCTGGTCGCATGCGGCCGCGTGCAGATCCAAGACATCTCCGTGAGGAAATCTTATAATTACCTCTTCCTCTGAAAATGACAGCTTTGGCCCCTGGATCTGAAATCTTGGACATTAGCAATTGAATGGAAAGCCTTCATACTGTATATCATTTTAATCTTTCATGTTTAGATCCACCAGATGGCTTATTATCGCAGGTTCTGAGGAGAAAAGGAGACAAATGGCTTGTGTCCTTCTTAGGGAGAAACCCTAAAAGGGATTGCATTCATATAGGGTGAGCTCTGGATAATTGTATAGTTGGCTGTTTGGAGCTTTTGAGCTTCCACTGCCCACCTATAAATCATGAAAATATTAATAAAAGACAGATCTGAATTTCAGGACTTATGATTGGCTGCAGCAGTGTCATGTTTTAAAATGGAAAGCAAACAAAAGAAAAATATGTACATGCGGCATTGCATTTTTTTAAACAACTGCGTGTCATAGAATTGTATTCCTGCAGATTCATTAGTTCATACGCCGAAATATAGCAATGTCTGACCATACGCGAACATCGTACATCAACAAGAGTCGAGAGAGCTTAAAAACCATAAAACTGTCTTTATCAAACAAAATCTTCATTATTTTTCATAAATATTCCCGTAAAAAAAACCACCATCGCGTTTCAATTTTAAAGTTCAAAATATGACTTTTGAATCAAATGTAGATATGCACAGAGAGCTAATGTTGTGTAACCTTTGGTTTCCCTTCATAGCATAGTAATAATAATAATGCATACATTATTCAGTATTGTTTGGAATAAAGGCATCTTCAATGCAAATTGCAGAGGCTAACTTTTAAAAAAGTAATAATGTGCATCTTGGCAGGTTTTTGGTATTTATATATGATTTCACCCCCCCCTCCTCCCTCTGTGTTTCATTTCATTTCTGGGCACTTTGCATTCTGGGCTTCCTCCTCTCCAACTCTGTCAGCTCTCCAAAAAGAAACAATAAGGTTTAATCTGCGCCTCTGACAATGATACATGGGGTCAGAGAGAAACCCCTTTTCAGGTGTTATCATTAAAAAGAAATTTTCCCCAATTCTGTGTGTGAAGGAAATACAAAGGGTACGAGCCCCCCAAACACGCAGACGCACACGCACACGCACACGCACGCACACACACACACACACACACGCACATGCACACACACACACACACACACACACACCCGCGCGCACACACACGCGTGCACGCACAAAAACACACCCCCACACGCACGCACACACACACACACACACACACACACGCACAGACAGATAGACACGTGTAATGCTTTTAATACCTTCCAAAGGTTTTCATTGCTATCTTGCTGGCTGTGATTGTCTTCTCTTTCTTAGTTCTTTTAGTTCTGTAATAATTTCCACTTTTGTCCCGAATGGAAAAACTCCAGAAATATCTGGAACTAAGGAACTTCTTTGACAGTTTATTTGGTCCTGTCTTACATCTGAACAGTGCATTTTCTGTGTTATCAAGTGTAGTTATAGCTGATAATAAGCATCTTTTTCATTATTAGTAGCTATTTTATTGTAATACTTATAAAAAAACAAATTTATCAGTTATCATCTAAAATAAGTTGTTTTAGTGCTTTGTTACCCTTCCAAAAAGGCATTGAAATGCAAAAAATTAAATTGAAATAAATATTAAATATTAGCCTAATTATTTTATTGGCAATGAAAAAATTATAAAAAATATGTCTTACTCAATGACGGGTGAATAATTGAAGGCAACCCATGCACATGGAATAATTATATACTATAAAAAGTATCAAAAATCTAAAAAAGAAAACTGAAAATTACCCTATTTTGAGTTTTCTCAAATAAACAATATGAGCACTTCAATAATTTGTTCATAAATTATTTAAGTAATTGAAAAAAAATGTAGAAAATGTCCGGTACCTGCATCCTTTGACCACTTCTTAAGAAACAGAATGGATGCGGTCCACATGGCTGATTTGTGTGTGTGTGTGTCGGGTATAACCGGCTGTAATCCCAGCAGAAACAAGCTGCCTTGAGGTAGAAGAGCAGAGGCTGCTGGGAAGGGTATGAAGCCAGGCCAAGGTCACCACACACAACCAGTCAAAAACATCATGTCTGCAGCTGCAATACAGACAGGCTCAGTACGGTCAGCAGGTCTCTTTGAGGCTTTTTTCTGCATCCCAAGACCTCTGAACTGGTCATGTAGACAAATGCACGGCTCCAAACGGAAGGTGTCGGAGTTTATTATACACGTCTGCTTGGTTGCACAATGTCAGCATCATTGCACACATATTTTTCAACACAAAGTGTGCCTGTGATTTGATATCATATATGTATATAAATAAATATACAAACATAAATCCAATGTGCTGGAGTACAGAGCCAAAACAACAAAAAATATGGCAAATACTTTTAGACTGCACTGTATGTATATGTTTGTTACATGATATCAATTCACCTGCTTTATATATTGAACATATACTTATGTTTTGAATTGATATCATATATTGGTAACACTTTACATTAAGTTGCACCTATACCTGTGTAGTTACATTGTAACTAATTTGGTAACAAGGGGTTATTACTGAGTGACTCCAACGTAGGTAACGTGGAACAGCAGTTAGTGGTATTCTTAAATACACATGTGAAACAAGTAGTGTTGTAGTACTCGAGACCGGTCTTGTCTCGGAATCGACTGCATTTGGTCTCGGTCTTGTCACGGTCTCGGATGAAGAGGACTCGGATTTTTTTTCAAGACCGGTCGAGACCAGGGGCGTGTCCGGGGGGGGGGCGCGGGGGCGGTGAGCGACTTTTGAGTTTCGTAATGCAGAAATTTGATTGGCCACCACAGAAAACTAGTTACAGATGACAAAATATGCTACTATTTAATATCATTGATTTATAGGTTTAGTGGACGGAAACAGTGCTGGACTGGTAATCTGGCATACCGGGCATTTTCCCGGTGGGTCGACGCACCTTGGGGCCGATATAATTAAATGTAAATACATTTTAAAAAGCAGGGACAGCGGCCCATTGGTTCTCGGTCTTGGTCTTGGTCTCGCCCCCCCTCAGTCTTGGTCTTGACTCGGTCTCGTCACCTCAAAGTCTTGGTCTTGACTCGGTCTCGCCACCTCAAAGTCTTGGTCTTGACTCGGTCTCGCCACCTCAAAGTCTTGGTCTTGACTCGGTCTCGCCACCTCAAAGTCTTGGTCTTGACTCGGTCTCGGTTTAGGTGGTCTCGACTACAACACTAGAAACAAAGCCAGCCCTGTTACATCTCTCCTGCTGAAATGAAATCATTCCATATCATAAAGGCATATTCTGAAATTAACAGGCAAGGTTTATTTGTTGTGTAATATTAATTGTAATTAAGAATACCACTAAATATTGTTCCATGTTGCCTACATTGGAGTTACTCAGTAATAACATCTCACCAAATTAGTTACAATTTAACTACATAGGTATAGGTGCAACTTAATGTAAATATTGATTTTACTGTATATGTTGTTGTATTATCTATGTTATATGTTCGGTGAGGAGTTAATCTTTTTCTCTAAATGATTGGCAGAAAATGTATTGAAGACACTGGGAGAGGTGCAGTATCAGTACTTTCTCACAGAAAGTTCAAATGCATGTGTGCCAGCTCAGAGGTGGAGGCAATGCAATATGGATGAACAAATTTAGTGTTTGCTGATGTTCCCCTGGCTACCCAAGACCCTAGAGACAATAAACTGTCTCCCTCTGCTCAAAATGACGCCCTTAATTTTACACATGACAATGCACGGCTACATGCCGCTTGCTTTCCCAGACTTCCCCTGGCGCAGAATAATGTGCTTGTGATGGCCGTCCAATCCGCCCTGTCCTGCAGAGCACAGCCCTGCTCCCGAATGGAATACCATTTCTGAGAAAGAAATAAACACCCTTTTTATGTAGATGCAAGTTTGGGCACGAGCAGTGCCAAAGGCGATGGACGCACAAGAAACGTAGCTCATTTGCTTAAAAAGTAAACGGTATTTCAACTCTTTGTCTTGAATATCAGTTTGAAAATGATGCATGCATCAAAACTGCCTTCGCAGTCACATTCACTACATTTTCCTGATATTCATCTGATGTTGTATATTTTGCCCTAAGTCTGGGCCTTGCCACACTGCCCATGCACATTGTAATATGTAATATAATTCTGTTTATCTGCTTTTATACAACATTTAGTTCCGACCTCGCATTGTGATTAGCTGAGATGCATTCCATGAGTGCCGATATAGAGAAAACATCACTCGGGCCTTATCACCGGCCAGGATCACTCCGCTTTGTTTACATTCTAATTGATACATTGTTGTAAAAAAAACGATTTTTCTAAAATGGAAGGGACTATATTAGTTTGGCGGAGCCAAATAAACAAGAAAATCATAATCTATTGTCTCAATCATTACTTGATAGATATTTTATAGGCTAGTAGAACTGTTGTATAAAAGCAATATCAAACTCGAGATTGTGCAGTTATAATGTATATCAGCATGGCTGTAATTACCAGCACGTGCTGATATGCCGTATAACAGCACTCCCACTCGTGTGATATTGCAGAAAGCTCCCCACTTTGAGAGACCCTTGGGAACACAGGAGGTATGAGACAGGAGTACATAATGTTGATGCTTTACTTCATGTATAGTTTACGTGGGTGTCCCAAGATCATAGCTATGTAAACATTTGCATTGGTTTAACCATGATTAAGAAACGCACACATGAGAAAAATAGATTTTTCCATAACTGATGTACAAACCCCAATTCCAAAAAAGTTGGGACAGTATGTAAAATGCACATAAAAGCAGTGATTTGTAAATTATTTTTTACATATATTTTATTGAAAACAGTATAAAGAAAAGATATTTCATGTTTTAACTTATCAACTTTATTTATTTTTGTAAATATACGCTAATTCCGGATTTAATGCCTCAAACCATCACTCTGCTGCTAGATATGCAGTAGATATGGATGGATCACCTGAAGGATTGTTTCTTTTGACTTATTTTTCAACAGGAAAATGAGTCAGGAGAAACAACCCTTCAAGTGATCCATCCATATCTACTGCATATCTGGCAGCAGAGTGATGGTTTGAGGCTTGTTTGATACCTCAGACCCTTGATGACTTACAGCCATTTAGCCAACCATGGGTTCCATACCATTCCCGTGTAATATACAGCTTAATCTAGTCCCGCCCCCGATTCCCATAGACATCCATTCAAATGCAGAGAGGTTATAGTATCGCTTGTAAGAGTACCTGAAAATAAGATATCAGTTTTTTGATATCATTTTATACCCAGTCATGATAGCATCACATGTTTACCTGTGGAATGTTCCAAACAGGCGTTTTTTTTAACTTCCCAGTCTTTTTTTCCCCTGTCCCAATTTTTTTTTAATGTGTTGCAGGCATTAAATTCAGAATTAGCGTAATATATACAAAAATCAATAAAGTTGATCAGGTAAAACATTAAATATCTTTTTTTTTGTACTGTTTTCAAATAAATATATGTAAAAGAGAATTTACAAATCACTGCTTTCTGCTTTTATGTGCATTTTACATACTGTCCCAACTATTTTGGAATTGAGGTTTGTAAATGATCACAGATGAGCTAATCTCTGTTTCTCTTGAAAGCGTATATTGAATTATTTTGTTCTATAATGGAAACATAACATGAAACATAAGCCTAAAAAAAGCCTTTTGATACTACAGCAGGATTTATTTCATGTCCTTCTCCTACCAGACAGCTGTAGCTTTGTAACTCGAGCAATAAAAGTCAGGATCTTGTTTGATTCCAGAACTGAAAAGCACTCTGGGGCTCACTTTTCTATTTTTATTAGATGTATATATGTATTTCATTATATGCTTACAAAGTCAGGTGCATGTGATTTACTCTTTTTCATCGCTGATGTTAAAAGGGTAATTGGCCCATAATAACAGTTCACTGTTGACAGGATTGAATATGTGGGAAATACAGATGCATTGTGAGTCAGGCTTAGTGTATCATAGTGTTGTACTGTATATGAGAGATGTGCTGTGGGTCAGGCTAAGTGGATCATAGTGTTGTACTGTATATGTGAGATGTGTTGTGGGTCAGGCTTAGTGGATCATAGTGTTGTACTGTATATGTGAGATGTGTTGTGGGTCAGGCTTAGTGGATCATAGTGTTGTACTGTATATGTGAGATGTGTTGTGGTTCAGGCTTAGTGGATCATAGTCTTGTACTGTATAAGTGAGATGTGTTGTGGGTCAGGCTTAGTGGATCATAGTGTTGTACTGTATATGTGAGATGTGTTGTGGGTCAGGCTTAGTGGGTCATAGTGTTGTACTGTATATGTGAGATGTGTTGTGGGTCAGGCTTAGTGGGTCATAGTGTTGTACTGTATATGTGAGATGTGTTGTGGGTCAGGCTTAGTGGATCATAGTGTTGTACTGTATATGTGAGATGTGTTGTGGGTCAGGCTTAGTGGATCATAGTGTTGTACTGTATATGTGAGATGTGCTGTGGGTCAGGCTTAGTGTATCATAGTGTTGTACTGTATATGTGAGATGTGTTGTGGGTCAGGCTTAGTGTATCATAGTGTTGTACTGTATATGTGAGATGTGTTGTGGGTCAGGCTTAGTGGATCATAGTGTTGTACTGTATATGTGAGATGTGTTGTGGGTCAGGCTAAGTGGATCATTGTGTTGTACTGTATATGTGAGATGTGTTGTGGGTCAGGCTTAGTGGATCATAGTGTTGTAGTGTATATGTGAGATGTGTTGTGGGTCAGGCTAAGTGGATCATAGTGTTGTACTGTATATGTGAGATGTGTTGTGGGTCAGGCTAAGTGGATCATTGTGTTGTACTGTATATGTGAGATGTGTTGTGGGTCAGGCTAAGTGGATCATAGTGTTGTACTGTATATGTGAGATGTGTTGTGAGTCAGGCTTAGTGGGTCATAGTGTTGTACTGTATATGTGAGATGTGTTGTGGGTCAGGCTTAGTGGATCATAGTCTTGTACTGTATATGTGAGATGTGTTATGGGTCAGGCTTAGTGGATCATAGTGTTGTACTGTTTATGTGAGATGTGTTGTGGGTCAGGCTTAGTGGGTCATAGTGTTGTACTGTATATGTGAGATGTGTTGTGGGTCAGGCTTAGTGGATCATAGTGTTGTACTGTATATGTGAGATGTGTTGTGGGTCAGGCTTAGTGGGTCATAGTGTTGTACTGTATATGTGAGATGTGTTGTGGGTCAGGCTTAGTGGATCATAGTGTTGTACTGTATATGTGAGATGTGTTGTGGGTCAGGCTAAGTGGATCATAGTGTTGAACTGTATATGTGAGATGTGTTGTGGGTCAGGCTAAGTGGATCATAGTGTTGTACTGTATATGTGAGATGTGTTGTGGGTCAGGCTTAGTGGATCATAGTGTTGTACTGTATATGTGAGATGTGTTGTGGGTCAGGCTAAGTGGATCATAGTGTTGTACTGTATATGTGAGATGTGTTGTGGGTCAGGCTAAGTGGATCATAGTGTTGTACTGTATATGTGAGATGTGTTGTGGGTCAGGCTTAGTGGATCATAGTGTTGTACTGTATATGTGAGATGTGCTGTGGGTCAGGCTTAGTGGATCATAGTGTTGTACTGTATATGTGAGATGTGTTGTGGGTCAGGCTTAGTGGATCATAGTGTTGTACTGTATATGTGAGATGTGTTGTGGGTCAGGCTTAGTGGATCATAGTGTTGTACTGTATATGTGAGATGTGCTGTGGGTCAGGCTAAGTGGATAATAGTGTTGTACTGTATATGTGAGATGTGTTGTGGGTCAGGCTTAGTGGATCATAGTGTTGTCCACAGCAGATTCCACTCTATATTGAGTGTAGTGGAGTCTGTAGTTATTGAAAATATTCACATATCTGGCTCCCTTGTAAAACACACCATAATTCAACAGGAATATGTTGTAGTATAATATGTCTTTCCGTCTCACTAGCTATAACTTATTAACATATCTTTTGTGATCAATTATGTTCTAACGTGAAAAAGAGTACAGAAACGGACAGACTAGCTGTTACTTACTGAGCTATAGCAGCTAACACTGTGTTTCTGGAACGCATTAAATCATTGTACTGCGATTTTATATAGAGTCTATGGCAAACATTAAAATAAAGAACATTGTTTAAAATGTTCACATTCATCAGAAAATATAATGAAAATGTATTAAGCAATAAATCAAAATCAGGTCTGTGAGCTGAATTTCATCTGGTCTCTGCCCGCCTTCTTTGCTTGACCTCTCCATGCCATCTCTCTCTCCTGTAAAATCATACCTAATATCCATCTACAAGAGTAGAAATGCCGTGCATGCCAGCAAGGATAGTTTTATTCACTGCCAATCAAGACGAGAAACTTCACAAATGGCTTTTCTGGCGTAATTACATTGCAGTTAAATTTACAAGGCTGACAGTGTAGCTTAAGCATTATAGATTTATAAGCATGTGGGCTTGCAAATTCAAGGTTGCGGGTTTGATTCCTAGGTGGGGCACTGCTGTTGTACCCTAGAGCCAGGTTAAGAATGCCTTCTGTAAATATCCAGCTGTATAAATGGATTGTGTGTACAATAATGTATGTTGTATAAAGCACTCTGGATAAGAGCGTGAGCATAAGCTCACCGAAGAGATATTTTATAAAGGTTTCTTGTTACCTAATTATGGCAAGAAAAACAATTAAGGAATACATGAATTTACATGAATTCAATTAATTTCATGACATCCACTGTCCTTATAATTGCAGTGCAGAACTTTGGCTCGTGTAATAATCTGTCCCAGCCCATTGTTCAATTGTCATATTTCATGACCCATGTTCAGTGACCTAGCTACCTATATTTTAAAACTCGATATTTAGCGTCATCCTGTCACAACAATTTTTCATGTTGAAACTATCATATTTAAACTAGTTCTGACCGTTCTGATTAGATTGTTTATGCATAAATAAATGTTGTATCGGTTTATGCTGGCAAATTGGATTAAGTGAAAGGGCGTAAAACATAATTAGGAAGGGAATATCCACATTTTTCAGCGGCCGTTGTGCGCAGGTCAACTCTGTGGCTTGGTAGCTGTCGCCACAGTGCTTCTGTGGCTAAAAGCAGAGGTTTGGAATGTTTATTAAAATGGAGGTCAGTCTGTGTTTGACCAGTGGCTACCGATTAGCATTTCAGCGCTATCTTCCATTTTTGTTAAAATGACAAAATGTCAGGGTTTCTAAAAACACAGAAGTATTCACTGCATAAAACATTTTAGACCTGTGCTGAGCTGTTGGGCGACTCTCAAATGCCGTTCACCTACTTACAACTGACCGTCAGCAGCTGTCTGCATTGACAACTCTGTGCTTCTATAAAATAGACAACACACCGTGTGGTTGACAGTATTCACCAGGCTAAAAAAAAAAAACACTGGCAGTATTTACCAGAGACGGTGTTTATTTATGACCTCATACATAAATACTCATAAAATCACAACAGTAAACAGTCATACTGTAGTCGTTTGAAAATTCGCATATAAATGGATTTGTTTGTGTCTTTTTTTTTCTTTTTTTGTCTTGCGATGTTATTGCTCTACTTTTGCCAAACAAGTCGCTTTATTTTTAACAACCGCAGTCCCTTGTGACTAATTACTTCTCGTACTCAGCGCTAAGTGAAGTCGCACCCAAATAACGACAGGACATTCGCCGTCGCTGTGCACGCTTACGCCGAAGCCGGCATCAAACCACTCCTGTCGAAATCATTCAGCCAATAAATCAATTAGCGGCAACGCGAGCGATTCAGATCGCAGAGTGCGCCTCCTACTGGGTAACGTTGAAGACGTGTGACGATGCTGAAAGCCTTGTGTTGGATTGCTGGCACAGCACCGATGTCCTCTCCGACAGACCCAATACTAGCGAATAGTTATTTTTTAAATAGTTTGTTTCCTGGAGCTCGTACGTGAGGCCTTTTTAAGATAGCAGACCCAGGGTGAGAGACATGGAGGGGACGGTCCTCCAGATGGTTGGTGTGAGATGAGGGAAAGCATATTCACCGCTCTGCAATGTCCTGCCTGCAGCATTCAGGAAGTCCCCTGGTGCCAGTGACTATTGGCCCGGTTCACAGTGCATGATGTCACTTGATCGCCCCCATACACTTGAGTCTTTCCACTCTGTGAAAGCCCGGCCGTGACAGAGCACGTCCACAGCTGCTGCTGGAGCGCCACCGTTTTTACATCACAGTGGGGAGGGTGGAATTTCCATCATCACGCTCAACAAGCTATGTTCCATGATCAGGGACTGCTGGTCACACACCAGCACTGTGTGTGTGCGTGTGCGTGTGCGTGTGCGTGTGCGTGTGCGTGTGCGTGTGCGTGTGCGTGTGCGTGTGTGTGTGTGTGTGTGTGTGTGTGTGTGTGTGCGCACATGTGTGTGTCCTTCCAAGCAAGACATTCTGCCTGTGCAAAGCAATCAATCAGCTCCTCCTGAATTCTTCCTGCATGAGAACACAAGTGTGCACCTGCCAAATGGCTCCTTGATATTGCTATTTTGAGGATTTAAAAAAAAAAATTTAAAAAAGACAGACAAGAAGCATTTACTTGATCACCACGGAAACTGTGTCAAGGAACAGGCCTAATTGGCCAAAGCCAATAAATAGGTCTGCTCAGTAAACCGAAATGCAGTTTTCCCCAATGTAAAAAAAGGCACAATGAGAGATAGCTGCGCATGCTGTTCCAGAGGCCAAACCACAAGCCGATGGCTGCCTAGAGCAGGTGTTGGAGTAATTATAGTTAAATCAGCTGACAACTGTTACTTTGTAAAGCACGTGCGCTGACAAATAAAACCCTGGCCTCATCAGAGGCTCTGCGACAGTAAAGCCCTGTCGGGGGCTGGAAACCGCAGTTGCCAATTGTTTCTGACATTGTGTATCCTGAACATCACAAAGGACTCGCAAAGACACCACGCAAAGGAGCAAAGATGGTAGGGAAAAAAACACAGAGCGCTCAGTGTTACCGGGGTCTCTCCTGAATCGCGGCTCCAGCGGTATCTAAAAGCCCTCGGCTTATCTTCTCACGAAAATGACAGTCGCGCTGCAAAGCGGAATGATTACGCCCGAGCAAACAACGTCAACTGTCCCTTTTGATATAATCCCAGACGGGGGATCTCTCACTCAGTCACAGGGTCAAAGGTCATCTCCTGTCCAACGGGGCGTGCGTGACGGCGCTCCCCCGAGCGTTGGGCAGGTGACGGGAGTCTTGGCGGGTGAGGCGTTTGGTGTTAGCAGTGGCCCTCACGGGGGAGTGATGGCGGTGAGTGATGGAACATGTCATCATCGCGTTATTGGCGGGTGTTTAACCCTCGGCTCCGCTGTGGAACTACACTGCAAAAGCCAAAAAAATAAGTCCATCTCAACAAGTATTTTAGTCATATTTACACTTAATTTTATTTCTATTACTTTTTTGCTAAATAAGACAAAAATATTGCCAATGAGGTGAGACGGTTTGACTCATTTTGAGGTTTGCCAGTGGGGTAAGAAAATTTCATTTGTCAACCAAAAAGTATCTTAAAACAAGCAAATTTATTCTTCTTGAGAAAAAATAAGATTATAAGTCTCTTTTTTTACAACAGACACTTGTTATAGTGTGTGTGTATAATGTAAACCAATACAGCTGAGATTGAGTTCCATTGAGATTTTTATGCATTGTGTTGTTTCTGTCTGACTTGGAAAACAAATAGAGAAGGACACAACTGGTTGAAAGAATTCAAATGTAACTCCATACATTGTCAAATGGATTAAGAGAAGGATAACAGGTTGTCTCGAGTTATGGAGTACCACTGCTTTGCTACACGTGTTTAAGAAAAAGCATTGTGTTTAATTTATGCAGTCGTTCTCCAGGCAGCCCAATAACAGCTGGTAAACTTCAGCTTGTCGGGGAAGCAAACTCGCACGCCTCACAGCTGTTTTTATTGAAATTGAAGAGTATTAAGGGTAATTGGCGTCTTCTGCCATGTCATCTCTTTTCTAACATCAGTTTGACTATTTCTGGATGTATGAGTTTCTTGAAATTCAAGACTTTAATGATATGTACGGCACGGAACTACTCACAATAACAACAAATTACAAGTATGCAAACTGCCGAACATATCTGCATGCCCTGAAGTCTGAAATTATCTGCAGCAGGAGAGGGAAAGGCCAGGGCGATGGGTGTGTTTTTTTACATCCTCATGTCTGTCTGCCGCCTCCCCTTCCAAGCATAGTTCTTCAACGACAGCTTTACACTGTAATTTGGGTGTCGGACAGTATCAGTCGATGGAACTACATCACTTGACAGAAGTACCTCAGGCCATGTCTTACACACGGACCAGGAAGGTCACCGAGTCGGCGAGGGAGAAACGGACGAGACGCAAACGCGGGGGCCGCGTTTTCCATCAGAGGCGCCGTCTCCGGGCTCGTCATTCCGGCTGATTAAACGCAGACTGCGTCAAAGAGATAAATATCACATGAGCCTACTGCAGGGGGAGCTGTCTCTGGCAGCGAGCCGTGCCACAGCCGCCCCCCCCCGTACCCCCAAACACGTCCGCCGGGCCCTGCCCTCGCAACGCCACCCTCCCTGCGCCCCGCGGCTAATGCGTCGTCCTCCCGTCTTCCCGCCACGGCAGCCTCGCGGCTCACATCGCGGCTGCCCTCTCCCTGTCAGGCAGCTGCTCCACCGTTGCCCGTTGCTTGAATTCCAAGCTCAGTCTCGGGCCTCGCCTGCGTCATCGTCTCAGAGACCGCCCGTTCTGTATGCGCAGCTGCAGAGACCGTCGCGTTCTGTATGCGCAGCTGCAGAGCGCGTCGCAGGAGCCTATTCTGTAATATGCTGTGAAATCTGAAATTTCTTTCAGTGGTGCATTCTCAACCTACTGAAATATGCATTATGGCCTTATTATTAGCATGTTTTTTTTTTTTTGTATCTGGTCACAAAATACCCGACTTATTTCACCAAGGCCTGTGATTGTGTCAAATGTCTGTGAATAACAACAATATTCACATTAGCCTTTTCAGCTTAAGGTATCAGAATGAGAAAAGCCAAATCTCTGCAATACCAGAATATCAGAGCCTCGGGCGTAGACTACGTTTCTTCCGTGGCGCCGTTGGCGTTATTTAGGCAGTCTAACCCAGGTCCAGCCTGCTACTCATTCTTTTTCACTCAAATCATAACGGCTGTACACCTGATAATGAAATGGGCCGGTCATGCCGGGCGATTTATCATGGTGCTAGAAATAAAGAACAGGTCGTCTCAGGTCTCCCACGGTGGAGAGTTCGTACCGCGCACCGGGGATGGGGTAATGACCTCTCTGATTGATAATCAATGTGGGCTCGTTCCAGATGTATTGGGTTTCTGTTCTAGGGTTCTCTTTTGATGTCCCTCTTCCCTTCTTTTGTCTCATTAAAAGATCCAGTTACTTTCAAACAGCTTTTTAATTTAGCATAATGATTTTTTTTGCGTAATATATCAGATATAGAGCAAGCCCTCGGGAATGAGTCTCTTCAAGGTGCCTTTAAAGTAAATTGGGTCCTTTAATGTGTGTTTTTTTTTTTTTGATTTAGGTCCTGGTGATATGCTAGTAATTAGCGTTTACTGAATAATTACATGTACTAATGGTAAATGATAACATTGTTATTTTCATTCCTAAAACTCTTAATTTAATGTGCATCATTATTATACCATGGCTAATCTCAACAATATCATTACTATAAGAGTTATTATGTACAATGCTTGGCATAGATTGACCCCGCCCTAAGCACCCACCCACCCGCACACAGTTCATTTTACTGAAAAATACAACAAAATATTTATTGGCTTAGTTTGTTTAGAAATGATTGTTTTATTCTTAGGAAATCTGAATCTCATCTCTGCTATGTGAGAAATAAGAAATGGAGGAGCCACTCCAGTACACAGGAAGCAGACAGACACGCAGTCAAACTGTGTGTGTGTGTGTGTGTGTGTGTGTCACTGATCCTCAGGCAACCCCAGCTCGACATGATCATTCCTTGTCATTAAAGTGTTCCTTTTAAATTATTTAACTGTGCACATGTTTTGGAGAAGTCTGAGCGCGACAGACGCCGCGTGGCGTTCATGCGGGAACAACGCCGCCTCTGATGTATTCAGAACGGAACTGGACTGAGAAGAAGCAGGCCACAATCGCTGTCATCCGCTTCAATCCAAATCGGACAAAAACAGACCCATAATGCATCTATTCACATTATCAGTGTGTTCATCCTTATTGTATGATATTGTGATAATAGACACAATGCATCTGTCAAATCCCGGAGCCCTTGTTTTCTCTGCCTGGGCACATTTTGCTGAATTTAACAGTGGTCTGTCAGGAATTGGTGGTAGCCTGAGCTCAATTTATGTTGGCTTTTTTTTCATGGCAGAACTCAAGAGCCTGTTTTTTTAGCCCAATACTCGCATCCTCTACAAGCATATTAACCCTGCTTAAGTGGTATTGTGAGTCTGCGTTAGTGCTAGTTATAAGACAACGTCAGGCACAAAGTGGGTAAACACTTTTTGACGTGTTTTCAATATGATTACATTAGAACAAGCAGCGTTTGATTGAAAAGCTAATATTCGAGCCATGCAAATCATCAATCACGCAGGAAAGGCATATTAATTATTCAATAAAACATGTCTAATTCAAGAATCAATGTTGGGAGTGAAGAAGGGGAAGTGTAAGGCTCCCAGTAGAGAGGGAGCGTGGGTAATGAAAAAGGAATAGGGAATTACCCCCCCCCCCCCCCCCTCACAGAGCCGTGGCCTCCGTCGTCTGGAGCTGTCAAAAACAAGCGGCACGCCGCCGTTTCATCTCGCCAAGTTTAAAGACGACTTTGGAAACATTTGATTTCCATCGACAAACTCGTTAGGTCTTTGTACCTCATTAGTTCAGCTCTTTTTCTTCTTCTTCTTTCCTTTTCTTCACTTCCTCACTTCCCGCTTTTTCTTTTGCAGGTTGCCATTACGGCTCTTTTCCGCCCTCGCGCTTGCGGTTTGAAGATTTAAATTGTGAGCCGTGATCTCTCGCACGCAGTCGCCGGCCGGGATTAATTACTCCCTGGGAATTCATTATTTACATTCGATGTAATGAACTGATCAATTGGACCTACGAGGAAGAACGTGCGTCATGAGCAGATTTAATCCTGTCTAACACGGAGCTACCTACAGCTGCGCGCTGTGTCCCGGCGCATTGATCGAAACCATATGAAAGCGCCTCTAGAGTGCATTATTGCTCATCATTGTCACGACCTATCCATAGAGGATTTGTATTGAATGCACAACTCCCATGTCAATATGATGTCACCCTTCAAGCCCCGGTATATTTAGCGCTTCCCGTGCCTCTCTCGTTTGTACTGCAAGGCATCTATCACGATATCTTCAAACGAGTATCTGATGCGGTCTGCATACCTCATCGAACGCCTTAGCATTGCTCGTAATGGAGGGTTTATGAGGTGACCACTATAGGAACATATATCAGAGACAGCCAGAGTGTGTCTGGCCTCTCAGGTGAGAGATGGCCATTTCCCAGTTATCTGATAACAATTCTGTGGTTAATTACACAGCAAATAGGGTCAATAGCAGGGGGAGACTGTACTGGGTCTTTCAGGTCATGGACGATAACATTAGCTGTATGTTAAACATTCAGTCACTTAGTTTGCGCATATTAAGGACAGAACACCATCCACATTACATTACATTACATTACATTCACTTGGCAAGATGACATTACATTACGTAATATTACATTCACTTGGCAGACGCTTTCATCCAAAGCGATGTACAATAAGTGTATACCGAAGGTCATTGAAGCGACTACAAACAGGTCAGACAAAGCACATGCGTTGCCATGCCATTGGGCAACAGGAAGCTATTCGAAAAATTAGAGCAGAACTTCTGTGCCTGTCTCAAGGAAACCCTTGTATGGAATGTCAGTTTTTGTCAAAAACCAAACGCACCCAGGCCTTCCTTTAGCGTGTCACATGTCCAGATGGAATTTGGTTTGGGGCCCAGATAGAAAGGCACCTGGCCCTGCCCTAAATGGGCATTCAGATGACAACCCTGGGGGGGGGGGGGGGGGGGGTTCAGATAACGACACACCACATCCGCCATCCCATAATACGGGAGGGAGGGAGGGGGGCCCACAGATCGGCCCAAGGCTGTCTGTAGACAAGGTACACGTTGGCATGTGCGAGGAGGCTGGAGGCTGCATGGGGGGGACTGATGGGACCCTACCGCACCTCCCAAAATGCAGCCCCACAGCTCGGCTCTGTGCATGTTAAACAATACTCTAACTGTCAACAATCATGCATAAATTAACATCTCCAGTCTCCACTGTATTTATTTTTATAATTACCTCCCACGAGGCCTTCATAAGCGTATGCAACAGCACGCCACGCGCATAATACGCGGCCCAGGCCGTCTCTGCGTGCGCTGATCAAAATTCTGAATCAGCACAGTCAACAAACACGCACCACTCTTTTCTTTTTTTTTCCCCCTTTCTTTTTACATGCACCGTTTTTTTCCCCCTCATTGGGTGACAAGTTAGGCTATTTTTGTAAATGGCTTATTTCATATGTGCATTCATTGATTGTCATTTTTGGTTTAAAGGATCTTCAACTTCAGCGTACTACTTAGCGTACATCCCTAAGAAAATCATTTACATTGGCTTTTTGTTTTTGTGGACTGGTGTGTCTAGAACTGGCGTGGTTTGACTGGTCCCATGGTTTGTTTTTGGTTCCATTAACAGGCCAAATGTAACCTGATAAAATTCTTGACAGATAGCAGATATGGCTTAGTGTTTTAGCGTATGCTGTAAAATGGAGTATGCTCCATTTTCAATTAGAAGCTTTGTTTCTAAGATGAACTATAGCACTACATTTTATTAATGGAGTTCTCTGTAGTACATTTCATATTTTAGTATGCATAATTTTACTTAGTTTTTGTTTTTACTCCAATTCCCACCTTGTTACTATAATAACTGGATTGTAAGAAAACTCTTAATCGTGAGCTTACGTTCGGTCTTGATATACATAAAAATCCATCAAAGTTGGCAGCAGAAAATTTCCTTGTTCTCTAATCTATAAACAAACAAAAAAAACATGGATTTTCCCTTTTACGTCTGTTCCAGGAAATAATTACGACAAGATGAAAGTGGTTAAATTCATCTCCCTGGACTCCACTCCTCAGATATTTCCCATTGTCAAAAATGCAGGATGAAAATTCATGTGACTGTCATCTCCTGCCTCTCCCTTTCTCCCTGTCTCTTTTTTTTTCCCTGTTTCTTTTTCCCACAATCCTGAGAGGAATCCGGAGAGACAGCCGGTCTCCTTTCAGCAGCGGAGAAATGTTCAGTGTTAAATCAACTCTTACAGAGTGCATATGGTCCCTATTGGACTCTGTTTGAGTTAAATTAACGCTGGCCATTTTAACTGCGGGGAAGCAGTGATCGTACTGTATATGCAACTGAGAAGAACCTCATCGGCTGCTCTGAATTGTTGGGCATCAATTGTGTGTGTTTTTTTTTTCCACACGGAATTTCGTGAATGGGAGCCTTTTCCCATTGGAATTCCCATCTTTTATTGATTATGTCACGTGTCTGATTTTGTTCTTGTCTCCAGCCACCAAGATTCATGCTGTCCCTCTCTTGCTAAAGTGAGAATTATCAAGCGTTCCCCATGACGGTGTACATCCCAACCAAGGGGCCAAAACCAGGCTTCGTTTTTGAAGTTCACTTGGCTGATAGACGTTGCTCACTAGCGCCAGTGCGGTTGGCTCCAGTATAGGTCTTTCAGGCCCCTGTTTCAATGCCAGTCAACGGTATCAAATGCGGTTAAAATATGTCATAAGTCAATAAATCTTTCCCCTGAGAATGTGTCGTCGTAATAGGTGCTTTCACTCAGTCTAATATCTCCCCATGTGCCGATTTGTTCAGTTATTGTGTAGTTTGTACGCTGTTTTAACATGGATTAATCCGTCACAGCTTGTCACTAGTATCTCATGCACTTAGTGGACGAACCACACCTGGCCCGGACTTAATGACCATATAAGGGTTTCCCAGCTCCCTAATGCGCAGTCACTGGCTCCAATTTTCGTACAACATGGCAGCACTTCCGCTGTTTCAAAACGCTTTTCACAAAGCCCATGGAAAAATCGATGGGTGACGTCACAGTCACTTTGTCCATATTTTTCTACAGTCTATGATCCCAATTCAACTCTCTCAAGTTCTATGTTGAACACCTGGTCTTCTTAAGCAAGGCTTAAATTAAACTCAGTCTTCAGTTAGATGCAGGTGTGAAATGATAATAATACAGTAAACATGCTGTCTCGATACTGTTTTAGGGTTTTAGTGCAGCCCTTGATAATCAAACCTCAATTCCTCCTCCTTCTACAGCAAAACGACAAAAATAAACTTTCCACTGAGACTTTCTCCTCTGTCCGTTTTTTTAAACACTTCACGTTTCTCTGTGAATGAGCAGCTAGGCAACATGTCGTCAGCACTCGCTGTGCGCAGAAATTCGAGATGCATGAAGTCCAGTGATGGTAGACGGAAAGCGGGCGAGCTCCCTTCTCTTGAGAACTGGATGCTTTTGTCCTTGTGCATGTTTATAGCCTGAATTCCCACTGAAGTTCCAATAATAGACGCTCCCTGGCAGGACTGCTCTTCCAAACCTGGGAGAGGTCACACCCCCCCCCCCACCCCCCCCACCCCCCCCTCCCACCCCGATCCAGGCCTGGGTGTAGTTAGCCATTTAAGAGAATCCCCTGTCAGACAGGATGAAACAGACGGCCCAATGAAGCTTGTTTAATAGGCATATTAAGCAAACTGCTGGTAAAGACGCCCGTTTATCATCCTCTGGGCCTAATTGGTTTCCGGGTTCCAGCCTCAGTGCGGTGCTCTAAATTGAACGTGTCCTCTTTTCTGGAGCCTGACCACTGCGGGCCTACTAATCAGCCACGTTCAGCTCCACTGCACGTGGGCAGGCGGAGGATATGAGGGAAGCCAAAATATGCAGGGCACATTCTACATGCAATTAATGTTCATTAAAACTGTAAGGAGGAAGAATAGCCAGGTTACTTGGCATGGCATTCCTTTGCTTGATTAGAGAGGCAATGCAGGGGCCTTTGTGGACACTTATTTTAAATGATACGTGTACAGGGTTCCTTCAAACGCGGTTAATTCATTTTCTCCAAATTCTAAGTCGGTGTTCTTGAACTCCATTGCTTTCAATTACCAGTAGTTACATCAGCATTCGAATGTTCAGAACATTCTAATCACATAATTGTGATCTGAATTCCAAAAAACTGGGTTTAATGAATTTCAGTAAAGCCTCCACTGTATATGGCTGTAACAGAACGCACTGGAGGTTTTTTTTTTAAAATTTATTTATTTTTTCATAACCTGCCTGTTGGCAGTGGGCTATGCTCCAATTTCCCTTTTGTCACAGTAGGTTTTGTTTGAAAAGCGGCATGTTCCTCTCTGAAGTGGGTGAGAGCACTGCAGGTGTTTACCAAAGCGCCAAGACCAGGCTTTGTTTTTGAAGCTCACTTCCTGTTCCCGCTGGCAGACATTGCTGACTGGCTCCAGTATGGGTCTTTCAGCCACCCGTTTCAGTGTGTAAGTCAATGGTACCAATGTGGTGAAAATGCAAAGTCAACTATGTGGCGATTATGTCATTTGGACAATATTTAAATATTTTGTGGACCAATCAGAGACTGTTTGTGTCACTGCCTAGCTGCGTGGGCAACCCAGATCTGACCCAACTAAGCAACCATATAAGGGTCCCCCCCTTGTCTCGACTGCGCAGTCTCTGACTCCAATTTGTACAACATGGCGACACAAAAACTGCAGTTCCGTGGCTTCAAAACAGCTTTACACAAACCCGAGGAATGTCAATGGGTTACGCCACAGTAATTTTTACCATCATTTTTTGACAGTCTATGGTCTGTACCCTGAGCTCACACAAACACATACATACTCTATTCCGCCACCCGTACACCCCCCCTAATCTCCTAGGGGCATTCAGCTGTGCCTCGCCCACGGCTCAACTCTCTCTGTTTTTTTGCATCGATTTTTTAAAATCAATTCCATATTAAAAAATCCCCTTTGCAATCATATGCTCTTTGGCTTTCTTTGTCCTGGCTGCAAGAAAAAATATATATGTAACAGTGAAATTATTTGTAGACAGATATTACAGAAGTGGGGTAGAGTGAAACAGTAATACTGAAAAGGTAGAGTAAAACAGTGATAATGAACAGGTAGAGTAAAACAGTGATATGATCAAGCAGAGTAAAACTGATAATGTACAAGTAGAGTAAAACAGTGATATCATCAAGTAGAGTAAAACTGATAATGAACAAGTAGAGTAAAACAGTGATAATGAACAAGTAGAGTAAAACAGTGATAATGAACAGGTATAGTAAAACAGTGATAATGAACAGCTAGAGTAAAACAGTGATAATGAACAGCTAGAGTAAAACCGTGATAATGAACAGGTAGAGTAAAACAGTGATAATGAACAAGTAGAGTAAAACAGTGATAATGAACAAGTAGAGTAAAACAGTGATAATGAACAGGTATAGTAAAACAGTGATAATGAACAGCTAGAGTAAAACTGTGATAATGAACAGGTAGAGTAAAACAGTGATAATGAACAAGTAGAGTAAAACAGTGATAATGAACAGGTAGAGTAAAACAGTGATAATGAACAAGTAGAGTAAAACAGTGATAATTGCTAGGGATAATTGCTAGGGATTCGACGTTCATTGCTAGGGATAGCTGCTACATTATGCGAAGGATGTGCTTTGCCTTGTCTGTTCTGTAGTGATCTTGATGATGTCTCTGTACGCACTTACTGTACGTCGCTTTGGATAAAAGCGTCTGCTAAATAAATGTAATGTAATGTAATAATGAACAAGTAGAGTAAAACAGTGATAATGAACAGGTAGAGTAAAACAGTGATAATGAACAAGTAGAGTAAAACAGTGATAATGAACAGGTAGAGTAAAACAGTGATAATGAACAAGTAGAGTAAAACAGTGATAATGAACAGGTAGAGTAAAACAGTGATAATGAACAAGTAGAGTAAAACAGTGATAATGAACAGGTAGAGTAAAACAGTGATAATGAACAGGTAGAGTAAAACAGTGATAATGAACAAGTAGAGTAAAACATTGATAATGAACAAGTAGAGTAAAACAGTAATAATGAACAAGTAGAGTAAAACAGTGATAATGAACAGGTAGAGTAAAACAGTGATAATGAACAGGTATAGTAAAACAGTGACAATGAACAGGTAGAGTAAAACAGTGATAATGAACAGGTAGAGTAAAACGGTGATAATGAACAGGTAGAGTAAAACAGTGATAATGAACAGGTAGAGTAAAATAGTGATAATGAACAGGCCACAGGTCATCCGTGTGTTGCAGATGTGTTCATTCCTATCTGGTATTTACATGGCGATTAAAATGGGTGAACGCAGTTGAACGCAGAGCATCCGCTGAGTTCAAGGATGCCTTAATTGTAGTTTACCAGCAAAAGGGTGATCACTTTTGAAAAGGGGCATGCTACCAGCCAGAGTGTGAATCTCAAATAGCCAAAGCCCAATTCCTTTACACTGTATCCTGAATTCTAATGGCTGGCTAAAAAAACCTGACAGCATTACCTGACATGGGCATTAAATCATTGCCCCAAGGAATCCTCCATCGAGCTCTTCCTGACAGGAACACTGTCATCTCTTCCTGGGCATTACCTATCCCTCTTGACAACACTGGATCAGAATTAGTCACCGCATTAGATGTAAATTGGCGCTGTTCAAGGATAATAATGAGCACCAAGATACATGTCGGTGTCGTTGACATGACGACATCTTGATACTGTCTCCCGCTGGTTTATTATGTCTAATGGTATTCAGACCACGGAGGCCACGAAGTTTATTTTCAGTTTAAGCATTTTTTTTTATTATTATTATTTTTGTTTGTCTGACACTTCCCTCTGCAAAGTGTCCAGGCAGTGGAAGCCAAAAGAAGGCCTTGGGTTTTCCTGTTTTTTTTTGGGCCAGTGTTTACCTGTCCTCTCTCTGACTGCTGACGACCAACTGCCTTGACATTGTTCGGCATTAAATCTGACGTCCAACAAAAAAAATAGTACATCTCAGTCTTCACCACAGATTGAGCCCTCTTCAATAGATATGATTGAACCAATCAGGTTTAAAGGGCATCGAGGCCCAATCACTGAATAAGTAGATGTCGTCTACCTTACGATTATCGTCTAGCATGAATATGTCATTTAAATTTATATTAATATGACATTTTGGGGGGAAACAAAGTTGAGAAGCATTTGAAAATGAACCCAGGAAAACTTGAAAGAGCTGAACGTACGGCAATCTCGTGGCCTCCACATTTTTCAGATTTTTTGTCCACATAAAATACCTCAACGTGCCTTTCAGTTTTAATAGCAACAATAGAATTGGTCCTACACCCTTGTTTCAAACATTTACTGATTTGTATAACGAACATAATTTGCTGCATTTTCATGTGAATGCACTGTATTCAGTGTGTCAAAGTCTTTGTACTTGGGAAGGATCAGTGGCCTAGATGCATACATTTATCATTTATCTCTCCACAGTCCCTTTGTTGTTGTGATTGGCATTTTTAAAATGGCCGCACTCAGCCTCTGAATGCCATTAATTGTTCTTCTCTTTTTCTTCAAACCGATTTTTAATTGGATCCACAGCCGTTTATTATGAAGATACAGTGGCTGAAGGTTTTTAATTGTGCCGCTATTATTACCGCGGTAAACGATAAGTAACGGCTAATAAATGTTTCATAAAAAAGTATTTAATTGCTCCCCTGGTTAAATATGAGGAGGATGTGAGGGGATGATAATTAATTTTAATATCAGGCTGGTGAAATTCTTCTTTGCTATGTCCTTCCATTGTTGCGACTGTTGATGACATCATAAATAGTGGCCAAATAGGCCTAGATGGACATGACCTCCCTGAATGAGAGGGGGTAACACTTCAGCCTCTCCATATATTGCCTAATTCAGTAGAATAAGCCAGAGGCTCTATAGGGCTATTGGTATGCATTCCCAGTTGCTTGTGCTGGGGGTGCGGGGGAGATAGAAGTTTATTGGAGATGTCGCCTTTCCAGTATGCTTTACGTTAATACTATTGTTTCATATTATGTTTCAAAATACTTGTGTTAGGGGTGAAGGCAACGCACGTCAGAATAGCACAATGCATAGACTGTGAAATCCAACACTTAGGGGTCATATCACAACTTGTCAAGCAGGAAGTGATGCGATGCAACATAGACGGAGTTTCAACTCCCAGGTCTCAATCCAGTATTCTACAGTGCATTGTGCTTTTATTTCACATTTCTCTTGATATCACTTGGAGTGATGTCATAATTGTGAGTAGAAATATTCAGTAAGGATTTAATAGCAGAGACACAGTACATACATAGTAGGGAGTGTGTTGCAAAAGGGTTAGGGTTCGGGTTTTACTCTTACTTTTACTCTAGTACTAATCTAGTACTCTTAGGGCCTGATTTACTAAGATCTTTACCTTTTAGCACACACAAAACCAATAACATTACCAATGATTGGTCATGGTATTTGTTTTGCACCAATCATTGGTTGTGTTATTTTTGTTTTGCATGTGCTAAAATATTTTACGCACTCAGAAGGCCTTCATAAATCAGGCCCTCAGTACTAAATCTTTCAGGTTTGTGTCTCTCCAGCAGAAAGGTAGATAACGGAACGTTCAGGACTCACACAGAGCTTCAGCTGGCTTAGCCACTGATGTATTCCAGTTAGCATTCGTACCACAGAAGAAGACTGGGGGGAAAAATGTGCCCTACGGTGAACATAAGGGAAATGTCTCTCTTCAGATTTGTCCCATGCACAGCTTCAGGTTAGACTAAGCTGTCCTGTTACATGCCTGAATTAATTTCCTTTAACGTTTTCCTGGAGTGTGGCAGTGCTGTCAGGATTTTTGTAAGACTGCACATTTTTTGATTCTTGGATTTTTTTTTCTGTTTGCATCCAAGCACATGGCAGTCCAAAGAGGTGACAAGCTCGTGTCAGCCACTGCAGGAAGCTGAGGAGCCACCCAGTACATCTTTTTACTTTACCACTTTACCTTTACAGAAGACTGCTGCCTACATCACACGAAGACACAGTTTCGAGCCATTTGAACGCCTTATTGATTGCACTTGCTTGTGAATTTAATGGTGTGCACTGTCCTGTTAGTGGAGAAGATGCACAATAGCAAACTCATGATATCCCATGATCACCATTTGGCCTGATTTTTTAATTTTTTAATTTATTTTTTTATTTTTCCGGGTGACGAATCTGTCTATTCCAAGTTTCCGTCTGTGCCGTCTCCTCGTTTTTGGAACGCATTGTTTTGGAAACGTCTCTCTCTCCCCCCTGTATTTCCTGCTGTGCTGCATGTTTCATGCCTCACTCATGCAGGTTAGGTAACGCATTACAGTAACTTGGATAGCATCGCTTTTTAAGAGGAGAGAACTCGTTCCCTTCCAGCTGCAGCAGTCTGTGTAACTGATGTTGACACGTCTTCCAGTGCGTACGGGAAGCGCGTTATTGAAAGAGACGCCTTTTACTCTCCAGCTCTTACATCACAAACACTTGGCCATGTACTCGGATCAGAGTTCTCTCTCCCAGGGCGAGTGGAGCAGACAGGATTCCTTATAAATAAATAAACAGGTACAGAAATCAATGGACAAAGCATGAGCTAAAAACAAGTTTATAAAAAAACAAAAAAACATTCAACTTCTTTGTTAGTGCCACAGTTCTAGTGACACACAGCCAATAGATCTTTATTAAGGATACAATTATTGTGATTTAAATATTATACTTACAATTACAATTTATGCTGGGTGTTGGAAGCGCAAAGAGAATATAGATATATAAACGTACAGTTCATTGAGAGTTTTTTTTATTTTCTTTTTTGAAGATTCACCAAATCAGGAGCACAGAGACTGCCTGACACCACACCATATCAGGGATACAGACTTCCAGACACCACACTGTAGGGGAACAGACTGCCTGACACCACACCGTAGGGGTACAGACTGCCTGACACCACAGCATATCAGGGGTACAGACTGCCTGACAACACAGCATATCAGGGGTACAGACTGCCTGACACCACAGCATATCAGAGGTACAGACTGCCTGACACCACAGCATATCAGGGGTACAGACTGCCTGACAACACAGCATATCAGGGGTACAGACTGCCTGACACCACAGCATATCAGGGGTGGAACCAGGTGGGCGAGAGAAATAGAGGTGGAGAAAAAGAAAGAGAGTGCGAGAGAGAGAGGGGGAGGGACAGAAAGAGGGTGAGAAAAAGAGGTGGAGAAAAAGAGAGGGAGAGAGAGAAGAGAGCGAAAGAGCGAGAGGGAGGGAGGGAGGAAGAGAGAGAAAGAGGGCGAGAAAAAGATAGAGAGAGAGGAGAGAGAGCGAGAGTGTGAGCAAAAGAGAGAAAGAGAGATGATCCACTTGAATTAAAGCTCACAGCGGCTTTCAGCCCAGGCCTGAATTTGTGCTAAGAGCCCCCTGCACCAGACATGCTGAGGCAGGAGTAATTTAGCTCCGAGCTCCGCGTGCTTTAATCACCGCACAGTTTCCACCACGCAGCGATTAAAGGCTAAAAAATTCATTTTGAAAGTGAATTTTAGATTTCCGGTTGTGCCGTTTCACCCCGGGAATGGCCGCGTAGTGCGTGGTGGTGATGGCGAGCGCGTTTCCCTCCTTGCGCCTGGCGTCGATGATCAAAAGAGCAGACAGGCGGCCATTATGCCAGTGACACTTTGAGTAAGAGGCCAGAGAACGAAACGACATGACAGCCACTAAGCTTTTTAAAGTGGGCCTTTAAAGACGGGCTGACGGACGTGTGTCAGAGGAGGATCAAAGGGGGAAAAAGTTAAATCTTCATAATGTGCCACGGTGTGCTGCTCTCCACAAAATAACTTTCACGCAAACTAGCTCTCCATTCTGGTCCAAAAAACATGAATCCCCACGCCCTTCAACACAGAACAAAGGAGATGGTGAAATGGTGTCTGAAGTTGAGAAATGAAAGCTAATGGAAGCGCTGTGTTTGGGTTGTGTGTGAGAAGTTGATCATTAGGAATGAAGTGGTTTCCAGTCAAGAGGTTAAAAATACAGTCTGGTGACCTCCTGTATTACTCTCAAGTTGTAAAGGAGCTGACAAATGTGAAGTTATGAGAAGAGCACCTCAGTTAATGCTAATAGGATATCTGTGATACGAGAGGGCTCCCAGAATCCTTTGCTTGAAAAGTACTCCTGTCAACTGTAAGGTGAAGTAACCTTAAAAATTTTTCCAAAATAAACGAGTGAGATCTTTTCCTGGCATTGTTCTTGGTCCTTTCTTCAGTAACACTATATTGTCCACTTCATCACTGATGGAGAGATGGGCTACATTTCTTTAGTGTGTAAGACTTTCAGTTCCTTCCCCCATATGGAATAGCCCTGCTGCTAAACGCCATGACAGCCAGATGCCCTGGCACAGACGGTCAGCCCACCGCCAAAAAAATCAATTAAAAAAAACATCTAATGTGTGTCTCTGTCAAACAGTCAAGGATTCTGGAGTCCAAAATCTTTGATGTGTGAGAACGTTTTTCTAACGAGATAACCCCCCCCCCCCCCCCTCCTACCACAAAGCCTTCTGATCTTTATCCAATTAACAATGTCAAACGAGTTTGTTTACAGGGCCGATTACGTTGCTGTGGCGATGGCGGCGCGGGCGTACCCCTGCCAGAGCGCCGCTCCGTCCTGCTACAGCCCTCACGGTACGGGCGCTCGGACCGTTGCCAGGACACCAGCGGCCCGCCCGCCGGTCAGCACAGCTGGCGCGTTGAGAAGGCCGCGCTCGGAGCGGCGGCCAAGCGGGGGCCTCCGGAGGCGCCTCGTGGTCCGGTCCGCGCAAACCTATCTTTCATTCATCCGCCGATCACTTAATATGCATCGCAGGGTCCAGCACTTCAAATGAACCTCCTCCCCGGCGCTAACTCAAATTCGGGGGTGGGATCTCATCGGCACGGCGGCCCCTGCTGGGGGAGGTCATGGTCCAGTAATGGGGGAGGGGGGGGGGGTCCCCATGCACTGTTCTTAATTTCCGTTTCTCTTTTAGACTTCATCATCATTCAGGGCACAACCCTCTTAGTTTACACTTCACCGCATGTGTGAATGCTTCACAAATAAGTTGTGATCTTCAATCGAATGCTCTCTCTCTCTCCCTCTCCCCCTCTCCCCCTCTTTCTCTTCATGAATTTTAAAATGTGTTTTATGTTGAAAAAGCATAATCATAAGTACACACATCACACACACACATTTAGCCTTCATAGTGTTTTAGTATGCTACAGTACCCTCGCAGGCAGCCATTGCTTAATTACATTAGTGCTTTAATCCAGCTCGCTATTATGCATATTATTTATTTCTTAGTTTTTTGTGTACAGTAGGCTGCAAGTTGTAATGATGCTATTATCAAGTATTTATGGGAAAATAGTCTATACTGGCCTTTGGAACACTTATATGTGAAGAAGGAAGAAACCCTTTCGGATACATGTGCTGTTTTGCATTAACCCTTTGAAGACTAGGGTTTTTGGAATGTTTATTTTCAGTCAGTGTTCTAGAACTCCATTGCTTTCAGATACTAGCAGAGCCATAGAGAGATGGCTCTTGATACCAGTGGTTATTGTTACATCAGCAGTGGAAAGTTCAGCTTAGAACATTCTAATCACACGATGTTGTGGTCTTACACCGTAATTGAAGGGACGTGCACGTGTGGCTTCCTTGAAAAGAGCTCCAGTATTTTGTACTGCCCTCTTCAGTGATGATTCAGGCGCGGACATGGCTGATGGAAATCATAAAAGATCACAAAGCACACGTCCGCTGTGATCAGGATATGCTGCGTTCCGTAGTCTGACCATTGAATATGATGTGAATCTGCATTGTTAGGTGTGCTGAAGCATGGCTGCTCTAGATGGACACTGCAGGTGACTCTCTAGACCCGATTCACCTGTTGAAGTGTTTACCGTCAGTGACACCTGGACACGGTGCTCTTGGGTCTTGAAACCTTTACCTGGACATGAAATGCTGGATACGTACGTATGTAGCCGTACACGCGTGGCCCCCTTGCTTGTGCTAAGTCCAATATTTCTCACTTGAATTAGTGCCCACCTTGTAAGCGGGACGTGTGAAAGCGGTTCGGAGTGTGTCTGCGTCGCTATGGAAACCTCTCTTCTCTGGAATAAAGAGGGGAAAGGTTTCCTTGACGGGCCTCATGTCTTTCCGTAGAACAGAGAGTAGCTGGAGAGGTCTGAAGTGTCAAATCGTGTCATTTACAGGTACTTTACCTGTCCTGCGAAGGTGCTCGGCCTTATTTCAGCAGCAGTGAACCCGCCCCCCCTTATAACATCCAGCCTACCACAGCCCCCCCCTGTGTCCGAGCACTGCGAGTCACTAACTGTCGCTTGTGTAGGTGCCGGCTTTGGGCCTATGACAAAAACCTAGCAGAGAGCAGCCCTGACTGGGCTAAAGCACCCGTAGAGATACGTCAGGGAACAGTCGACTGATTGCGCCAGGAGTTCAATTAGCAGTGAAATCACGAACGTATCTCTGGAAGTCAGGGGCAGGCAGGTTTCCGCAGAATAAGACCATCTCAGCAATTATTAACGAGGTCGCGGTCGTCGGGAAGCAGCTCCGTGTGTTCAAACGTAACCCCGAGCTCTTTGGGAAGTGCGAGTCATGTTTTCCAGTGGACCTCCAGTACTTCGCTGCTCATTCGTTCACCTTTTTCTTTTTTGGTAACCCCCCTTTTTAAGACAACGCCTTCCCCCTCACGGGTGACCGTCACGGGTCGGGACCATGACGGAGCATCATCGCCCCGTTCGCTGGTTGTTGTGTTTTTTTCCCCCCCGCGGTCTTTTCTCATCTTGTTGCACACTCTTCAGGCTTTTGTGGTTAAATTATGTATTAAGGTCAATGTCAAAACATGGAAGATGTGTAATCTGCGGGGAGTTCCTTTTATTCATCACCGTAGCGAAGGCTGAACGTGGCTGTCAAGAGCCCAGGATGTGCTCAGCATGGAAGCTTGCTGCGCAACGGGGGCTCCTCAAAGCCCCCTATCCCTCCCTCCCTCCCTCCCTCTCTCTCTCCCTCTCTCCCTCCCTCTCTCCCTCTCTCCCTCCCTTCCTCCCTCTCCCAGGGTGGACCCCTTGATAGATTTACCCAGCTAACCCCTCTCACTTAAAAAAGTCCTCTCTTCTTTGCTCCAATCTGAGAGCTGTCAGGCGCACCTATGGAATCTGTGTCATAAATCTAACGCACAACCTCGGCACGCCGGAGACATGGAGGACGTCATGTATTCACTTGTTGTTTGGGGCGTTGTGACGTGTCACCGTGACGATGTGGGAGGCGGGAAGGCTCTTCATCCGTTTCTGCAGAAGCACCTTACAAAGGTTTTTTATTAGTATTTTTTTTTTCTCCCTTTTTAATTAAGGTCAATATATATATATATATTTTTTATTTTTATTTTTATTTTTTTTTTGCCATTGGCAGTGTGACACAATATTTCCACAGACTTTCCCAGTGTGGATTTTGATAATGTTTTCACTTTATTTCAAGGAGAAGATTAAGGAGCATGCAAGTTTTTGTTTTTTATTTTTAACCATCAATCAAAGTCAGCCTCTTCTTCCCTTCCAATCTTGGACAAAATGCACCTTTAAACCCACTTTGAAATGTGAAAAAGGTTCACATTTCCCTCATGCCTCTTACTCAGCTGAGGCCCATGTCTGATAAACATGGGCCTCTACCCCCTGTAAGAGACCTGGATTACCTTTTGATTAATTACATGAATTAGGTGTCCTATCACAGCAGTAGTTTTCATGAGTAACACACCAATAGTTTATGGCAGGGGTGCACAACAAGGGTCGATCCATTTCAGCTCTTAATTATTTAGTTAGCTCAATCATAACTTGATCTGACATTTGTATGAGCACCAGCTACAGCCGCAGACTGCAAGTATAACCTAAAGATTTTACTGTGCTCAAGTACAGAAGTGAACCAGCATAGCTTATCGAGCTGTCAGAAAACTAAAACTAAGGTCATTGTTTGGAACAAAAACCTGGAGTTCTGCACCTCTGGTGTATTGGGTGCTTCTGTAACATTTATTGAAAACAAAATATATTTATTATTTCAGCTTGAGTGTAAGAGAGCATCAAACATCAACGTTAAATTTGTTTCCCTAAACACTGAAAGATCCGCTTTCAAAGTTATTGCTGCTGACCAGAAGAAGGCGTAAACCAAACGACTGTTCGCTAGGTCGCTCTGTCTTACTGCTCAATAAGCTGAAGAATAGTTCTTTATTTCACATGTAACAGTTTTTACAAGATATGGGGAATGCCCAAGCCAACTAAAAGCTTCCCTCACAGGGTGAAACAGAAGGCATCACTGCATTACGTCCAATAACATCACTGGATATACCACTCTGAAAATAACATTTTTAACCTCCAGTAGGACAACCACTCTACAAAATTCAACCAATGTTTTTGATGACCATCACTGGACTTGAATCTGGATGGTATTGGTATTGCTTGATATTATTAATAATAATAATAATAATAATAATAATAATAATAATAATAATATTTCAGCTATCTTCAAATGAAGCATGATCATAAATAACTCTATGATCTCAGTCAATGAATAAATAAATCTTTTTTTACCATATAATCACCACTTCAGTTATATACAGTACCTCTGAATGGTACAACATAGATACAACATAATGTAGATATAATGTATTTACAGGAAAAAAAGATATTGAAAATAAAAGAACATATTTGTCCCCCAACACGGGGGTGAGCATATCCAATTCCCACCCCAATTTGGAATGGTCAAAGTCAGATGAAGACTTTTCATATGCAGCTTTGACTGCAATCTATGGGCGCCCGATCAACCAGCAGGGGTCGCTAGATAGCGATGCACGCGGAACCCTATCCAACTGAACCGTCCCATTCCCTGGGCGATGCAATCGCCAATTCCGCATTGACCTATGGAGCTACCAACCACAGTCGGCACTGGTACAGAAAAAAAGGCATTCTTAAAACACACATAAAAAATCAAAAAAACAAGTAAACCAAGCATACCAAACATACCCAAAGGTATTTCTCCTTAGAGTAGAATACATAGAGCAATCAGGTGTTCGTAAGCAGAGCTTGAAGTTGGGGGTCTATGACTTTTGGGGTAGCACTTACTCAGATGATTTTGGGGAATCAATTATAGGAAGTTTGGTGGGCAATTATATGGGCAGTGTTTCATACCCTATTCTAAGCACACCCAACCAGGGTGTGAAATGAATTAATCGGGCCCAAATTGTGAAAGAGTGGTTAAGGGAGCATGAGGAATCATTTTCACACATGAATTGGCCACCAGAGTCCTGACCTTAACCCCATTGAAAGTCTTTGGGATGTGCTGGAGAAGACTTTACGGAGTGGTTCGACTCTCCCGTCATCAATACAAGATCTCGGCCAAAAACTGGACAGAAATAAATGTTGTGACGTTGCATAAGGTTGTTGAAACAATGCCACGACGAATGCGCGCCGTATTCAAAGCTAAAGGCGGTCCAACTAAATATTAGAGTGTGCAACTTTTTTTTTGGCCAGGCAGTGTACTTTTCTGTGTTATTCTTTAACCGCTTTGGTTGATTTTGAAACTTGGCATATAGTTAGAAGGTATCACCCCACAAGCCCTCACCAAATTTGGTGGCGATATATAATAGTCAGTTGAATATGCAATAATTAAACAATCATAGCTCCTGCACTGTTTGACCTAGAGAGTTGAAACTAATATCAGTAGATGTGGCTCCTCACACTGAATGAATGTCCATCAAGGAAACATGGGCCAATATATAAAGTTTTCTGAAATGTTGAATGGTCTTAACTTGGTGGGGTGATTGAGAGTTAGATCAAGACTCCAGTTACATACAAAGGCTTAGCGCAATCAAACCACATAGTGGCGCTATATCCAAAAATTCACTGTTCCCTTGCAGTGATCTCAGACTTGCAACAATGACAAAAGCCCTGATTAGAAAAATACTTATTTGCTTTTTGGGTCAACTCTGTCTTGAATTGTCCACCATATATTTTATGGTTGTTTTTGCTCAATTTGGAATTTAATCCAAGAAAAGCATTTTTTTTCCCTGTACCAAAAATGTACATGACAGCTTTGCAAGTGTTGATGTACAATAGATCCCCATTCATAACCCACAGGACCCAATGGTTTTGGGATGGATCAGGTATTATTGTATTTATGCTGATATGTTTTTTTCTTAATTATTTGTCAGTAAACAAATACTTTTGTCAATAATTTTGTCAATACTTTTTTACTTCAATGTTGAACCTCCAGACCCTTAATAAACCTAAAAAAGAAGGCACTTTATAATCAAGGAGCAGAAACTAAACAGGGGAGGGGCTCTGCTGTAGGTACAGTATATGGGTGTTGCGCGCAGACGTTCGATGTTGTGTAATAACGAGCTAAATTGGTGTGTATTTCTCAAACAGATTGTTCAAGACAATAAATGACCACTGAATTTTGAAAGGGACATCTCTATGCGTATAACCAATGGTAGGATTGTATATTAATTTCATATTTAGTAGCAGATATTTATAGTCGAGTATGACACAATGTCATGCATGGGTAGGTATAGACTGGGTGGGGGGTTGCTTGTTAAATGGACTTGTTTCGGGAAAATACTGACACTTAGAAACGCTGTATTCTGCTGAGTTGTCACAAATCGTTTCCTAATAAAGATAAAACACAGAGTTTGAGGTTTCTGTTAATATTTCTCAGTTGAGCAAAATCTTGGCGCCGGCATCCTGGTCACTAGGCATCTGCGCAAAGGGGTTAAAATACAACAGTCAGTATTGAAATAGCTTTTATGTAAAAGATTTTTTTGCATCATACAATTAAATACAGTATGCAGTTTCTCCAAACGACATGAGAAACTTACTGCAAAACTTAGCATTTCAAAAACCGAATCGGCACAGTAGTCTATCGTCAACGTAGCAGAACATGAAGATATAGAAATGTGTTCTCAGGTCAAGCTAAGCTTCTTAGACCTTACAGCATAATGAACTGAGGATGCTTTCTTATCAAGTTTCAAAACACTTCATTGACTGAAAGAAAAATCAAGTTCACTGCCATAGAGGACTGCAGTCAGGGCCCATTTTCAGCTCAAATGAGAACAGTTAGTCTGGCTGAGGGAATGTCAGCTAGACAAAAATTCAGGTGAAAGTTTGCATCTCGAGGAGCAAGTACATTTACAAATTCTGTTGATATGGTGAGTGTGCAGCTTGGGGAGAGATGGGTAGGGTTTGTTTATTTATGAAATGTATTCCTCTCTCATCTCATTCAGCAGAGTGTTAACAGTGTCGTGCTCTTAACCTTGTGTACGGGCATTAGGAAAATAGCTTCTGACTACTGGGCCTAATTAATGCCTCCTCTCTGACCTGCGCATCCAGCCCTCGTCAGAAATCTAACGCTGGAGCTGATTCAACATGAGCTACATGCTGGGCAGGACCTGGAACTAATGAATACTAATGAATAATAATTACAGGCCCTTTGGCACCCTAGACGCACTGCAGGGACAAAATGCTAATTCCGTTTGAAATGTACAGTGTTTGGCTGAACGTGCAGCGGGTCAGCCAGGGGTTCCAGATTCAAGGTGGAGGGGGGGGGGGGGGGGTAGACGAAACCACGTTTTTAACCGCCTTCTACTTTATAGTGAACGCACCGAATCGCTTCTGATCAAGCCCCAAATAGCAGCCGCGAGACAAATCTGGCGATCGTTCAACGTCACGGCAATGACGGAGTGTCAGAGTGTGATAGCGGAGCGTAGCCGCCGAGCGTGCCTCCCCCGATGGCTGGCTGCTGGTTTAGGGCTTGCTGTTCAGGCTTGTTTTGTTTTTCCAAGTGCTTTTTTCTCAGAGCTTTTGTACTCGCTCTCGGGTGTGAAGAAACGAAACGTCTTGGTTTGTGTGTGCCCCCCCCTCACTCACTGTTTACTTGTTTGATCTATGTGTGTATTATCTGGAGCTCTCTGAATTTAAATCTCACTGTCGTCGAACTCTTTTCATCAGGCCGATGGTTGCAGCTCTAATGATATTCAATTTTTAAATCACTGCAGAATGTTAATTAGTCTTTTTTTTAATTAATATGTCCCTGCAGGTTTCCATCTCAAATCATATTTTAACATACGATGATGAACTTTGAGCCAATAAACTGTTGTAAAACATCAAAATAAAATCACTTTTAAAAGTAAATGAGGTATCAGGATTAAAGAAAACCATGCTATTGAACTATTTACAAAAATATATTTATAAACATTAACATACATTTATATGAATTTCAATAATTCTGTATGCAACACTACATTACAGCAGCACTTATTTTTGCACATAGTATTTTGCTCTAAAACGTAATATATATAGCTTAGGAATGCACAATAATATCAGGGCCGAATTGGAATAGGCAAATAATAGTTTACAACCAATATTTTGGTATCAAATATTATGTATTGATATTGGCCCCAGAAATTCCGTATCATGCACCACATGATATGGAATGTGATTTTGTTGTTCTGTCTGCTAGCCTTGCTGTCCAATACTGTTTATCAGTGAAGAGAAGGTGTAACAATCAGGGCCAGTGTGCTATTCCAGTGTCTTAGTGTAATGGTGAGTAGAGCGCAATAACCAGTGTTCTATTCCAGTGTCTTAGTGTAATGGTGAGGGGAGAGCTATAACCAGTGTTCTATTCCAGTGTCTTAGTGTATTGGTGAGTGGAGAGCTATAACCAGTATTCTATTCCAGTGACTTAGTGTAATGGTGAGTGGAGAGCTATAACCAGTGTTCTATTCCAGTGTCTTAGTGTAATGGTGAGTGGAGAGCTATAACCAGTGTTCTATTCCAGTGTCTTAGTGTAATGGTGAGGGGAGAGCTATAACCAGTGTTCTATTCCAGTGTCTTAGTGTAATGGTGAGTAGAGAGCTATAACCAGTGTTCTATTCCAGTGTCTTAGTGTAATGGTGAGTGGAGAGCTATAACCAGTGTTCTATTCCAGTGACTTAGTGTAATGGTGAGTGGAGAGCTATAACCAGTGTTCTATTCCAGTGTCTTAGTGTAATGGTGAGTGGAGAGCTATAACCAGTGTTCTATTCCACTGTCTTAGTGTAATGGTGAGTGGAGAGCTATAACCAGTGTTCTATTCCAGTGTCTTAGTGTAATGGTGAGTGGAGAGCTATAACCAGTGTTCTATTCCAGTGTCTTAGTGTAATGGTGAGTGGAGAGCTATAACCAGTGTTCTATTCCAGTGTCTTAGTGTAATGGTGAGGGGAGAGCTATAACCAGTGTTCTATTCCAGTGTCTTAGTGTAATGGTGAGGGGAGAGCTATAACCAGTGTTCTATTCTGGTGTCTTAGTGTAATGGTGAGTGGAGAGCTATAACTAGTGTTCTATTCCAGTGTCTTAGTGTAATGGTGAGTGGAGAGCTATAACCAGTGTTCTATTCCACTGTCTTAGTGTAATGGTGAGGGGAGAGCTATAACCAGTGTTCTATTCCAGTGTCTTAGTGTAATGGTGAGTGGAGAGCTATAACCAGTGTTCTATTCCACTGTCTTAGTGTAATGGTGAGGGGAGAGCTATAACCAGTGTTCTATTCTGGTGTCTTAGTGTAATGGTGAGTGGAGAGCTATAACTAGTGTTCTATTCCAGTGTCTTAGTGTAATGGTGAGTGGAGAGCTATAACCAGTGTTCTATTCCACTGTCTTAGTGTAATGGTGAGGGGAGAGCTATAACCAGTGTTCTATTCCAGTGTCTTAGTGTAATGGTGAGTGGAGAGCTATAACCAGTGTTCTATTCCACTGTCTTAGTGTAATGGTGAGGGGAGAGCTATAACCAGTGTTCTATTCCAGTGTCTTAGTGTATTGGTGAGTGGAGAGCTATAACCAGTGTTCTATTCCAGTGACTTAGTGTAATGGTGAGTGGAGAGCTATAACCAGTGTTCTATTCCAGTGTCTTAGTGTAATGGTGAGTGGAGAGCTATAACCAGTGTTCTATTCCAGTGTCTTAGTGTAATGGTGAGGGGAGAGCTATAACCAGTGTTCTATTCCAGTGTATTACTGTATTGGTGAGTGGAGAGCTATAACCAGTGTTCTATTCCAGTGACTTAGTGTAATGGGGAGTGGAGAGCTATAACCAGTGTTCTATTCCAGTGTCTTAGTGTAATGGTGAGTGGAGAGCTATAACCAGTGTTCTATTCCAGTGTCTTAGTGTAATGGTGAGGGGAGCGCTATAACCAGTGTTCTATTCCAGTGTCTTAGTGTAATGGTGAGTGGAGAGCTATAACCAGTGTTCTATTCCAGTGTCTTAGTGTAATGGTGAGGGGAGAGCTATAACCAGTGTTCTATTCCAGTGTCTTAGTGTATTGGTGAGTGGAGAGCTATAACCAGTGTTCTATTCCAGTGTCTTAGTGTAATGGTGAGTGGAGAGCTATAAGCAGTGTTCTATTCCAGTGTCTTAGTGTAATTGTGAGGGGAGAGCTATAACCAGTGTTCTATTCCAGTGTCTTAGTGTAATGGTGAGTAGAGAGCTATAACCACTGTTCTATTCCAGTGTCTTAGTGTAATGGTGAGTGGAGAGCTATAACCAGTGTTCTATTCCAGTGTCTTAGTGTAATGGTGAGTAGAGAGCTATAACCAGTGTTCTATTCCGTTGTCTTAGTGTAATGGTGAGTAGAGCGCTATAACCAGTGTTCTATTCCAGTGTCTTAGTGTAATGGTGAGTAGAGAGCTATAACCACTGTTCTATTCCAGTGTCTTAGTGTAATGGTGAGTGGAGAGCTATAACCAGTGTTCTATTCCAGTGTCTTAGTGTAATGGTGAGTAGAGAGCTATAACCAGTGTTCTATTCCGTTGTCTTAGTGTAATGGTGAGTAGAGCGCTATAACCAGTGTTCTATTCCAGTGTCTTAGTGTAATGGTGAGTGGAGAGCTATAACCAGTGTTCTATTCCAGTGTATTAGTGTAATGGTGAGTGGAGAGCTATAACCAGTGTTCTATTCCAGTGTCTTAGTGTAATGGTGAGTAGAGAGCTATAGAAAGTCTTCTATTCCAGTGTCTTAGTGTAATGGTGAGGGGAGAGCTATAACCAGTCTTCTATTCCAGTGTCTTAGTGTAATGGTGAGGGGAGAGCTATAACCAGTGTTCTATTCCAGTGTCTTAGTGTATTGGTGAGTGGAGAGCTATAACCAGTGTTCTATTCCAGTGTCTTAGTGTAATGGTGAGTGGAGAGCTATAAGCAGTGTTCTATTCCAGTGTCTTAGTGTAATTGTGAGGGGAGAGCTATAACCAGTGTTCTATTCCAGTGTCTTAGTGTAATGGTGAGTAGAGAGCTATAACCACTGTTCTATTCCAGTGTCTTAGTGTAATGGTGAGTGGAGAGCTATAACCAGTGTTCTATTCCAGTGTCTTAGTGTAATGGTGAGTAGAGAGCTATAACCAGTGTTCTATTCCGTTGTCTTAGTGTAATGGTGAGTAGAGCGCTATAACCAGTGTTCTATTCCAGTGTCTTAGTGTAATGGTGAGTGGAGAGCTATAACCAGTGTTCTATTCCAGTGTATTAGTGTAATGGTGAGTGGAGAGCTATAACCAGTGTTCTATTCCAGTGTCTTAGTGTAATGGTGAGTAGAGAGCTATAGAAAGTCTTCTATTCCAGTGTCTTAGTGTAATGGTGAGGGGAGAGCTATAACCAGTCTTCTATTCCAGTGTCTTAGTGTAATGGTGAGTGGAGAGCTATAACCAGTGTTCTATTCCGGTGTCTTAGTGTAATGGTGAGTAGAGCACTATAACCAGTGTTCTATTCCGGTGTCTTACTGTAATGGTGAGTAGAGAGCTATAACCAGTGTTCTATTCCAGTGTCTTAGTGTAATGGTGAGTAGAGAGCTATAACCAGTGTTCTATTCCAGTGTCTTAGTGTAATGGTGAGTGGAGAGCTATAACCAGTGTTCTATTCCGGTGTCTTAGTGGTGAGTAGAGAGTAAAGAGTAATGGTTAATACAGATATTTGTTCTTATCACCTCTGTTCCCTTTGAAAGCTTGTGTTCAACTATCTACCATTCATTTGGGTGTAAAAATGTAAATGAAATATAAATGTATGTATCACATGTTCATACTTCATAAAAAGGGGCACTCGAGTGGCATGTGGTAAAGGCACGCATGCACAGCACTTTGATAATCTCACGCACAGATGAAAGGTCACGCGTGATTGGCTGTAGCATGGCCACGGAAGAGTGCCAGTCAGTATCCCGTACCATGCTGCTCCATAGAGACTCCTCTGGAGGATTGGTCAAGCCTCCTGTATCAGCTGATCATTCCAATTTGGAACCACAAATTAAAAAGGCGTAATAATAATAATAATAATCATAATTGGTAAAAGAGTATGTCCTTGGTACAAACTCTTAGATTTTAAATAGAAATATTGCAAGTTAATTTCATAACTGGATGCCAAACAGTTCAGTTTTTCACATTAAATAAATGAATCATTATTAATCATATTTATTGTGTTCATATTTAATGTCCCTGTAAAACCCAGCCCCCACAGTACCTCCTGGCTGTTCTGTCACACTTTCCCTCTTCCCCTTAGATCCTTCTATAAAATCTGTCATTTGGCTATAAGAGAATATTGGCCCCTCTCCCAGTTAACTCATAATGCTTAATTTACAAAATTATTTTATTATGAATTTGTATTATTATTTAAATATGTATTATTTGTTATGCTATAGCAGCCCCAAGTCATTGTTTTAATCTTTGATGGTTTCATTTAATTAGGTTGAAATTAATCTAAATGCTCCATCGTTGTTTTACGTGTCTCGCATGTAATCCTCCTCTTCCTGTGTTGCTCTTTGAGGAAGTTTGGGGCTCCTTCAGACTCTGATCATTGTGAGGCCTGCTCTTTTATTTGTAAATTAAAGGAATGTGTGCACTTTTCATACATTTTCATTTTGAGGCGAAGCCACATAAATTGTTTGCATAAATCATTAGCAGTAAAAAAAATAATTTGATTAAAGAACAGCTCATAGACCACTTCTCCAGTCCCTGTGTTCCCATGAATATTTCTTAAAGAGCAGCATAGTTTTATTTCAGTCCAACAAGGAGAATTAATATTCATATACGAAGGAAAAAAAACATATTTATTATACTTTAAAATGAAGTGATTCGCAGAGAGGTAATTAATACAAGGGAATCTTGAATTAAAGATGTAAATTTTGACACTTTGGCAGGGGTGGGGGGACGGGACGGTAAGGGACAGTGGTCTCCAAGGCCTGAATTATTCTTAGCGTAGACCAATTAACACCATGTATCTTCTTTTATGTTCGCTTCAATTAAGGCTCTTTACCATTTTTTAAGTTCTTTTCTTCTTTATAGTTAGAGAATGTCAAAAACACAGATCAAAGCCAAACGCTGCCATCCAGGCACCATAGGTAAAGCTATTTTACATAAGAATCTGCATATTGCAAAGGTTTTCCTTCCATTTTGCATGAATTAAAAAGTAGGAATGGAAAGGGAGATGCAAAAATCCACATACAGTACCATAGAACTCACATGCCACATTGAGATACCACATACAGTACCATAAAACTCACATCCCACATTAAGATACCACACACAGTACCACAGAACTCACATGCCACATTGTTAATCTGATACCACATACAGTACCATAGAACTCACATGCCACATTGAGATACCACACACATTACCACAGAACTCACATGCCACATTGTTACTCTGATACAGCGTACAGTACCATAGAACTCACATGCCACATTGTTAATCGGATACCACGTACAGTACCATAGAACTCACATCCCACATTGTTAATCTGATACCACACACAGAACCACAGAACTCACATGCCACATTCTTAATCGGATACCAAGTACAGTACTATAGAACTCACATGCCACATTAAGATACCACATACAGTACCATAGAACTCACATCCCACATTGTTAATCGGATACCACATACAGTACCATAGAACTCACATGCCACATTAAGATACCACATACAGTACCATAGAACTCACATCCCACATTGTTAATCGGATACCACATACAGTACCATAGAACTCACATGTCATATTAAGATACCACACACATTACCACAGAACTCACATCCCACATTGATACCACACACAGTACCATAGAACTCACATGCCACATTGAGATACCACACACATTACCACAGAACTCACATCCCACATTAAGATACCACACACAGTACCATAGAACTCACATGCCACATTGTTAATCGGATACCATATACAGTACGATATAACTCACGCGCCACATTGTTAATCTGATACCACACACAGTTCCACAGAACTCACGTGCCACATTGTTAATCGGATGCCACATACAGTACCATAGAACTCACATGCCACATTGTTAATCTGAAACACTCAAGTTTTCAGATAATCTGGCACCACAGTCAGGGTAACTGGATAGCAGAAACCCCCACAGACTAACTCTGGATGTTGAGAGCAATTTCTCTTTGTCATTTTCTGTTTGTTTCTTATTTCATTTGAACATTTGAATAAATGGATCTTGACTTGGAATGGGCAGCGGGAGTATGTTAAATTGGATCAGGGAATTTTAAAAGGCTTCTGTTCCAAGCTGTCATTAGCTGTTGCGTTTGTTAATAACATTAAAGGCTGCATACAGTTGTGTAAATGCCCAATAACGTAACTCAATTTAATATCAGGCTGATATTTGTTCCTTGTTTTTCTAAAAATCTCCTGCACCAGGTTTGTTGATTCTCTAGTTCAATAAAAAAAAAGTCATGTTAAATTCTGATATTCTTTTCTCTCAAATGTCTCTCTGTAGTTTGTTTAAGTCTTAGTGGAGTTAAATCTATATGGCAATATCCATATCCATAAATCCTTGTGGCAAGAGCAGACCATTCTGCTACGATAGACTCTTAGTACAAAAGATTCCTCTCTTCTTTGCCATGGGAATTCAATGATCTGAGGGTTAAATTAAGATTTAAGAATTAAGATGAGGTTAAAAATGACAGAATTACCACACTCCATCCATAACAAAGCTGCTGGCCCAGTTTTTCAGAAATAAATAAAAAATGGGTCTAATAATAAACACAGAAAATTTTCTTTTTAATGATTCCTTCTTGTTTTCCATATATATTCTGCGCACATATTTAGCTATTTCTGTAGTCATGTAATATATATTTTTAATTTAAATCACCTATAGCTCTCTTGTATTCTCAGTGCTATGACATGCATCTTTTTTTCCTGGTACTCGGCTAATTTCCCTAATGAGCTGTGTGAAGCAGTCTCAGCCCCCGCTATCGGCCGGACTCACTGCAGAGTGTGTTGCTTCGGGACATGAGCGAGCTGGTGTGTAAAACAGCGCATCGATCGATAATCCGAGAACTACGCAACGCAACACAACACAACACAAACAACCTGTTTTCCAGCCAGAGCGACTGCGGCCGTTTAACTGCATTAAATGGCAGAGCATTCAATAAATCAATGTTAAGATTAACCGGACAACAGGGAAGGAATGGCCGCTTAGTGTCTGTGTGCATCATTTTATTGACATCCTGCTGACAGTCCAACTCCAGATATTGAATGCTATTTAAGTGAAGTGTTGACACCATAACAAAAGCCACCAATGACGTTCTCTGCGGCGTGGCGAACGGGCTCTAAGCAGAGAGACTGCATCGGGCGTCATCGGGCGTCAGGGAAAGGAGACTCCACTGCCTGAAATTCAGTCAGTATTCACCCAAAACACTGCATGGCGCCCAGGCAAAGCCATATCTCACACATACACTCCTATTGCACGGCGGATCTCTCTGAGTAGCTCGTTTTTGATAGGCATTTACTGCACGTGTTTACAGTCTTGCTCAGTTGTTTGTATATTCTTCGTTGTACCGTACATGTTGTATGTAGTTATGGGGTGAATGCTTTGCAGTGATTTCTAACTGAAAAGTTACACAAGGAAAATCACAAACCCCAACATAGACATAGGTTTGTACTGCAAAAAATATACTACATTTAATGATGTGTGCATTTCTTGCAAGCTATAAGCAGACACATATTGGGGAATTACAAATAGATGGATTCATTTTTGTTTTTACTTAACAGATAACTCAACAGGAATCACAAAAATGCAGACTCAGTATTGTGTTCATCTTAAACACAATATTACTCACCTAAAAAATGTTGCCTGCCTTTTATTTTACCTTGAAAAAAAGGCATATTTAACGTGCAATAATTAGCCTTTCCATTGGTTTATTTTAAGCCTATTTTGATGAACTTTCACCTTTGTGTGAGTCTGTGTATCTTCATTATTTCGATGGCTGTATATGTTTTAATCCATCGTTCATAGGCAATCATTTTTAGAAGTGTTGGCTAATTCAAACATCAAAACATTTTGTCAGGTGCAATTTCTTTGTTGGTTTGTTTTGATAACCTCAGTGTCACAAAGCATTATTTAACCAAATTCTTTTGGTCACAGGTGGCGAAGTGCTCCTGAACCACTTGGTTTGGGAGACATGGGATATATTGCCATCTAGTGGCGCATTGAATACTTACAGCCATACAGTGTGTGAGCATGGACATTGTCAGCTTGAGTTGTTACTTCGTATGCTTATTAATAACCTATTTTATTACCTGTCACTTGAACTTAACAGGCAGAATAATATGTAATCTATATATATATATATATATATATATATATATATATGCCCTAGTGATGTATATACTGTATATGTATATATATATATATATATATAAATACACACACACATACACACAATATTTAAATTTGACATTAGTTCTTGTTGTTTACAGTCACAGCAGATTTACTGGATGTATACCAGCCAAACACAATGCCTGTGTGTGCGTGCATGTACATTTATGTGAAAAACAAAATAATAAATATAAACAAGGCTTTGTTACAGAAGGTATAGGGCCCATGAATATTTATTCAGCAGGCCTGCACATCCCGACACAAAGGAACTCACCATATGTGGGTATTTATGCCCTTTTCCCTGCTGTGAAAACCTCGCTCTGTTACTTAATAATAATTATGACAACGCATCAGTTTAGAAGGACCCTCACGGTCGGACACACGCACACACATACACACACACACACACACACACACACACACAGCACACTGGTGTGCGTGAATGAGACGGATGCACTTGCTTACTTTCAGATGTGAAGACAGAGTGCTTTTTAGAGAACTGAGACAGTGCTGCCAGAAACAAGTCCTATTAATCTCCTCTTTGCTGTTGGTATTTATTATTGACGGTGTGCGAGCCGCGCAGCCGGGCAGCGGAGGGCGGATACGCGCTCAGCCGCCCGGGCCTCGCTGCGTACCGCAGGAACGCGTGCCGCCCGGCTCCCAGGGCCCGGCTCCCAGGGCCTCTAATGTAATTGCTTTTCATCGATCCTGTCCTACTGGGTGACTAGTTTTCATCCTTTTTCCGGTGGGCCCTGCCCGGGATTCTGCCGCCCTTGATGTGAAAAGTGTACGTCCTTTTCAGCACGCATAAAACAGAAGCTTTTTCACACGCTGCGCTTGCACGGAGACTGAGGGGATTTTCTGTTAATAAGGTCTCACTAAAACATTCACGTAAAAAATCATCTTGAGAAATGGAAGCCGGGGCACTAAAGGAAGATAAAAACCATTAAAACAGGACCTTTTATGTCACCGAGTCACGGACAGCCTCGTGTCGGAAGAGTGTGTGTGTGTGTGTGTGTGTGTGTGTGTGTGTGTGTGTGTGTGTGTGTGTGTTTCTGCACGAGTCACTTGGGACAAACATGGAAATGCATAAAGATTTGGACGTACTAGGTGCTTCAGTAACATCTGAGAGGCTGCCAGATTTCTTCCCGATTTCGGGCAGAACATGAAGCACAGTGAGGCAGAGCGAGCACTTGTGACTGATCTGTAGGATCATGTGATCATGTGATGTCACCATCAGAAATGTGGGCCAGCTTTACTTGGCAGACCTGGCTGGAATGGCTTCTGAATCCTCACATTTGCGTTAGAAAATGCAGGCCCAAACTTGTCCAAGGGAATACACTTGCATTGTTCTTGTGCTCCTGAGCTCACACTCAGGCTTATTTTTGAAAAAGTGAATTAAATTCTGCAATATACTATCAGATCAATTAAAACAGCTGAAAATAACATCATACTGTTTATGGTGTGAAGATGAACAGATTATTTGGCTGTGATAAAGAGAACATCACACTCTTCCCCTCCCCCAGTAGATCTGCTTTCTTCTTTTGATGTATTGAGAAAATACGGGAAAATGTTCTCCTCCTGCTCATTAAAAATACGATTTTTTAATGTAAGTTTGTTTTAAAAGGAGGCCTAAAGTTCCTTTGAAAACCTTGGTTTGATTGCTCTAACTTGAGGCATTTTTTTGTTGTTTGCTTGGTATCCAGAAATAACTGTGAACTGTAATCCTGACGACAGATATGCTGCGTTTTCTGTGCAGTTTAAAGATTTGTGATTTGTAAAGGCCTGTTTTCATATTGAGATACTCTTGTACAGTTCACATTTTCATATAACTTTGCAGTATAAAAACATTTGCCTAGCAGGCAGCCTTATCCAAAGCAACTTGCAAATGTACGTACTGTATATTATTTACGTTTTCAGCTGGATAATTATTGAAGCAGATCATATCAATGTACAGGGGTAGGACTCCCAAGCTTCAAAGCTGTACTAGTCTCGCTGTAAACAAGTTCCCTCACCACTGCTGCATGCACAGTGTAACTCAAACAAAGCGTATTAATGTCATGTTAACATTATTCCTTTCAGCCGTGGTTAAAACGTAGGTGGAAGTACTAACGATTCTCGGATAGCACGGGCACCTTTCTTCATCTCCACAATGCATTAAAGCAGCGGGGAACTGCCATATAAACACAGATTAAAGGTGTTATCGAGAGACATTATGGACCCAACGCTATACGTTCCTCTGACCTTATATTTCCAGTGTCTAAACTGGAGTTGGAAGACTGCGGGGGGGGGGGGGGGGGTTGTTCAGGACTGACTTCCCCAACAGATCAGAGGAGCGCCAGCTAAGCTTCTTTCTTTGTGTTCGTGACTACACCTCAACAGAGCACCTCAGTGAACGAGCTTTAGATCATGTAATGTAAAAACAAATAAAAAATGATGAAATTCAGGGACCTGGAAATGAAAGACGGGATGGTAATGTTGGGTGATAAAGAACAGGTCTTCTTTATTTAAGTAGAAGAAGAAGAAAGAACTGCACAGACCTTGGCATAATTAACTAATCTGGGCCAAGTTATTTCCATACTATTACTGTTGATGTATGACAAGGAACGAAAAGAAATCAGTTGGTGCATCTTGCCAAATATTTGCAAGATTTTAAGAAAATGGAACACAATCTTCTAGTTCCCATATTTAAGTCATTAAATGTGATTATAATCTTGATTCAAATTAACAGATAAAACAAACATTTAAAAAACATCAGGCAGTTTCATCAGTGTTTTCTGGGCAATTTATTTAATTCCAAGAAGTAATTTAGAAAACGTGACGTAACAGTTCCCTTTATCGAAACAGTTATACCTTCAAATATGGTATTAGCTGCCATTCATAAGCTTATTCCTCCATTTCCTTGGTATGAAATGCTCGATATGACTAATGATTTGATAAGGCCAAATAGCTTACACCAGAGTACAAGAACATAACAAAAAGGAATGTGCAACAAATGTTATTTTCTCTCCAATAATCCTTGCCTGACAGAGGAAGGTTGAATATCAAAGAAAATTATGCTAATTCTATGCCAATGTAAACATGTCATAACAGGGTAATTTAGAAATCTAACTTGTTCACAGATTCACACCAAATGGCAAATGCATAAGGTTTTAGACATTCAAAGTCATAGTATGACCTGTTAAAGGGATAGTTTACCTTCTGGGTTTTTTTATGTAATTTCAGTGAACAAACACATACAGTATATATATATATATATATATATATATATATATATATATATGTATATACTGTATATGCACTCAGTGGCCACTTTATTAGGTACACTTATATAGTACTGGGTAGAACCCCCCCTTATGGAAATGTAATATACTGCAGTATATTTTAAATATATTGTGAAGATAATTTTGATATATTTACAATATACTGCAGCATATTCTTTTTCCATAGGGGCCCTTTTCCCTCCAGAACCACAGTTTTCTGCTTGTTTCGCCCTTTCCATTTTCTATATGATGTACACACATGATCATGCACAGATGCACGCACACACACAGACACACACACACACACATGCACACGCAAACACGCGCGCACACACACACACACAAACGTGCACACACACAGTTCATGCCATCTCCATGTAGCAGAGCAAAGAGGGGTCTGGGGGGGGGGGGTCGGCTCCTTGTCACAGCTCCATATACGCCAGCTCTGTCAAACAAACAAGACCAGTAATGTAAGCTTTATGTGTAAAAATGCATTCTTTATTACATATCCAACACATTCATTCATTCATTCATTCATTCAGATTTTTTTAACATTTATTTAGGCCCTTTTTTGCTTGCTTCCTCTATACATTATAGGTAAGCCATCTCCTGACATCTCTACAAATGAGTCTTTGCTATTGTCTAATTTAATCTATTGTGTGGCAAGGCTGTTTCATATTTAGAGTGTAAATAAATCATATGCAATCAGACAGCGACCTGAAATCAAATAACATTTGTTAAAAACGGACTTCAAAATAATTATAAATGTTAGTTGTTCTTGTCCAAAATTTAGCAGTAAATCTTGATGATTTTGGCTGAACATAAAAAAAATTAACACAATTTCAAGTGTAATTGTGAAAAATGTTAAGATGTAAACAATGGTGTGACGCAAAACAGCCAAGCTGAAAAAAATCACTACAAGTGCAAGAGCTATAACCTTACAAACTGCATAGTGCAAGAACTATAACCTTACAAACTGCATAGTGCAAGAGCTATAAGCTTACAAACTGCATAGTGCAAGAGCTATAACCTTACAAACTGCATAGTGCAAGAGTTAAAGTCTTACAAACCCCAGAGTGCAAGAGCTATAAGCTTACAAACTGCATAGTGCAAGAGCTATAACCTTACAAACTGCATAGTGCAAGAGCTATAAGCTTACAAACTGCATAGTGCAAGAGCTATAACCTTACAAACTGCATAGTACAAGAGCTAAAGTCTTACAAACCCCAGAGGGCAACAGCTATAACAATAATTATGCAGTATGTGCATAAATGTCATTACTATGGAAATGGTGAAGGGCTATGAATTCTTTAGGCTATATTGGCAGAGAGTCTATGTTGGTGGAACAAAGTTACAGTTTGAAGTGGTGGGTTGTAGATTTTCATCATAAGATGACTAATATCTTGCCATCGAGGGGAGGAGGGCTGTGACCAAAGTTCACATTCCTGAAGATGTGAAACTGACAGGAGGCCTAAAATTACAGAGTGGATAGGGCCTGACCGGGGCAAGGGCATGGGGCTTAACATTAGTGTCTAGATAAGAGGGGACTGTCCATGTTAATGCCTGATGTCAGTACAATAGGTTTGACATTCATCCTCCATCAAAAACAGTACAATGAGAAAGACAAGACAAAGCCAAATGAACAGCATTGGACTAACTAAGAAACTGGAGGTTGAATTTGGTATTTTGACAAGTCCAGACGTATATTTTTCTTTAAATTAATTGAACAAAACAAATGCAACCCAAAATTTTTGTTTGGCACTTAGAGACCAGCTCTCCAAATTGTCTCGTCCTCTAAACATCACTCCTCTCACAATAAATGAACAGTCCAAATCTTGGTCAACACAGGAAGATGTATCAACAGTGGCAGGCACTAAACTGTTTTATGCCCATTGACATGGAGGAGATGTCTAAACTGGTTATCTCCTCAAAACCGACTACCTGTCTACTCGATCCAATTCCTACAAAATTGGTTAAAGAAATTTTTTCCTAGGCCAGCACATGTTAAAAATCATTAACATATCATTAGTAACAGGATATGTTCCAGAGTCACTAAAAATGGCGGTTATTAAGCCATTACTGAAGAAACCAAACCTCGAACCTGACAAACTGCCAAACTATAGACCCATTTCAAATCTTCCATTTTTATCAAAAATATTACAGAAAGCTGTTGCAAAGCAACTTGGTGCTACCTTACTGAAACCATATCCATGAAATATTCCAGTCAGGATTTAGACCCTACCATAGCACTGAAACGGCACTCGTCAAAGTTATTAACGATTCACTATTATCAGCTGACCGCAACTCTGTGTCTGTTCTTATACTCCTTGACCTAAGTGCAGCTTTTGATACAATAGATCATGAGATTCTATTGGACTGACTCCAGGGCTGTGCTGGACTTAATGGTCAGGCACTTGCATGGTTCAGATCATACTTATACGATAGGAAGCGGTTTGTTAAATTAAATGAAGTATCCAGCTACTCAGTAATGAAATATGGTATTCCACAAGGGTCAGTGCTAGTTCCAGTGCTCTTTTCATTATATATGCTACCCCTTGGTGATATTATTCGGACACATGGTGTAGATTTTCACTGCTATGCAGATGATACGCAGATATGCATTTCCATGAAACCCGGCAAGGTGCTACCACTTTCTCGGTTAGAGGCTTGTATTGCAGATATTAAGGCTTGGTTAAGGCTTGGATGCCTTCTAATTTCCTGCTCTTAAACTCAGAGAAGACTGAAATGCTGGTTTTAGGTCCAAAAAAACAAAGGGAGATTTACTTTAAATTCTGATGGTTGTTTAGTTGTTCCAAATTCGGCTATGAAAGACCTAGGTGTTACTATAGACCCAGATCTAACCTTTAGCACGCACGTAAAAAACATATCTACATTCGGGTCATTGTTGTTTCTAACCTGTGAATCTGACATGACTGACTACCAAGTTAACATTAGCTACAACGGACTCCATGGGTTGGCAGCACCTGCTTCTGCTCAAGCTTGTGCACAGAAGCACAAGCTTCTGTGCTTGTGCACATATGGAGCGTGTGCACATATGCCCGTGCATGTCTGGAGCATCACTTGGTGGGAGGGGCTTAGGAGAGAGATAGAAGGGTGGAGAGCAGCAGGTGTAAGTCGTTTTGCCTTGTCTCTTTTCAAACTTGCCTACTGCAGCTTTAAGACCTAGGCTGCATTCGGATTCTTCTCTGAATAATGTAGCTGCCGGTAGAAGCATAGACAATGGATAATTCATGGAATCCTTTATCCTACAATTCTGAACGATGGTAATAAAAAAACAAACACAGCATCATCATCAGCAGACAACAGAGACATGCTGATTTTAGCAACTATATTGACACTATTAACGTTAGGCTAATGATTCTGACTAAACGTCAAAGAGTCGAGAACGTACCATAGACACGATTCACAGTAGCTACTTGCTCCATCTGGACCTCTGGCTTTCGATATGAATATCTTCAGACAAAACTCCATAGACAAAAGCTAACGCTGTAACTTAAGAGCCGTTTTGCGGCCAAATGGAATCGAGTTCAGTAATTCTGTCGTTCTTACCTATTTTGGCACTTGCCCTCTCCAGAAATCTCAGCCAGCTCGGGCAGGCTATGAACGGTTCGCCTGTAATCATACTTTAAGCGAGCTATAACGGTGATGCAGTGGTTAGCCCGGTCGCCTCACAGCAAGAAGGTACCGAGTTCGAATCCCAGCCGAGGGCCTTTCTGTGGAGTTTGCATGTTCTCCCCATGTCTGCATGGGTTTCCTCCGGGTACTCCGGTTTCCTCCCACAGTCCAAAGACATTCAGGTTGGCTAACTGGAGGCACTAAATTTCCCATAGGTGTGAGTGTGTGAGTGAATGGTGTGTGTGCCCTGTGATAGATTGGCGGCCTGTCCAGGGTGTATTCCTGCCTCTTGCCCAATGCATGCTGGGATAGGTTCCAGCACCCCCGTGATCCTGACCAGGAATAAGCAGGTTAGATAATGGATGGATGGACTTCTTCAATACACCCCCGGCCAGCGGCGTTAGTGCTGAGCGCATATGTTTCATTGTCAGAGCAAAGATGTCTGTGGCGTCCATGTTAATTTTTCACTAGTTTGTATAGAAATTATCGCCTATAGCTCGCTAAAAGTATGGATTACGGCTGAGATTTGTGGAGAGGACAAGTGCCAGAATATGTAGGTAGTGCCAGAATAAATAAAATCAATATTTATATAGCGCATTTCACAACTAGTTGTCACAATACACTTCACAGAAAAACCCAGCCTAAACCCCCCACAAGAGCAAGCCAAAGGCAACAGTGGCAAGGAAAAACTCCCTGGTGTAATAATAAGATAGGTTAACGTTACTGCTTACAGCGTAATGTTTAGTGATATACAGTAGCCTAAGCCGCACGTCCAAGCATTTTCGATGTGATATTCTTATCTGTCTGTCTTTGTTAAACACAAACCAATCCCTTGCTGACTAAGCTAACAGTTAGCTTTCTAGCTAGCCGCGGGTCCAAACAATGTATCTGCAAGCGTGTTTGTCGTGATTTTCGTATCTCTAACAGTCTTTGTTTAGTAACACAAGCCTCTGAAATCCAGTCTGATACTCTACTGGGGGAGTGGTTGGGGATGTGGTTAGCCAGCTACTTTTCACGCTTATTAAGTTTGCCAGGCTGAGGAGTAAATCTTTGCAAATCTTTCAGAGCTGTTTTCTCAGGAAAGCGTTTTAAGGTGGGCCAACATTCAAAGAAGCCTATCTTCTTAAAATGTGCGCATATTGCAGTGTATGAGATGCCATTTGAAAGCTCAGGATTTGTACTTTCATAAACTATAAAAAACAGAAAAATGACCCTGTGCGACTTGTGGACCATTTTACCAGCACCAGTCACAAATAAATACTGATTTGATTTGATTTGATATATACTGCTATCCCTCCCTTTACAAATACTCTGAAAGGGTAGGATATGAACGGTTACAGAATGCAGTGGGCTTACTATGGATTCTTCTGTGATGAGCTGACTATGGATGGTTTTGATACACAGTGAGACACAACTATTTACTGATATCAGATAAGCTACCATATTTGATAACCAAGATATAACATCAGTTTGTGGGTGTATTTATAGTGTGTGTACAACTCATCTGCTCAGTATATTCCTCTATCATTAATATATGATGAAAAGTAAGCCTAACAAGGCCTCAAGGAAAATGCACTTTCTTTTTCTTAAAAGAAATCAAACTTCTGAGAGCAAGTGAAGTCGAATAAAATATGGTTTGTCCTCTGCAGAACAATATCGTTGTGGGCCTGGTGAAACTGAAATTTTCCGAAGAAGGTTGGTTACATTTTCTGTGTTGTTTATTTTTTTACATTAGTACAAAGGTAAAAGTGTTCTTTTGATGTAATTATTAAAGAATTATGGAGAATGTACAGCTTGGTCTGTTGCCGTGGTAACATCATAACAGCCACTGAGCAGGTGGCTCTCAGGTTAATCTGTTTCAAGACTCCATTGAAGACACCGCAACACAGTCCTTGCAAAGTGAACAACTAATCTTCAAACACAGCAGAGTAAGGACTTGCATTTTTAATTGGCAAGGTTTTTCTCAGCAGCAAATAAATAATACAATACCATTGTACTTCTGGCAGCCAAAACCTTTTCCCCATTGCAAAATAAAATGGGGGTATATAAAAAAATGCTGTTTAATAAAAGTGGAGAATCTGCACTTTAACCATGTGTCAATTGTTTGATCACAAATCTAAAATTGCCATCCATCCATCCATTCATTATCTCACCCACTTTTTACTGGTCAGGGTTTGGGGGCATGCACTGGGCAAGAGGCAGGAATACCCCCTGGACAGGTTGCCAATCCACCGCAAGGCACACACTCATACCTCCGGGCAATTTAGAGTCTCCAATTAGCCTAACCTGCAAGGAAACCGGAGTACCCAGAGGAAACCCATGCGGACATGGGGAGAACATGCAAACTCCACACAGAAAGGACCCTGGCTGGGATTCCACCTTCTTGCTGTGAGGTGACAGTGCTATCCACTGCACCACCATACCACCCAGAGTAGAGCGAAACCACCAAATCAACAAAATGTATGTTTGTCCCGGTGCTATATACAGTGCCCTCCATAATGTTTGGGACAAAGACATATTTTTTCTTATTTGGCTCAGTACTCAGTACAATTTTACATTTGTAATCAAATATTTAACATATGTTTAACGTGCAGATTCTCAGCTTTTATCAAAGGTTATTTTTATACACTTTGGTTTCACCATGTAGAAATTACAGCACTAATTACGCATAGCCCCCATTTCAGGGCACCATAATGTGTGTGAGACATATTAATGTTATGTAAATTAAAGCAAAAAAAATAAAGCAGTTGATTTTGGTAAGCCTAAGGTTTGGCCTATGTCTCTAACTTTGTTTTCTTATTTCTCAGCCTCATAATGGCTTCCCTGTCTTTCATTGCCACAACTCTGGTCCTCATGTTAACAAATGTCAATAACAGACTCAAAATCAAAAAGCCTTGAATCAAGACTAGATACTGAAAGCTCTCTTATACCTGCAATAAGGAAACAATCGAACACACCTGACTAATCAGAAACACCTGTGAAGCCATGATTCCCTGAAATGAGGGGCTATGTATAAAACCTTCTGTAATTTTATTTTATCATTTGTTTTGGTTGATATGCTCATAGGTTTCAACTGCGATTAATTTCTGGTTAATTTCTGACCGTCTGTGATGATGCAAGAGAGCTGTGTTTTTCAGTGAGAATAGCTGGAAAAATAGCAGTTGGGGGGAATACCTGTCTGTAAATTTTCCAGACACTGTTAAAATGCAGCCTCCACAGCCTGACAGTCCTGTTTCACTGGTGTTCTGACAGTTACATGTGCCACACCACACTAGCACATGCAGGAAGTTGACTATTTCTGGCAAACACTTTGATGACGTGTAGCTCTAATGGATTTATAGTGCTGCTGTAAGTTTTAATATACAAAGTCTTCCATAGCACTTCATCAGTTGAGCGTGTTGTTCTATGTTTTAGATTTGTTGGACCCTTTAAAATGTCCTCTGCCACTTGAACAGAGAAAACACCTTTGCAATATGCTCTGTAGCGTTTGTGTACAGGAATTACATTTTTAATAGTTCACTTGAAGACCCTGTACCTTTCCCACGTGTCTGTTACTGGCTGAGTTTTGAATAAGTCTGTGTTCTAGCAGAGTATCTGTTACATCCCAGATTTCTAAAGTTATTTTCATAATTTGTCAGGTTTTGTTGTTATGTTGGCTAGAAAAAGGATATGATCAATAACTTTCTCAGTACCATACCAGACATATCTGCTTTATCATAAAACCAAGCTTGGCCTGCACTGATAAAATCAAAAAATAAGTAAATCTTTGCAAGTATTTTAGTCTTATAGTTAGACTTAAAATCTTATTTCTATTACCTTTTTTGCTAAATAAGATTAAAAGATGAGTTGAGATCACCAATGAGGTGAGACAGTTTGACACATTTCAAGACTTGCCAATGGGGTCATTTCACTTGAAGAGCAAAGAAAACTTAAAACAAGCTAATATTTTATACTTGAGAGAAAAAAAATAATTAAGTCTCATTACGAGACTAAAAAACTTGTTAAGACAGACTTTTTTGCGTGTGATTATTACTGGTAAATATTTTTGCCTCTTAAAACTAATGAAAAAAGTAGTTTATTCTGCAAGCAGACAGGAGCATAATTTCTTTAAGGACATTTTTGAGCTTTAAAAAAATCCTTTTAAGACAAAACCATTACAATACATTACATTACAGGTATTTAGCAGACGCTCTTATCCAGAGCGACTTACACAACTTTAGTTTTTGCATTTTTTTTAATTTTTTTTTAACATATTATCCATTTATACAGCTGGATACATACTGAAGCGATTCAGGTTAAGTACCTTGTTCAAGGGTACAACGGCAGTGTCCTACCTGGGAATCGAACCCGCAACCTTTCGGTTACAAGGCCAGTTCCTTAACCATTGTCCAATGCAATGTAATCATACTGCCCTCTGCAACTCTAAAATGTACCTTTATTTGCACTGTCCTGTGCCAGCATTGTCCTTTCCAGGGGATACAGCAGAGCACCCATTTTGTCTAAGATGACTGCCCTGAAGCAATCAATAAGTTTGTCCAGGGTCTCAAAGCTCTGCAGCTTCTCTTGGGGGGAGGTCTTTAACACAGTCATAACCAGAACAAGACAGAGAGAAATCTGAATCAGACCTAGGTGAATCATTCTAATTTGTGCATGGAGAACACAGGATCCAGTTGATGGGAACGCAACCGAATACAAAGATGTACAAACCCCAATTCCAAAAAAGTTGGGACAGTATGTAAAATGCAAATAAAAGCAGAAAGCAGTGATTTGTAAATTCTCTTTTACATATATTTTATTGAAAACAGTACAAAGAAAAGATATTTAATGTTTTAACTTATCAACTTTATTGATTTTTGTAAATATACACTAATTCTGAATTTGATGCCTGCAACACGTTCCAAAAGACTTGTGGAATGTTCAAAAAACACCTGTTTGGAACATTCCACAGGTAACAGGTGATGCTATCATGACTGGGTATAAAAGGAGCATCCATGAAGGCTCTGGCGTTTACAAGCAAGGATGGGATTTTCACTTTGCGAAAAACTGCGTGAGATAATAGTTCAACAGTATAAGAACAACGTTTCTCAGTGCACGATTGCAAGGAATTTCTCCATCTCCAGTCCATAATATTATTAAAAGAGTCAGAGAATCTGGAGAAATCTCTGTGCGTAAAGGGCAAGACCGAAAACCAATATTGAATGCCATATTGAATGCCTGTGACCTTCAGAAGGTATTGCATTAAAAACCGACATGCTTCTGTAATGAATATAACCACATGGGCTCTTCGGAATACTTTGGAAAACCATTGTGAGTAAACAGTTTGTCGCTGCATCTACAAATGCAAGTTAATACTACGCAAAGCGTAAGCCATATATTAACAAAATCCAGAAACGCCGCCGACTTCTCTGGGCTCAAGCTCATCTCAGATTGACTAACGCAAAGTGGAAATGTGTGCTGTGGTCTGACGAGTCCACCTTTCAAATTGTTTTTGGAAATAATGGACGTCGTGTTCTCCGGGCCAAAGAGGAAAAGGACCATCCTGATTGTTATGAACGCGAGGTTCAAAAGCCAGTGTCTGTCATGGTATGGGGGTGTGTTAGTGCCCATGGCATGGGTAACTTGCACATCTGTGAAGGCACCATTAACGCTGAAGGGTACATAGGCATTTTGGTGCAACATATGCTGCCATCTAGACGACGTCTTTTTCAGGGACGTCTCGGCTTATTTCAGCAAGACAATGCCAAAGCACATTCTGCATGTGTTACAACAGCGTGGCTTCGTAGTGAGAGAGTGCGGGTGCTAGACTGGCCTGCCTGCAGTCCAGACCTGTCTCCCATTGAAAACGTGTGGACAACGGAGACCCCAGATTGTTGAGCAGTTGAAGTCTTATATCAAGCAAGTTCCGCTTTCACCCAATATGGATGTGAAAACCCTGAAATTAAAGCTGAAAGTCTGCACTGTAACCTTATAGTCACTGTTCCATTTCAAATCCAATGTGCTGGAGTACAGAGCCAAAACAACAAATAATGTGTCACTGTCCTTACACTTTTGGAGTGCACTGTATGTGCATGTGTATTTATGTGCACTTGTCTTGTACGGCACGTGCATTGATTTCGATTTGCGAAATGAGTTATCAGAGAGCACAGGGAGTGATTAAACCATGTAGGCCATTTCTGGATACACACAACTGGCCACAACATCTCTTTTAACACTTGGAAAAGGTGACTTGCAGGGTGTGAAATTCACACCCGCCACCAGCCAAATGCTGGTAAAATTGATTGTGCCTGGTGAGATTTTCTACTCTAGCAGCCACATTGACAGGTAACAAACCAGGTTGTGTTATATTGTAAGGTAATGTGGCTGGTAAAATGTTGAAAATGGCTGGTGATTTTTATAATCCGCAAACCACTCTGGCCGGTGGGTGAAAAAGGTAATTTCATGCCCTGGTGATTTAGCAGCTCTAGGATTTCAGCTTATTATAGTCGATCAAGGGTGATTATATCCAGATTAAAATAGTGTTTTTCAATATGTTTCATATTTCTGTTATGACTTTAGCATAATGCTAAAATCAGTAGTCTGCACTGCTTAAAATAGTAGTGGCATTTTAATCCATAAATGTAAACTAAACTTACCGTCATGGTCCAGCCTTCAGGAGACGAGTAAATCCTATAAGTGTGGACGAATGGAGCCCTCCTTTGCAGGAACAAGACCGGAAAGTCAAGAAAAATTGTAACATGTTTGTTTTCTGTCACTTGCAACATAGTAGTATTTTTATGTGAATAAATAAACTTAAAAATACAATTTGAACTCCATAGACTAATTCTGATATCAGAATATAGAACAATAAAATTAAAATTAAAACAAATCTGATCACAAATGTGATTTTTTTTTTCAATGCTGATGCAAGAATCTTTATTCACCATACAATATACAGCCTCGCCTAACAATGAATTTGTACAATCGTTTTTCCCTCCGTTTTATTATTTGTGGGCTTGTGTGTTCTTTTAAATAGGTTATATGATAGGATACTTGATCACAAATGTTCGCTATGTCTAGTTCTTTCCCATTATGAAAGTGTTTTTATTGTTTTTTAATTTACATTGTTTCCTAATCGGTTTTGTTAAACCTATTAGGAACTTTGGGGGAAATCATCTTTTCTCATTTTCTGTTTTGACAGAATCGCTTCCTTATGTTCGCTCTTGCTATTACTTACTATTGTAATGGGGTGAAGAAGTGGGGGCATAAATAGCTTCCAATTTAAAATGTTCATAATAAAATGATGACCTTGGGTTCGGCTTACTTTATACAGATGCACTATACATTATAGAAGCGAATAAAATAATTTATTCCTAGAAAGAAAGACATTTGCTTCAAGATATTCATCTTTTTTTTCCAGGGATCAGGGTGATTGATGGTATGCAGGAACGTATTCGGGTGCACTTTTACTGAAAGAGCAGCACCAAATATAGACTATAGCCTATTTGAAAAACAATGAGTTGATTCGACAATTCACGTAGCCTTGTGTATCACACACTGTTGTATGACAAAGGTTCGTTATGAAAATTATTACAATGACGTCACGTAGCCTATATCATATGGACGTTGTAAAAATGCAAAAGTAGCCTAAACTAGGTTCATTCAGGTGACGACTTGATTAAGATGCATTTTAAGATGGAGCACATAAACTATAGACCTACTCGTGAGACTAGATTAGTTCCTCTTTACAAAGGCGGAAATATTATTTTATGGATTAAATCATTTTAATTATCTATAGTAGGCTACTAAGACTATAGTAGCCTATATGTTGAGAACATATGCCGAACTTAATGTAACCGTTATTTGTAATCATCGTTATAAAGCCGATAAGGCGATACTATTGTTTTAAAAGTAAAAACATATATATTCAAGCTTTGGCATATAGCTACGAGGCTTGAGATTTATTGGCATAGTTCTGATTCAGTGCTACATTTTTTAAATAATGCCTTACTGTTTTTTAAGGCCTTACTATTTTCTAACCGAGTATTCAATGTGTTTAATAGCCAGGTAGCCTACTTACCGCACACAGAGACAAAAGGCTCCAGGAATGCTCTCGCTGTCTCGTACTAGAAAGCTTCCTTCCATTCCATACTTTCCCAATAGTCTCTCGGTTTCCTCTTTGCTAATTTTTCCATAGTATATTGAATGAAACATTCCTCCAGCCGAGAAAAAAAGTATGCTTCTCAGGGCAAGGAAGACGTGTTGTTGCGGACTGAAGGTTGTGGTGAATTTGATCGTAAATTTGAAACTGCTAAACTTCCTGAGCCAGACAGAATAGCAGTAAATGAGAGCGCGACAGGAAAACACTTTAATACTTCAGTTTATGCATGCAGTGAGCAAATGCGACAACGTATTAAAGAGTGCTAAGTGAATGTATTGAAATTTATTTTTCACACACTGCAAAAGAGTGTTTACTGCAAAAGTTCCAGTTGACCTACCAGGATAAATAAACATTAAATGCATCTAAATAAATAAATAAAAACAAAAAATATTCTCTGTAGAAATAGTCTACGTGAAGTTCAGTGCGGTTCCTTGGTCTGGAGTTGTCCTCATGTCAAATTGAAATGTATGCCACGTGAAATTTTAACTTTTGTGTATCTAGTGGTGCAACATTACAAATGTCTTGTTGATTTCAGATGTTATTTAATTTCTGTTACTTTCTTTCTGTCCAATTTAATGGTGTGATATACAGTATTGTTGGCGACAACCTACAGTTGAAGTTGGAAGTTTACATACACTTAGGTTGAAGTCATTAAAACTATTTTTTAACCACTCCACAGATTTCATGTTAGCAACCTATAGTGTTGGCAAGTCAGTTAGGGCATCTACTTTGTGCATGACACAAGTCATTTTTCCAACAATTGTTTACAGACAGATTATTTCAATTTTAATTCACTATATCACAATTCCAGTGGGTTAGAAGTTTACATACATTAAGTTGACTGTGCCCTTAAACAGCTTGGAAAATTCCAGAAAATTATGTCATGGCTTTAGAAACTTCTGATAGGCTAATTTACATTATTTGAGTCAATTGGAGGTGTACCTGTGGATGTATTTTAAGGCCTACATTCAAAGTCAGTGCCTCTTTCCTTGACATCATGGGAAAATCAAAAGAAATCAGCCAAGACCTCAGAAAGAAAATTGTGGACCTCCACAAGTCTGGTTCATCCTTGGGAGCAATTTCCAAATGCCTGAAGTTACCACTTTTGTCTGTACAAACAATAGTACGTAAGTATAAACACCATGAGACCATGCAGCGATCATACCACTCAGGAAGGAGACGCGTTATGTCTCCTAGAGATGAACGTGCTTTGGTGCAAAAAGTGCAAATCAATCCCAGAACAACAGCAAAGGACCTTGTGAAGATGCTGGAGGGAACAGGTACAAAAGTATCTATCCACAGTAAAACAAGTCCTATTTCGACATAACCTGAAAGGCTGCTCAGCAAGGAAGCCACTACTCCAAAACCACCATAAAAAAGCCAGACTACAGTTTGCAACTGCAAATGGGGACAAAGATCTTACTTTTTGGAGAAATGTCCTCTGGTCTGATGAAACAATAATTGAACTGTTTGGCCATAATGACCACATAATGTTATGTTTGGAGGAAAAAGGGTGATGCTTGCAAGCAGAAGAACACCATCCCAACTGTGAAGCACGGGGGTGGCAGCATCATGTTGTGGGGGTGCTTTGCTGCAGGAGGGACTGGTGCACTTCATAAAATACATGGCATCATGAGGAAGGAAAATTATGTGGATATATTGAAGCAATATCTCAAGACATCAGCCAGGAAGTTACAGCTTGGTCGCAAATGGCTGTTCCAAATGGACAATGACCCAAAGCATACTTCCAAAGTTGTGGCAAAATGGCTTAAGGACAACAAAGTCAAGGTATTGGAGTGGCCATCACAAAGTCCTGACCTCAATCCAATCGAAAATTTGTGGGCAGAACTGAAAAAGCGTGTGCGAGCAAGGAGGCTGTGGCGAGGTGAGCACCACCGCTCCCGTGCAGAGACAGTAACCAGGCAGGATTCGTAGAGAACACGGATTTATTTCCCCACTCTCTCTGCATTTACACACACACATATAATCCGATCCTCAGCTCTTCTCCCCGCAGATGTTCCGGCCGGCTTTTATGCACTCAGGCTCACTGTCGAACAATCAAGGCAATTGGTTAATTGATACAAACAATAATACAATCAATCGTTACCAATTGCATGATTCCCGAGAGCTGTGTCGGCTCCACAAACCACACGTGTTCACTCTCTCTCTTGCCGGCAGCGCCTAAAACCACGCCCCCCTACCACAGAGGCCTACAAACCTGACTCAGTTACACCTGTTCTGTCAGGAGGAATGGGCCAAAATTCCAGCAACTTATTGTGAGAAGCTTGTGGAAGGCTACCCAAAATGTTTGACCCAATTTAAATGCAATGCTACCAAATACTAACAGAGTGTATGTAAACTTCTGACCTAAAGATTTAACTGTTCTCAAGTACAGGAGTGTGAACCAGCATAGTTTATAGAGAAAACTAAAACCAGCACGCAGACTTTGCCATCCAGGACCGGAGTTGGGCACCCCTGGTGTAGATCTTGGGTGTTGGTGTCTTAAAAAAATCTTGCAGACTCCCATCTCTGAGTTATGTACTGCCAACATGAGACATGAGCTTCCCATATGAATAGAGTGGGAAAGAAAGTGTGGAATGACAGTGGACTGTGTGCTCTCCTTAAAAATGAATAAAGAGCAGATAGTCCACCAGCCTTCTTTATTTCTTCCACTTTATTCATATGGGAGTGAGGGGGCAGCAGAGAGAGTTACGCACAGAGAAGCGTATCTTAGAATATCCCTAATGTGAGTCTTCCATTCAACAGATCTCAGTTGCCCGGTTGAAAATTTGTTTTGTAGTGAAATTGGCTAGTTATCTTTAATAGATGTAAACCACATATCTACAAAAGGAGCTCCGTGTGCAAGGCTAGTAGCCTGTATTTAGGAAATATTGCCATGAAAGCTTTTAGTAGATGTTTCTTATACTATAAGAGATTTGCTGGGGTAAATTATTTCCTTTGTATTGCTGTGTTTTTATCTCTGCCTGATTTGTTTCTAGTCCATTTTCAAATTCTGTGTATTCTGTGTAGTGGAGGAAGGGAGGGTACATTTTTCGACTATTGGGACGCACCCCAAAGAGTTGACGTGACCGCCACATAGTTCTGTGGTTACTGCCCACTTTTTCCATGTGGAGCATTGCATTGTGGGATCCCCTTCTTGCTGGAAGCTTGCATTTTATACCCTTGGTGGAAGGGAGGATAAATGAGAAAGCGAGGGAATATAATTACCCCCTCCCCTTTCTTAAATTGGATCCGAATCACACTTGGTGTAGCTGCCATATTTCATCCTGGTATTTTGAGGATTCCCCCCTTGAAGCAAGGGAAGGGAACGACAGGAAGAAAGGATAAATTTCGGATCCGAATATTGGGACGCAGCCCCGTAGTTCTCGGCTCTCGAGGACCGTGATTTCAGTAACGGGTTTACGGCATGTTTTGTGTGAGCACCATCTAATTCCCCCTTGTGGTCAATTTTCCATTTGGTTTTAGTTGGCTTTGTCGACAGTCGTAGAGAGAATAAGATGGCATTTTTTTAAAACACAGTCCAAGTAAAGTATTGAATTTGTTACGTTATTGGGCAAATAATACACTGCCCGGCCAAAAAAAAAGTCGCCATTGCACCCGTCATGCATAGTGCCCACTGTACAAGCCTCTGGAGGCAGTGTTATGATCTGGGGTTGCTTCAGTTGGTCAGGTCTAGGCTCAGCAACATTATGCAGCAATAAAATGAAGTCAGCGAAGTACCTGAATGTACTGAATGACCAGGTTATCCCATCAATGGGCATATGCCAGGATGACAATGCCAAGATTCATTGGGCTCAAATTGTGAAAGAGTGGTTCAGGGAGCATGAGGAATCATTTTCACACATGAATTAGCCACCAGATTCCTGACCTTAACCCCATTGAAAGTCTTTGGGATGAGCTGGAGAATACTTTACGGAGTGGTTCGACTCTCCCATCATCAATACAAGATCTCAGCCAAAAACTTATGCTACTCTGGATGGAAATAAATGTTGTGACATTGCATAAGGTTGTCGAAACAATGCCACAAACAAATCAACAATGACGTAATCAAAGCTAAAGGCGGTCCAACGAAATATTAGAGTGTGCGACTTTTTTTTTGGCCGGGCAGTGTATATTCCAGTCAATGATGAAATTGACAATTATGTTTCATGAGGAACACTATCCTAAATTAGGTAGACAATGTTGAATTGTCCCATTTATGTACAAGTATAGGCTATTTTACTTGATAAAACTCCTAACAAACAACGTATTTATTTAATTTTTTTTATAGGGGGAAAAAAATGAAGCGAAGGTAGCTATTTGAGACACAGCCAAGATGTCAGTAGATCAGGGATGGGCAACTCCAGGGCTGCGTCCCAATATTCTTCACTCCCCACCTCCCTTCCTCCACTCCCTGACGACCACTCCTCTCCTACCCGGAAATATGCAAAACTGCCTGGGCCCCGTTTCCCAAAAGCATCTTAGAGTTAAGATCATCTTAAGAGTGTTTTGTTTTTGTGTTGTCTGCATTTTATGATTAAAATTATTAATATTTACTGATATTACATAAAACAAATAATAAGAATAGAGGGAGAAAGACAAAAACCAAACAAAGTTTATCTAAGATCCTTTTGGGAAACGCACCCCTGAACGTTTTGAGTACAAGTATTTGCATGTACAGTATCCAATGTACATGACATTGCGGTTTGCGTCGAGACATTAAATAATATGTAAGAATTAATACGTAATTAAGATGTAATCAGCGACATTAGATTAAAACACAAAGATTTGTTTCTGGGGCACGGAGTAGAGGAGTGGTAGTGGAGGAGGAAAGGTGGCATTTTTCGACTATTGGGATGCACCCCAGGCCTCCCGGGCCGGTGTGCATGCAGACTTTTGCTGCCAGCAATGACCAATTATTTAATTATAGCACAATCATTTACATAATCTGATATTTTAGCTACATTCCACGATATAAACAGCAGCTGATGAATGTTATTGTGCCTGTATGCATGTATTGTAGTGTTTTATCGTGGTCTAATTTACGAGTCAGTCGGTGTTGGTGTATACCACTAATTAGCTGATTGAGCCAGGATAACTGGTGGCTGCAAAACTCTGCATACACTGCACTGCAGTAGATAACTAAGAGCCTAATCTAACAAATAAACTGAAGACAGCTGACAATTACACAAAAACCAACCAACTGCATTCTGCCAGGCTCATGTCTGGTAGGACTGCAGTAGCAAGAGAAGTTGTTGGTCACAAGTGAGTGTAATTGTGCATATAAAATACGTGCAAAATCTTCTGTCAATGTGTATTTTAAAAAAAAGGAAATCTTAATCAATTGTTTCCTGATTATGAAGAATCTCAAGGGTATGTTTGCTTCAGGTTCATACCACTGATGCCGGTCAATCTTGTATAGGCTACTAAACGGTGTTCTCGCGACAATAGTGTTTTCCGGTTACCTGGGGAAACGAGATCTTGCGCTAAACCTATACCGCGTTTAAATGAATTGTATTTGTGGATACTTCAAACTGGAAAAAATACGTACATTTCAACTTTATTTTAACTTATCTTTCAGATTGAAGCTATTTAGAATGTTAACGTTAGCTACGTAACACGCGCACACAGGAAGTTCTCTCCCGAAAAAGCGCACTCATTTCTTTTAAACGTATGTAAGTATCGTTAGCGAGCAACGCTGGTTAGCTAAAAGCTAACTGAGCCATTTTTATTTTAACGTTACCTTCCTTGGAAATTCGTGAGCTCTTGTCAGCTAGATTGGGATTCTGCATGACTCCGTTTCGTCTGCTGTCCGTGCATTGCAAGCAAACTTCCCGTCAGTATTTTATGGAGCAATTGTTGTTTATAGCTAATGCTAGATTTGTAAATCTAACAATCAGAGCTGTGCAGCTAACGTTTGCAAAACGCCACCGAAAGTGAACAAAACGCTTGCGATTAGCTTTTGGCATCCACTGCGTAAACCCACTCTTTATTCCTTATCCACTGTGTTGCAAAGACTTAGAATATTTAGTCATCCAGATACAGCAGCAGCCAATTTAAGTAGCTAGGCTACGCGATGCTGTCAAGATTGTTACTAAGATAATGCGACTGAGTTAATTTGCTAATAATTGCATTGTTAGCCAGCCATGTGTTGCTGTGGCTACTAGCTACAAACAGAAGTGGTTTTTATATGTATCGAAAGGGTGGTGGTAGGCACCTACACATTTAGAGTTAGGTTGTAATATTTGCTATGAACGACCGTTGACTTGGCTAACGTTAGACCCGGGATTATTTGCCTGCTAAATTAGCCAATGGTGTTTTAGTTGCAAACTGAAAACCATCGTGTCTTTTATAATGGTACAGGAAAAAAAGATGATTTTAAAAGATGTGTAGCTAGCTAGATGCCCTGATCTCTCTCTTATCCGTGTAGACAAATCATTCTTTCCTGTAGGGTTCCAAGGTGAAGTGGCTGTGAGACTGAGACCTCAGTTTGTAGTCGATGGTTTTACCACTGTGCAGCGAACAAAGTGAACTATTAAACACTGAGCTAACTGGGTCATAATCGGCTAATCCCTGATCGATTCATAGTGTCATTGCATATCGGGCTGTAAACAGTCAGAAATTTGACTGTTCTACATTTTGTGGTCATACATTTTGTGCATTTAACAAGCACATATCATAAGAGGCAATATCTTGACTTGATTCAAAATCTCGCTGCCCTTGTAAAATACTTTGCACTTGTTAAATAATTTCGGAATGGAACTGTCCTTAGATGTCAAAGATACTGTACTATGTATTAAACATTATTTCATAGTCGTACAGAATCATAAAAATGTGTACCTGATGTCACCAATAAGACACAAAAAGAGTAATGTATAGGCTACTCTCTTGTGAGTTGCCAAAATGAAGTTGTTTGGTTCTGAGAAATTGTATTACCACTTGTGTCGGAACTAATTGTTGCTCTTTCTCCTCAGTTCTTTTTGCTTCAGGTGGACTCTTGAAAGTAATTGAAGCTAAAAATGCCAAATGTACCAAAAAAAGACCTCCAACCAGTTCTCCAAAGGAAAGTTGACGAACTGTTCCGCCATTGGATTAGTGAGATGGCCACTCAGGTAATGTTGAAAGACTACCTGAGACTGATAAAGAACGGAGTGTGTATTGATGCGATTTTGGGAGATGAGAGAGACCGTAAACTCACGACTTGCAGTGAAAACAACAACATTTCATCGCCAAAGAATGTGACGGAGAGAGCGTCGTCATCTCTGAGTGGTCCTTCCAGTCCCTCGTCAACAGCCCTGCCCTCAGGGATTGGCGGGAATGCTCGAGTGGCTTCTAGCGGTAGAGTACTGCGCCGATCTGTCAGCACTAAAAAGGTAAGCACAGGCATTTAACACTTTATGTAAACAACTTACTGAGAGAAGGAATCAAACGTGTACATATGTAGACTTTTTTTTTCTTTTCAGTTGCAAAAGTTCTAATTATGTATGGTGTTTGTAAGTAACTTTTTTTATTTATTTGGTTGTCTTCTGTAGTCACGGGAAGACTAAAGGAATTGATGTGCTCAGTTATAAGCTGTTTATAACAGTCCTTGGTACCTGCGGACAGCCACAAACTAGCATATATGTAACATGCTTGGTCTTTATAGAACACTACCACTACAGTTCCTACATGGTAGAAAAGTACCATAGCAACACACATTTAACGCAAAGTTGCTTTGTGTCCTCATGTTGCATTTATCTGCCGCTGACAGGATTGTGATATCCTGTGCTTTTGGCTTTGATTGGAAGATGCGGACTGCACTTTCACTCACTTTAAGCAGTGGGTGCAATGCCACAGGTTCAGGGAAGGCTCCTCTCCAGCTCTGCACTGCATGCACGCTGACTCTGGCTCGGAGACGCCGTTTGTTCCGTAGACGTGGTTTGGCATGGCCCCCTCTCCTCTGCCTGCTGAAGTTTGCCAGGGCTTTTCTTTCTATGAGTGCCAGTCGGGCCCATTTTGAATTATGTGCTCTTCCCAGATTCTCACTAAAGTTGGCAGATGAGCAGGGATGGTAAAGGGTGGACAAGCACTCAATCTAATTATTTAATTTTGTGGTGGGAGTGTAACATAGTGGCTAGGGAACTGGACTTGCGACTCCAAGGCTGCGAGTTCGATTCCCAGTTGGGACACTGCTGTTGTACCCTTGACCCCTTGTATGTAGTTAACCTGATTTTGCTTCAGTAAATGTTTCATGAGTGTAAAGGTGTCTGTTAATTGCATAGAATGGACGTGTAGGAGGGTCATTTGTGAATCTGGGGCTGCATTCGGATCTGAAATTTATCCTTTTTTCCTGTCATTCCCTTCCTTGCTTCAAGGGGGGAATCCCCTAAATGCCAGGATGAAATATGGCAGCCACACCAAGTGTGATTCGGATCCAGTTTAAGAAAGGGGAGGGAGTAATTATATTCCCTCGCTCCCTCGTTTATCCTTCCTTCCACCAAGGGTATAAACTACAAGCTTCCCACAATGCAATGCTCCACATGGAAAAAGTGGGCGGTCACCACAGAACGATGTGACTGTCACATTTCAACTCTATGGTGTTGCACTTCCGAAATGTTGCAAGGGCAGTTCGGTTCCGTTTTTGTTTTTCTCGTCAATCCTCCCTTGCAGAGCACCTTTTAAGTTTGCTTGCTGCACGTAGCAAATCGCGTCACAAGATAGCTCCCTCGAGGGAAGACGGCAAGAGAAGGGAGCGTGTTAAATTGGATTCGAATGCAGCCCGGTAGGATCTTGAATATTTTCTGCAATGCCTATCCATGTTTAAAAACCTGTCGGTCCTGCGTTCGGCCCAGTTTGCGGGTGTGCGTCATTGCCATTCTAGCCAACCCTGAGTGAGTGACGTTTGACCAGCAGAGCTTGCTGTTGTAACCGATGGCATTTCCACTCCTTTTCCCCCCCCCTCTTTCTTGCCACAAGAGGTTGCTGAGTGGCCCTGTCGGGATTGCTCTCGGCTGAGTGGCCCTGTCGGGATTGCTCTCGGCTGAGTGGCCCTGTCGGGATTGCTCTCGGCTGAGTGGCCCTGTCGGGATTGCTCTCGGCTGAGTGGCCCTGTCGGGATTGCTCTCGCTCGCCTTGTGACGGGTGCAGTGTTGTGAAAATGGGTGGAGTGGGAGCCTGGGAGGTGAGGCGAGGCATTGCCATTGAGTGAATTCAGCCCTTGTGTGCTTCAGCCCAACATATCGGGCCTCATTCATGAAGCATTGCTAAATATGCGTGTACATTTATGTCCGAAACAAGTTGGTACAAAAAATTTACGCTGGATTCATCAAACCGTGTGGGAGAGGCTTTTTTCGTATTCACGTACGAAGCGCGTCCAAGTTATTTTGTGATTAGCATAAATCCACGCCCATGAATTGCCTTATATGGAGGCTGGTCCATACCTCGTCAAAATTGTCCAGAAAAAGCAAAGGAAAGAATTATTGCGACACTGAAATCGAAATTTTATTAGCAGATGTTCAATCAAGGAAACAAAAATTATAGTTTAGTATTGTCAGTACCAGTGTAATGACCTGGGAAAGTAAAGGCCTAGCAGGAGATACTATGTACCATCAATGCAGGATCACACCTCACACGAACTGTTAAAGTAGTAAAATAACAAAATAAATACATGGATTAAATTGGAGGCGCAGAAGCGCATAGCTGCACATCTACATCTGCATCAGACGAGCGAGCGCATTGCTTTATCGCAGCCTGGGAATAAATTAAACGTTATTCATTTTGTAATTTTGTTGGCGTTCTGTGCATGTGAGTTGTGGTTTGAAATCGGGTAAGCACATGGGCTAGCCTACTTCATTTTAGAATCTCTCTGGCACGTTCAAATTGCGGTCACATTGATGCGCGTGTCCCACTGGGCAAAAGCCAGAATCATGCTCAGGTTTACGTACCGGGATATTATAATATAGCCTGGCTACATTCTTACCGGTTAAAAAACTTTCACGGTTAAATCAAGTTTATCCGGTTTTTCGCCTGAACGCGAGACGGCGTTTCAAAATAGAAAATGGAGCGGGAAAGGATGCTCCTCTCATTTGTTGGGCAGGCCACAGCACACGCAGATTTAGACTTATATAGATTTAGAAATATTAACTCACCTATTTATTTCCAGCTAATATTATTATTTAAAATCATGTACGTATGTTTTGTCCTTAGAATATTAATAACAATGATAATATTAAAAAAACTTTTTTTTTAATGATTGTGTCTATAGACTGTCATCTCGGCGATATTTTCAAATGTCGCGATATCTGATATTATCGGATATCGTGACAACCCTATTCGGCACAACCTTCCGTTATCCATGTGGGAGAGCACAGACAAGCACATGCTCTCCTCTGAAGCATATCGACTGTCGTTTCTTAAGTGCCTTTATTAGGATGAGTCCCTTCCATGCTGTTTTAAATGCCACCATAAGTTTGGCTTGTAGTTTGAATACTATGGAATGTTTTCATTTGTTCTTAAGTCTGATGCATAAAAAATGGGAAATGTCTCAAATACTTTCTGTGTTTTTCAGTCTGTCAGGAAACCACGTAAGTTGTAAGATCACAAATATGTGATCTAGAATGTTGACTTAGAATTTTCGGGGGGAAAAACTCAAAGGGTTAAAGAGCTGAGCAGAGATCAGTCGAGCGACTGCGAGTGTGTGTTGAACACTTGAGTTTTAAAAGAACTGTGTGAAACACAGGCAGGTTTTTTTTATTTTTTTTTAAGTGACTTAACTTGTAGTCTGAGTTCTAGAGAATTTCTTTGTGTGGTTGAAACCTTTTTTTTTTTTTTTAAAAGAGCCAATTGAGAATAACTGCTGTTGGTCCACTTAGTGGTTGCCTTCATTTTTTTTTTTTTTTGGGGTGGGGTGGAAATGAGGAGGGAGATGTGATGACACAGATACCCAGACAGCTGTCTCCATGTGCCAGAGAGCTCCAGCATGTTGACATATCGGAGACGAGCGCAAATCCAGCAAGGCTGTCCTGGACATATGCTGTGGCAAAAGGAGCATGTCTACGGTCTCCTTTATGAGTTTCTTTATTCACCACTGTGTGGCACTTTAACCTCAATCCATTCTGATTTGAGCCTTTGTTTTATTGGAACAGAAGCTTGTGTTTGTTCAGCCTACGTTCAGCGTTGGTGTACAAAGTCCATGTCGATTTAACGGTATTTGTAGATGATTTAAAATCACGATGAATCGGATATAAAAACAGGTTTGGCTCTCCTTCATTAGGCTACTTGGAACACATTATGTTTGGTGTCTACGGAGATGAAGCAGGATGTTATAAACGCAACGAGTAGTAATTGAGCGACGAAGACATTTAGTGTATCAATATAGGAATATAGCGGCCACCTTTTCATCCAATCTAGTTTTTCTCAGATAACATCTTTCATTAGTCTACAGTCAGATTGTACAATATTAGGCTATATTTGTTTCCATGCCCCGAGTCCGACACCAGTAAACTTGTTGTGCTGTTAGAATAAAAAGGCTGTTGAGGGATATATGGCTACAGCTCACCACTCCGTAGCCTAAGCCTACGCTCCATTCTAGAGTGAACAATAGTTTATCAATAGCACTATTGAATACGAAATATAATTTGTTTAATTAGGCCTGAATGAAATTATATCGTTAGTTGCACTGTTGTCTAACAGAAGGTGGGCTATCAGCGTGGGCTATCAAATCACAGATATGACAATTTTTGTTTACTAGCTGAACATTCTGGCTTTGTGAAACATACCTCAAACAAATTAAATTAAATTATTTTAATTAATGGCATCTTTTTTTCCATATCAAGTAGAGGAAAAATTATGGAATCACTCAATGTTGAGGAAAAAATATCACCTTGTAATTTGCATTTCTAAAACAAATACCAGCACAAGTCTAAAAATGCAAATTAGTCTGCAGTTAAGAGTGCTTACAGACCTTAACGAGCTGTTGGACTTGGCTAATTGAAAGGAAACATGGCCCCAACAAGAGTTGTCAATTGAAACAATGGAAAGGATTATAAAACTCCTTCAAGAAGGGAATCTAACACGGAGTGTGGCAAAAGATGTTGGTTGTTCCCAGTCAGCTGTGTCTAAAATTTGGTGCAAGTATAAACAAAATATGAAGGTTATAAAAGGAAAACATACGGGTAGACCAAGGAAGATGTCAAAGCGTCAGGATAGAAAGCTCAAAGCAATATGCCTTGAAAATGGAAAATGCACAACAAATGAAAAACAAATGGCCGGAAACAGGAGTCAATGTTTCTGACAGAACTTTAAGAAATCTGCTGAATTAAATGGGATTTGCATATGGAAAAGCCAAACGAAAATCAGCACCTAAACGGAAGAAAACAAGGTTACAGTGGGCTAAAGAGAAGCAATCATGGAGTGTGGATGATTGGATGAAAGTGATATTTAGTGATCACAACTCTGTATTGGCCAAAGAGATGATGCTGGAACTTTTGTCTGGTGCCATTCTAATGAAACATATAAAGATGGCTGTCTGAAGAAAACAATCAAATTTCCCCGGTCATTTATGATATGGGGTTGCATGTCAGGTAAACGACCAGGGGATATGGCAATAATTTCCTCAACTATCAATGCACAGGTGTACATTGAAATTTTGGACACTTTTCTCATTCCATCGATAGAAAATAGGTTTGGTGACGAAGTCATTTTTGAGGATGATGATGCATCTTGCCACAGAGCAAAGAGTGTTAAAGCTTTTCTTCAGCAAAGGCATATCAACTCAATGACATGGCCAGCAAACAGTCCGGATCTCAATCCCATTGAAAATTTATGGTGGAAATTTAAAAAATTGGTCCATGACAAGGCTCCATTCTGCAAAGCTGATCTGTCAACCGCTATTCGAGAAAGTTGGAACCAGCTTGATGGAGAATATTGTTTTTCATTAGTGAAGTCCATGCCTCAAAGAATTCAGGCCGTCGTAAAAGCCAGAGGAGGAGCAACAAAGTACTAATTGTGATTTTTATTTTTTTATTATTATTATTGTTTTATTTTTTTGCTGATTCCATCATTTTTTGCTCAATATGGAATGATTCCATCATTTTCCTTTACTTGATGTGGACAAAAAAAAAAGGCCTTTAATTTAATTTGTTTGAGGTATGTTTCACAAAGCCAGAATGTTCAGTTATTAAACAAATTGTTTTGTGTCATATCTGTCATTTGTTTATTTGCTACAAAGTAAAAAAGCTGGGTGAACATCCTCTAAGTGCAGTAGATATGGATGAATATATGCAGTAGATATGGATGAATAACTTGAAGGGTTTCTTCTCCTGACTTATTTTTCCATAGAGTTCAATAGGAAAATTTGTCAGGAGAAACAACCCTTAAAGTGATCCATCCATATCTACTGCATATCTGGCAGCAGAGTGATTGTTTAAGGCTTGTTTGATACCTCAGACCCTTGTTGACTTACAGCCATTTTACCAACCATGTATTCCATACTGTTCCAGCATAATTTACAGCTAAATCTAGTCCCACCCCCCAATTCCCATAGAGATCCATTCAAATGCAGAGATGTTATAGTATCGCTTGTAAGAGTACCAGAAAATAAGATATCAAGAGTCTTTTGATGTTGTTGGGTCACAGACATCAGGAAGTCATGGCATGCAAAGGATATGTGACCAAATATTAAAAATTATTACTTTATTCTATATATAAATGCAGGGGGCCCAATAATTGTGGCCAATGTGGTTTTGTTAAAAATAATTATTTCTTGATGAGGGATTTTTTTTTCTCATAATAAATTAACGTCAATTAAAGGTTGGATTCTTATTGTTTTTTCAGTGTGAGATTAAGCTAATTCACCAAACGGTGAATTTTTTATAACCCTTTTTGCTCATCTTTACAGGGGGGGCCAATAATTTTGTCCTCAACTGTACATCACTTTGGATAAAAGTGCCTGCGAAATTAACGTAATGAATGTAATGTGTCTAGTAGGCCTCCTCGCATTGTGACCTTGATCTATTCTACTGGCTGATGGGACTGGACTGACTTTAGTGCTTCAGTGGCCCAGTCACGTCCGGTCAAAAGGGTTGAATTCTGGGAGGGGTCGGGTCAGGGGTTGGTGCTCAAACCTGCTGTAGGGACATTTCACTTGCAGTGTAAATGCATGTGGGCCTTGTGCTGTGCACCTAGGGGATTATGTGCTTTTCTGTTTTTATCATAGTCCAAACACAAATGTATTTGATTTGTGTGGGTCCTGTCAAAATTTAAGCAGTTGATGTAAAACCAGTTTGGTTCAAAGTTAGGAAGGAGATGTTTGTTATGAGGTCGAAGGTATAATATAGGCCTATATAAGAAATGTATCCATGAAGTAACGTAGCAGAGCACTTTTTGTGTTTAGTTTAAGATTCCAGATAATCTTTCATTATTTTTATTTTTATTTTTTTTGGAAGATGTTTGTAGCCATCAAACTTCTGAGACTATTTATTTTTCTGTGTAAAGTCCCCACCCCCAAATTTGAAGGGCTGGCCTTTCTCAGACACTTCAGAGGTCCTTGGCAGCGTTTGGCAGATGGAACAACTGTTGAACATTTCATACTTTTATGGAGTGACGTAAGCGGCGTACGCCCGAATCGTGTCGCTGAGCATTAAAGCGCTTCTGATCCCTGTCTACGGTAATGCTCTATTTAAAGGAGGCCGCAGAAATCCCAGAATACAAATGCATTCTTCAAAGGATTAGTTGAAAAATTCAATTAACGTCACGCTGATGCTGCCGTGGACAGCTGGTCTAGCTTTGACACAAGACACTGATAAAGATAGCCTTGATTCCCCTAAGCAGGACTTAAGCTGGCACAACTGACTTTGTGGTGCGGTGTTCATGTTTGCCCTCAGCGTCCCAAGAAATAGTTTCAGTCGTACATTAATTACCAGGATAATGGTGATAATTATCTGATCGTTTTGAATAGCGGTCTGCTTTTCTGGAAGTCTATTTATAAATGCACGGGTAGGTTATTACCCTTGAAAAGATGATTGTGTTATGAAATCCGTTCAATGTAAGTATCTGCTGCTGCATCTTGGGATAGGCACACCTGTTTCCATTGCGTGAATAACGCTCAATAAGTTTGACCCGTTTCACCAACAGACGGTAACATGCATTATAATTTGATAAAACTATGAACTAAAAGTCAGTGACTTATGTGGTACAGATGCAGCACAATGGAGGAAACTTCCTGGGTTGTCCTTTGGATTAGTAAGCCACTGTTACAGCAGATGTTTACTTAAAAGGCAAACCACGTAATTGCCGATGTTCTGAAGTTGATTTGCGATGGCCAACCAGGTTTTCTTTTGTTTGTTTGTTTAAACTGACCGTTATATTTGGCTGTATTGCCCAGAGGTTTATATCTTGGCGAACAGATTTTTCTAACTACTAATCTTTGTATTTTTATATTAAAATGTTACGTTTTTGCTGTGATGGGAAAACTAGCTATCCAAGTTGCTGCAGCAGCTAGCTGAAAAAAGGCAAAACAAGAATTGTAAAAAAAGTTAAATAAAAATTTTTTAAAAAGTAGATACCCTAGTTTGTGAACTTGTCTGGCTTGTCCAAAAATACATTATTGTAGGAGCTAATGAAAAAAATCTACTTGCTACTAGACTGTTTTTCACGTCACTAAGTCTGAAAGAAGTCTATTTGGAAGATACAGTCAAGCCGGAAAGTCTCCCCACCCCTTTCACCTTCTCCATGTTTTATTACGTTACAGACTTATACTACAATAGATTGAGTTCATTTTTTACCTCAAACATCTACACACAATAGCCAATAATGATGAAGTGAAAACAGGTTTTTAGAAAATATGCAATTTTATTTTACTGACAAAAATAGGTTATTTAGGGGTTACATATCTGTACACACCCTTAGCCTAATACTTGGTTGCTGCACCTTTGGCAGCGATTACAGATTCAAGGCATCTTGGGAAAGAAGCTACAAGCTTGGCACACTTGTTTCTGGACATTTTTGCCCATTCCTCTTGGCATATCCTTGCAAGCTCCGTCAGGTTGGATGGGGAGCGTCGGTACACAGCCATTTTCAGCTCTTTCCACAGATGTTCAATTGGATTCAGGTCTGGGCTCTGGCTGGGCCACTCAAGGACATGCACAGACTTTCTCCGAAGCCACTCCTTTGTTCTCTTGGCTGTGTGCTTCGGGTCGTTGTCATGTTGGAAGGTAAACCTTCACCCCAGTCTGAGGTCCAGAGTGCTCAGGAGCAGGTTTTCTTCAAGGATCTCGGTGTACTTAGCTGCATTCATCTTTCCCTCTATCAGGACTAGTCGCCCCGTTCCCGCTGCTGAAAAACATCCCCACATCATGATGCTGCCACCGCCATGCTTCACTGTAGGGATGGTATTAGCCAGGTGATGAGCGGTGCCTGGTTTCCTCCAGACGTGACGCTTGGTATTCAGGACAAAAAGTTAAATTTTGGTTTCATCAGACCAGAGAATCTTGATTCTCATGGTTTGAGAGTCCTCTAGGTGCCTTTTGGCAAACTCCAAGCGGGCTGTGATGTGCCTTTTACTAAAGAGGGGCTTCCATCTGGCCACTACCATAACGCCTGATTGGTGGAGTGCTGCCTGGATGGTTGATCTTCTGAAAGGTTCTCCCATCTCCACAAGGATACGCTGGAGCTCTGTCAGGGTGACCCTCAGGTTCCTGCTCACCTCCCTGGCCAAGGCCCGTCTTCCCCGATTGCTCAGTTTGGCCGGGCGGCCAGGTCTAGGAAGATTCTTGGTGGTTCCAAACTTCTTCCATTTACGAATGATGGTGGCCACTGTGCTCTTTGGGACCTGTAAAGCTGCAGAGATTTTTCCCTACCCTTCTCCAGATCTATGCCTTGACACAATCCTGTTTCTGAGGTCTGCAGATAATTCCTTTGACCCCATGGCTTGGAGTTTCTGACATGCACTGTCAACTGTGGGACCTTATATAGGCAGGTGTTGGCAATCCCCAATCATGTCCAATCAATTGAATTTATCACAGGTGGACTCCAATTAAGTTGTAGAAACATCTCAAGCAGTATCAGTGGAAACAAAATGCACCTCAGCTCACTTTTGGGTGTCATATCAAAGGGTGTGCACACTTGTGTACATATGATATTTTACATTTTGATTTTATATAAATTAGCACAAATGTCTAAAAACCTGTTTTCACTTTGTCATTATGGGCTATTTTGTGTAGAATTTTGAGACAAAAAATGAACTCAATCTATTGTAGAATATGTATCTAATATGTATTCAATATGAATCTGTAACGTAATAAAACGTGGAGAAGGTGAAAGGGGTGGGGAGACTTTCCGGCTTGACTGTACAATGCAACAGCAATGTTAAATAACCAGAATTTAGCTTTTTTTAGATCAATTTGTTAATTCACATACTTCATAATTTTCTGTAATCAAAGGCTGGAAAATCTGGAAATGGCCATTGAAATTATATTGAAATGTTATTTTATGCAACATGTTTACTTATTGACAAATGTTGGCTCTGAGAAATTTTCACTCACTGACAGTGAGTTACCGAGTTTTAGTAACGTATCTCACCTCTCACTAATGTTTGTAATACATATATTTGGCTGTAAGTGTGCTCTGTCTAAACAAGAGAACTTATTAAAGTGTAGTTATGAAATCATGCTCAATTTGCAGTTATTTGTAATGATATCTTAGAAAACAGAATTTGATAACTTGTTATGGTGCTTGTGAGTTTAGGTCAAACAAGCATTTGAGAAGAATATTAGACTAGGCTTTCATAAAATGGAAAAATTAGACATGCACATTTCCTCCAAAGCCACACATTGTATAACGTGATATCTGGGTCAGGAGGGTGACTCTTCTGCTTATTTCACAAGAGGCTTAGCCAAAATGCGTCCTAGTACAGACTACTACATTAGTGCAGTAATAAACAATTATATAGGCTCCTTTTGAAAGTGCTAGCCTTATCGTTTTTTTTTTTTTTAGACACGCAGGAGAAACATGGATTGTGAATAACTCTGGTTGCTAAGGAGTAATACTGATATGGGTGTCACGGGTGCATTCAAAAAAGCAATGAGTGCATCCGTCCTCTTTTACCCCAGTCACAGGGCAGCTAGTGTGTTTGTTTGGAGGGGGGGAAGGGGGGGGTCATTTTGTCATACTTAAACGGATGGCTCATTTTCATTGATTAATGTTTTAAAAAGTTATATTAAATATTTACCAGTTTTAGTGTAGATTACTCTTTAGAAACCAGAATTGGTTAGATATGTGGTGGAGTGGAATGTCCCGGAATAAAATGTTCAGGTTTTAGGTGACTTTACTAGAGTAAATCCTCAATTTTAAACGTGTGTTAAAGATCAGTACCTGTTTATTTTATTTATTTTTGTTCTCCGGCACAAATGCTTTGCCATGTCTATGGTATGATATTTAAAAACATGTCAGTCCACTGACAGCTGCTTTCTCCCGTCGAGACGGATCATTGGTTCATTCAGGCCAGTACCAGTTTCCACGGTTACTGCAGAGAAAGCTCTTTTGTTGAATGTTGGTCATTATGAGCAAAATGAAGCCATTCCTCTGTGTAAATTAAACAGATTTTAAAGGCTGAGTTCAATGGAAAAACCTTCAGATCGCTTTTAATTGGTAGAAGATAATTTTTTAAAATATGAATGCTGATTGTTATCGTTGGTTTATTTTTGCCAACACTTCTGTATTTATTTTTCTTTTTTTTTTTTTTTACTAACACGGGGGGACAAAAGTAGATCTGAAATCGTTCTAGGCCTGTTGTTTTTTGTTTTTTTTCCCCGGATGCTTATAAAAACTGCATAATATCCTGTTATTGGAGGATAACAGGAAGTGGAATTCTGAACATTGACTCTGATCTGTGATCTAAAAATACAGCAGGTTTAATCCAGGGATGTGCCTGTCGCGCCCCGCCTCCCCTCTGTCAGCGTGCATTCATTCTCTCTCCTTTCTGCTCTCCTGGCTGAATTCCTTTCTTTTCATAAGATTTCAAATTATTATCATTTTTCTTTTTCTTTTAAGAAAAGGTCCTTTTTAGCAGTGGCCTCTCTCCCCACATATAGTCACTTTAGATGACCGTTCTTATGGGGAATTGATGTAATTCCTGTCAGTCCGAGAACGGATGTGTATAGGGAACTAAAGATAAACTTGTTTCTCCAGATCGTGTTTCTTGGGGTGCCCAAACGGAGAGTGTGAGGTCTTTTAATAGTACCAGACTGGCTGGGGCGTCATTCTTCTAATTCAACCCGCCACATACCACTGACCGGCCCTTATCAACCCTAATAAGAGATGGTATGGCTGGAAGCTCTGGATCCGGAAATAACAATATCGGCAATTTATATGGGGTGTGACATGGATGCTGTTGTGTCCTGCTTTAATCTGCTTCAGCGCCACCATTTACCCCCCTCCCCCCCACATACACAGTTACACACACACACGCACACACACACACACACACACACTCATTAACTTGCAGAAGCGTTCATGCAGTCAAATGAACGCTCATTTAGACAGGCTCTCTAAACTGATGAGCCTTAAGCGTATACAGGTCATGCAGAGCAAGCATTGGCTGCTTCCTTGCAGTGTGAAGCACCAGGCTTTCTGTAATGACAGTGGCGTCCACTGGAAACTCTTGTGTTCTGGAGGAAAGAACAACTGCAGGGATGGCAAACATTGTACAAAGTAGTTATTCTAAAAAGGCTTTAAAAAAAATTTAAGGAAAAACAAAAGTGCAAAGACTTCAAACGAGCAGTTGGCCACGTCTGTCAGAGGAGACGTTTTAAGTCTCTTGTGACAGACGGAGATTAGCAGTGGGGGGGAGGGGGGTTCAGTCCGATGTGTAATCATGACATTCTGCTACATCCCCCAGAGTGAACTGGATCTCCTATCACAGGGCAGCAAAACAACAGGTTTGTTTCTTTACATAACCTTCTATGTGAGCTGTGGAATGCAAACTGAAAAGGCCAGCTCCACACCCCTACTCTCCCCTCAGCCAATAGCACCACACACACACACACACACACACGCGCACGCTCACGCTCGCACACTCTTCCCATCTTCCCCCACTGTGACTTCAGGATAGGGCTTTCTGACTGCAGCCAACTTGCCTTGGATGGTAGAGAAGAACAGACCGAAGCAGAGCTGCTTGGTGGAGTACTGCGGGAGGTGAAAGACACAGCTGCTGTTAGCGGCTAAGCGGCTCCAGCTCTGGTAAACAGGGAGCGCGGGGAGCGTCTGCTGGGGACCGGACAGGGGGAGATTATCTGGGCGCGATTACCGGAGGGAGCCCGCAGCTGGTCCGTCCAACCGCCCGTGGAGCTTTCTGTCACGGCCGACGTTATGAGGATGAAGGACCTCTCTCTACGACAGGACCCTGACTTGAGGAAGGAGCTGGCCCTGCTGGCCCGCGGCTGTGATTTCGTACTGCCCTCCCGCTTCAAGAAGAGGCTGAAAGCCTTCCAGCAAGGACAGGCAGGTCGTCTCAAATTTATCAGCGCAAAAAAAAAAAAAAGGCAGTTTGCTGGGAGTTCTTTTTTTTGTTGTCTCTTAGGGCTTGATGTAGTAAACTTTACTTTTTTACTTTACTGTCACAGCACTGTTAGTTTTATTTTTATTTTATTTTTTTATGAGAGCGGAATGGGATCTAGCTGCCCGTGGTTACAGTATTGTCTTTCCCGCATTGCCCTGTTCAGTGTGTAAAATTTAAGAGGGATTAGCGGCCCTGTTCAGTGTGTAAAATATCAGCGGGATTAGCGGACCGTGCTCCGGACCCTCCTGGTGTTTAACATTGAAAGGGGCCTGGCGGGACTGCGGCTCGGCGGGAGGTGTCTGTTCCCTTTTATAGACATGTCTGACACTGCGGGAGGAAGGGAAAACTTAAAGCGTTTATCTTGTCCTGTGCCAAGTTACACTGAGCAGAATCTCTGCTGGCACGTCAAAAAGTTTTCCCCTTTCCAGATTTGAATGGAGTAATAGTAGCGTGATATGGGGGGGGGGGGGGGGCTTGCACATGGTGTGTTTACAGCTCATTTCTCTCATTTCCCTTTTTAAAAAAAACAAAAAACAACTGACAAAGTCCAGGACAGTATTTATAAAGTGTAACTGAAAGTTCCAGGGCAGGGAGGGCTCATCCAAGCCAATATGTCTCATGATACTTTGGGTTCTTCTGGTGAAGAGGCCGGCCGCTCCACTGTGAAGTTCGACATGGGTATATTTCGGGCAACCATCATGTTCAGTATTTTTTTTAAATATACATTTTATAGATTTTTTTTTATTTACATTTGTAATCTCACGTTAGTCATACGCATGGACAGTAGCAACTCTGCTTATCCACTTTGCAATGTTTGGATTGCTAGTTTCGCAGATCACGGTGTAGTTTTAATTAATGCGGTGTAGTGAATCTGTGCGAGAGCACGTATGGCACTATGCAGTGTGTAGTGTATTCCAAGTCCCTCAGATTGCTGAGACTAGTTTAAAGTTTATTAAGAGGTTTGTTTCAGCTCATGATAAGCTTATCTAACTATTACAATATTTGACTGGGATTAATGCTTTGAGCATTTGTTTAATAATAAGTGTGTTAAGGAGCGCTTCATAAAATGTTCACACAATATAAGCGAAATATTATAAATGCAATTTTAATTGATTGTTTGCAAAGTTATCATTAAACTGGTACTATTTCATGCTAGGATAAACCGCTTATGACAGTGCATCACTTCAACTACTTCAGAATGATTAGGCTCTGCTGCTTAAAGGTTTCTGAACAATATAAATGTAAAACTTTGTGCCTTTTCAAGTAATTTAAAAACCCTTCATGAGTTTAGGCCGTTACATTATTAGGTCCATAGTCTGGCTTCCATAATGTGGCTCATTTAACTTCTATTATCATGCTTGATGATTACCTTAATGGACACGCCTGGAGGTCCATTATTAGTATTATTAGTATTATTATTATTATTATCCTTTATTTTTACAGGTAGTCTCATTGAGATCAAGATCTCTTTTACAAGAGAGACCTGCGAACAAAAATAAAAACATGTATAAAACTTAAAAACAAGTACAATTCAGCCACGTAAACATTCAGCATTCAAACCGCATGCAGGGATATATCGAAGGAGACAAGTACATACAACATTAAGAAAGTCCATGTTAAGCGTTTCTCGTCTCCTCGGACTGGAATGTCCAGCCCTTTATAGTCCACGGCGGAGAAATGTCCCTCTCCCGGACTGGAAGCCCCGCGCCGAGCGGAGATGGCGTCGGGACACACAAAACCACGACACAGCTGCGCCCTGCCGCCGCTGAAACATTTTTTTGGGTTTTAAGTTACCCATCTGCGCCACGCTCGCGGGACAGCCATTCTCGTAAAAGGCAAGGGGGTCAGGGAGGGCGGAGGTCTGGGGCTCTGGAAATGCGCACAGCACAAGGGGTTAATGAAGGAAGTCCTGGAACAAATTTGTTTAGGTCGTGGGTATCCCTGGAATATTTTTAAATCATGGGTTGGCGATCTGGAAATCTCAGTGAAGCGCAGATTGGGTGGTTCTGTGGTTTTTGTCCATTTTATGCCTTGTTGTTGTTGGTACGGCAGGGTTCCCACGCGTCCTGGAAAACCTGGAATTTTGTTGACGCAGTTTTCCAGTCATGGAAAATGAGAAAATCGCCATAATGTCCTGGAAAATATTTTTTGTACAGTATCTATAAAAGCGAACCACTTTAAAGGTTAGAGTCTGCAACCGCGATCCACACACAACCCCCCCCCATCTCTGCGATCACAATCTATTACGGATTTTGGTCAAATAAAATGTCCTGGAAAATGTGTTGACAATAGTGGGAACCCTGTACAGTCTCTGAAAATGTTAACTGGCTACAAAGACACTTGTTGGGTTGGTGTGGTTGAGTCCTTTTTCAGCGACTCGAGGACTATTCGTCTTTAGTTTAACATGCAACCCTGTGTGCCACATGGATCCTGGCGCTTTTAGTCTCCTGACACTGACATTGATGAATCGGTTGTTTGGCGAAGCTGGTGTTTAGCAATGTCTTGCACTACGTGGAGTCTCGGCAAGTTATTAATATTCATGTTGGCCTTTAATCAGTAGCTTTTGTGTGTGCCAGGAATGGCTTCAGTGAGAGTGATGGGTTCTGACTGTGGTCAGACCAACAAAGTGTCACTGGATATCTCTATCCACTGTCTCCTCCCTGACCAAACTTGGCTGTGGCTTCAAGTCCTCCTTTGGTACTCAGGCAATCCTTTGCGGCTTTCTCTTGTGGGCGGTCCTTTGTTTCTGCAGCCCACAGCTATACCCAGTCACGGCTCGGTAACGTGTTTAACAGTTAATTTAAGGTCCATTAAAATGTAGCCCGATCATTTTTAACAGCAGACCGTTGTCTCGAATGGTCGGTTGACCTGGAGTAAATGCGGCTGCCAGCCGACAGTTTGGCTGCTGCTTCCGAAAGGAGAAGGTTTGTGACGTCCAAATCAGTCCAAATTTTAAATGCAGGGTGCAGAGATATTAGTCATTGCCTATGTTTTTCAGTTGGGTGCATTCTCCTTACTGTGCTGCTAAGTGCGGTAGCCATGCAGCTGCTTTTTCTACTTGATACAACCGACCCGCCCCATTTGGTAGCAAATCATTCCGTGTTCTATATTGGTATGTCTTTGCATTGCTTGCTCAGATATGTATGTTTATTTATACCTACTGTTCTGTCCAAATATGTTTTTGATTCAGTGGGTGGCAGTGTGTTCTTCAGTATTAACCATTGCTCCAGTCCACCTCTTCTAAAATGGCCCTTGGTGTTGTGTTTCTCCCAAACCTCATGTCACATCACACGTTTTAATTGAAAGCCATTGCAGAAAAGGCTCACAGAAATAGGATTTGTAGAGCAACAGTGATTCTTTTTAAATTTGAGCAGAGAAATGTGAGCTGTGGATGAGCTCCCTGCTAACGGTGTTTATTTCTGTCTCTCTTTGGCAGGTACAGGTCAAGAAAAAGGAGCCAATTACACCAGCATTAAGTGAAAGCATTCCAAAGTTCTACTTCCCCCGAGGACGACCCAAAGCCAATCTCAACATTGACACACTCATTTCCAAGATTGAGAAAATATTTTCACAATTCCCAAATGAAAGGGCGACCATTGAGGACATGGGGAAGGTTGCCAAGGTAAGTGTGATTTGTAACATGGCTAGTCTCTAGTCACACAGCAAAATCATTTTCATTAGCGTAATTAACTGAAGCTTAGAACTGTTCACAAGTTTGACCTTTTTTTTTTCTCCCCCTAACCAATAAAAAATACCATCACCTGCACTGAGGTATGCAACTGGTGACCCGAAAGGGTCAAAATGAAATGAGTGGCTGGGTTTCCTTAAGGAGATCTGCGTATGTGAACTCTATTATCACTGTAAACTGTGCCATTTACAGATATAATCACAGCTTCTCTCCTGTCTATTCGCGTCACAGCTTAAGTAAACGGCGTGCAGCATTTGACCACTTCTCAAATCCAACAGGGCTCTCACCGTCTAGACTATTTTACTTTTCGATCAGAGCTGGTAAAGTGACAGATGTAAAGTTTCACTTTTCTGAACAAATTTAATAGTAAAATGGCCACTTGTATATTTTGTTGGGCTTGCTTGGGTCTGCTTGCAAAAAAATAAAAAAAATAATAAAAACATATGGTGGCTTCTCAAGAATGACACTGCGATTAAAGAAATCCTACACGACTACTTCTCAGGAATTAAACTGGGTTTAAAAAAACAAAAATGTTTTAAAAAAGCTTGTTCTTTCACTTAATTTCTACCAGAATGAGAATTCACTGAAGGAATGCCTGTGGATAATAATAATTATATTAATACAACTTTATATAGCACCTTTCAATCAATAGAGCATAATGCACTTTACAGCCTGCTAATGAAGTGGTTAAACATAAAACGTCACAGGAAATGGAAAAAACGATAGACAAAAACTGGAAAAAAGGATGGCACTGAAGAGCCAGGTTAATTTGAGTTGCTATTAATGTATTGTTATTAATATATGGAAACCTTTTCTCTGATAGGTGCAGGAACACATTTTCCCCACAAACAGTTGCTTGCACATTATAAAGATGTGGGTACCTTTTAGTTTAATGCAGCTGTGAGTCGATTGAGTCATCTAGCCCTGTGGTAAAAATTGACCTTATGCTTTCTTTCTTTTCTATTTTAGTTTGCAAAGTGTTCGCACTGAATGGCAGGCCTATCTTTTTTTTTTCTTAGATTTTAGTGGTAGTTCAGCAGACGACTGAGAAAATGTTTTGCAGGTTTGGAAAGGAAGTAGTGTGAATTTTGCAGAATTGCATGTTATCCACAATGCAGCGTTCAGGTGGATTTGCAGAGACAGCCTTGTGTTCTCATGCTTGTAAATGAAAAAATTTAATAAAAATAATTAAAAGAATTCCTCCTTTCTGTGCCTGCTTTAAGAATCTCATTCACCATTTTTACTTTGAGGCAAATGATTTCAAATTTTCAGATTATCCCCCCCCCCCTTTCTTTTTTTTTAAACTCACTTTTTCTTTGGTTTCACATTAAGTTCCATTAATTGCCAATTCTCTCTTTTCTGTGAAAGAGACAATGTGGGTAGCCTGGTGCTGGCTGCCCTGTGGAATGAGTCTTTGCTGAGGCTCTTCTTGTGCTTGCAGGCCTGCGAGTGCCCGCTCTATTGGAAAGCCCCATTGTTCTACTCCGCTGGAGGCGACAGGACGGGATTTGTGTCCGTGCACAAGTTCATCGCCACGTGGAGGAAGTAAGACAGTGGTCTTTTTGTTTTTTGTTTTTTCTGGCTAGCGCTCTTGGCTAAACAATAGCCACAGCCTATAATTGGTGCATTTATGAACGTTTTTTTTTTTTAATGTAGCTGGTTTTTTTTATGGTCATGGGGTTGTAAGAGAAGGATCTCATTCTTCATTGTGTCGTATGCATTTAGTAAGTACACCGCACGGGTAGTATGTTAAATCTGCAGAGAATATGGAATTAATGGGCCACTTGGAATATACACTATTCTGACGTTATGTAATACCACGTAGAATCAGTCCGTTAATTAGTTAATTCTGTGTTGTCAGTTATGACATGGGTCAGTACTTTGATTTCTATTTGAGAATATGGATAGAATGGCAGTACTGTATTTGGAGGGAGTGAACTCCGTACTGTTCCCTTTGGTGGGAGGGGCCGTCTGAAAACCCATCTGTTCCTGCTTTTCAGAATTCTGCAGACCTGTCACGACGACGCGTCCAAATTTGTTCAGCTTTGGCCAAGCCTGGCTGTAATTATCTGGAACAAGAAGACTTTATTCCATTCCTGCAGGTACGGGGCTGTGGTTGGGTGTGTGGGTGTGGCTGGGCCGGGCCTCCCTGTGTCCTAGGACTCGGGTCTCTGAAGTCGATGGCCACTGATAGAAGAAGAAGAAGAAGATGAGGAGGAGTGGACCATTTCTTTTTGAGCATTTTGAAAAGGGAGGTGGTTTGGGGGACTGTTACAGTCTTCTCCCATGGAAACTACCCCATCACAATTGTTAAGAGTCATTTAAAAAATAAAAATAAAAATGATGCCCATTTTGCATTAGTAAGATTGTTTGTGCATGGCCAGGGTAGTACTTTGCTCCACACAATTACGTACAAACCCCAATTCCAAAAAAAGTTGGGACAGAATGTAAAATGCAAATAAAAGCAGAAAGCAGTGATTTGTAAATTCTCTTTTACATATATTTAATTGATGGTAGAAAGAAAAGATATTTAATGTTTTACCTTATCAACTTTATTGATTTTTGCAAATATACGCTAATTCCCAATTTGATGCCTGCAACACATTCCAAAAACGTTGGGACAGAGGCAACACAAGACTGGGAAGGTTGTGGAATGTTTATTAAAAAAATAAAAAAAACGGGTGAATAGGTAACAGCTGATTCTATCATGACTGGGTATAAAAGGAGCATCCACGAAGGCTTGGGCGTTTAAGAGCAAGGATGGGTCGAGGTTCGCAACTTTGCGAAAAACTGAGCGAATAGTCCAACAGTTTAAGAACGTTTCTCAACGCACGATTACAAGGAATTTATGGATTTCACCATCTACAATCCATAATATCATTAAAGGATTCAGAGAATCTGGAGAAATCTCTGTGCATGAAGGGCAAAGCCAAAAACCAATATTGAATGCCTGTGACCTTCAAAAAAAATCTGCTCTTCAAAGGGTTAAACAGTGGGATCTGCTGTGTCTGTGTCAAACCAATCATTGGTATTCAGGATGCCATAGCAACCCAGGCCTGCAGGCCTCCAGCTGTTGTACAGTGGAGATGCATTCTGGCACCCGTAGTTTAATTTGTATCTCTCAGGCTCCACAATTGCTTTGACTGTTTTGATGAATGAAATAAGAATTGCTGCAGAGTCGATCTGAACACCCCCCCCCCCCCCTCCCCGGATTCATAAGAGGAATGATTTATGTGTTTTTCTATTATTTGACTTTGCGAAGAAAGGGTCAAAGAGCATCGTGTTCATCTGAAAACGCTGCAAGAAGCTTTAATTTTATTGCCACACGCGCATATACGTCAAAAATTGGAAATTGGAAAAGGAGGCAACAGTGGCTTTCATTACCTGCAGTATGAAAGGCTTCATATGGATGCATGGGCCGTAAGGGAGCAGGAGCCATGTTCATTCTTCACTAAAGTCCCTCATTCTAGGCCTGAGTACACTGCAGGTTCTTAACCCAACGCACAGAGTTGGTACTCTGATTGGGAAAACCCAAGGACACTGCGTAATTGCATTCATAGTTGTCAGGCTTTCTTTGTGTTGTGTCCTGCGCCACGAGGCACGTATTCTACCCCACACGTTTTTGTTTTCACCTGATTGCGGTGTGGGAAAGAGCTAACGCTGTTTAACGACATGTTTTTCAGGATGTGGTAAACTCGCACGCTGGTCTTGTGTTTCTGAAGGAAGCTTCTGATTTTCATTCTCGCTACATCACCACAGTAAGTAGTGAAGGCCGTACACTCTCCTTTTCACTTGGAACCCTTAAAATCTCAATCATCCAGTCAATCTAATTTAACGAACAATGAAAGTATCTGTTCTCTTCCAGATGTAAATGGTTAAATTGTACAAATCCCTGTGGAGCTATGCAGCTTTCCATGTTAGTTATGATTTATAAGGGAGTTAAGGTGACTTCATTTTTGTATTTAAAGTTCAAAGCCATGTTTAGTGCTATAATGTACAGCACTTTGAGCTGTATGTCTATGTATAAAAGGTGCTTTATAAGTAGTTTATCAACATGTTTTGTAGCTGAGCCACAGAATAACAGTTTAACAGTGTGGTGTCGTGGACATTATATCAGCCTAACAAAAGAAATGTACTCTGATTTTAATTTTCTCATTGCGTGTACCATTTCCATCGGATTTAATGGTGTTTCACAGTTTTCACTGTTTTTTCATCGGCAGGTTGTTCAGAGGATATTTTACAATGTAAACAGGTCATGGACAGGAAGAGTCACATGTTCAGAACTCAGGAAAAGCAGTTTTCTACAGGTTTGTCCATTTTTCCTCCTCGGTTTTATATCAGTTATTATGCACTATACTCTAGCAACTTGTTCCTAACTGAATTCGCAGGCAAACTGTGCTGAGTAAAACCCAGAAACCCCCCCTCGAATGAGGAACATATGAACTAGCAAAAACAGTGCCGGGTTTTACGCAGCGCAGTTAGCCAGCTAACTCTGTTAGCCGGCTATGAGGAACAGGGCCCAGGTCTTAAGATTCCATGGTTTCCATGGAACTGTTTTTGTGTCGGTAAGTTGTGTGGCCTGCACTGCATGTCCTGCCGGTCATGTTCCATCAGTCCTCCTCACCTTTACCTGCACAGCTGAGAGTGCTCGGGTGTATTGAAGAGATTAAAAGAAGCAGACCACTTGGGGTGGCATTAAAAATGTTCAATTTTACAGTAATATTCAATGTTTTTCTGGCTAACTTGTAACACAAGTTCAGTTTTGCTCTTAAGATTTTGGCTGAGCCGAATCTTGTCTTTACCACTTCCGGCGCAACCAGAACACAGAGCAATTAAGGCTTGTGTCCGTCACTGCAGTCCAGTTATTTCTCAGTAAATGTTATTCAGCGCAATCATTTTTTTTACTACTTCACATTTTGGTAGTGGGAAGACTCACTTATCCAAGCTTACAGTCTTATACATACAGGGTCCATTTATACAGCTGGATAATTACTGACGCAAATCCAGGTCCTACTGCCCTGCTCAAGGGCGCGACCTGAGAATGGAACGTATAATCTCGAGTTAACAACCAGCTCGCTAAATTGCGCTACACTGCCTCCCTAATTTTATTTTTTTAAATGCATATGTTGTACCCAAACAGAATGTGGCCCTGCTGGAGGAGGAAGATGATGTTAACCAGCTCATAGAGTATTTTTCCTATGAACATTTCTACGTCATCTATTGTAAGTTCTGGGAGCTGGACACCGACCACGACCTGTACATAGACCAGAGAGACCTCGCTCGGCACAACGACCAAGGTACTTCTCCCTGCCCTCCATCACCCCAGTGGTCGCTTCATTGGCGTAATGTGAGAATGTGGTGGTACTGTTGGCCACTCACACAATATAAAACCGCAAGGGAAATCTTCCGTAGACCTCTGGGTTTCCATACCACATGTGTAACTGTTTGAGTTGTGGCACAATGGTCTTTTGTTCCATTAGTTTAGCCATTCCCTTTGTGACTTTTCTGGGTGCGGCAATGTCCAAAACCAAAAACAATGACTGGGGTATCAATGAAATGAAAAATAAAAATGGATTGAATAATTTCACTTTCTTCAGTCAAGCTGACTTGCTTTCCTGCTTTATGGATATAGTGCAGTTCAGAATACAAATGATATTCAATCCTGATTCTTCTTCTCTTTTTTTTCTGTCAGCCATCTCCCACAAGATAATTGAACGGGTATTCTCAGGGACTGTGACCAGGTAAGTTAAACGTAGCTCTTGTTTTTGTGCAACAGATTGGATCAGTTGTGACTCACACGTAGTCACTGACGTAGTGTGTGACTGCCGGTCCTGAGTCTGTCTTTCCTCCAGGGACAAGAGGGTGCACAGAGAGGGGAGAATGAGCTATGCAGACTTTGTGTGGTTTCTCATCTCCGAGGAGGACAAGAGAACCGCCACCAGGTGTGCTGTTATCGCCGCGATCATCCGATAGGTTTGCATAAAAACGTGCCACCAGTTTCCGCTGGAGCATCAACAGGTTTATTTAGCATCTGCAGAGAAAGGAGAACAGGGAGGATGAGAATAAATTGCATTTAACATTTAGCATGTAGCTATATATTAAACAATGTAGCTTATAACATTAACATATTAACATGTAGCTTATAACATTAAACAATGTATATTACAAATCTTTCTCCTACTTCATTACAATATAAAGACCTTTGGTTATCAATATTTTATGTGATACTCGAGCCTCCGTATATTGTTTATACTGGATATTTTTCACCCCTGGGTTACCTTCCCTGGGGCCTGTTTCACAAAGCAGGATTACGGAGTTAGCTGGATAACTGCACTGAGTAAAACCCGGAATCCTCCCAAATTAGGAACATGGAGTCAAGTAAAAAGAACTGTTCCGGGTTTTACTCGGTGCAGTTATCCAGCTAACTCGGTAATCCTGCTTTGTCAAACGGGCCCCTGATAACAAGTAAACCGGAGCTCAGTTGAGCTTTCGAACGGATCGTCTGCTATGCAGTATAGAGTACTGGTTTCGTTGCATGGATGGTCTGCTATAACTGAGCCCATGATGAATGTGTTCCTGCTCTGCAGTATAGAGTACTGGTTTCGCTGTATGGATTTGGATGGGGACGGAGTTCTGTCCATGTACGAGCTGGAGTACTTCTACCAGGAGCAGTGCCAGAAGCTGGAGACCATGGCCATCGAATCCCTGCCGTTTGAGGACTGCCTCTGCCAAATGCTGGACCTAGTGAAGCCTGCAGTCCCTGGTAACGGCCCGTCAAAGCCCTGGACCGCCAGGCCCATCGCCATAAAAAACACGGTCACGTACTGTAGGACACATGAATCCAAATCGACCGTGTGATTCCATCTCACCCCATGTGTTAGGGTCATCTTTCCATATATTTTCTGTTTTGTTGTTGACGATGGCAACATGCTTAGTAATGTTACACTTTTTGTTCAGTATTTAGTTGACCCTTTTCAAGTGTAAATGATTTAGGAGGTGCTCAATAAAAACATTTTTTAAACTTGATTTCACTGCTTTCAACACTGCTGTTAGTTGTTTACATTACTAAATGCATGAGATATTTACAATGTGGTAATCACACATTTTAAACGATGTACCCGAAACTAAACATTTCTTGTCAGCGCTGTGTGCAAAGATAACCTCAGTGTGTTCTACATTGCATCTTGGTCGCCTGAACTGCCAAGATGTTTTGGTTTGAAGTGGTTTTGCATGCAGCTTGCATAACCTCAAAATATCAGCCCTGCCCAAAACAACACAAATACGCCCACACTTGAGCATACCTTTTTTTTTTTGTGGTGTGTGAAAGGACACGACTCAGGCTGCATTGTGCTTATGTAGAACACTGCATGCTAGCTAGAAGTATTCTTGTGTTCTTGGTGTTGAGACGACCTACCAAAGTCTTTGCCCCCAGTTTATTTTGTCTTGAAAATACTGGTCCATAACGTGCAACCTTAGCTTCCTGTTGCTGATATTTATCCTGTGAAACCTCAATTAAAAAATATACTGTATTATGTGGTGGGTTACATTGTATAATCTGTTTAGCTTTTTAACGTTCAGATCACAAAGGGTCAGGATAGGTGACAAACTGAGTTGGTCTTAAGTACGGGATAACAACAAGGTTGTATTTTAAGCCCTTTGATCTGTTCTCTTTGTACACATGACTTCACTGCACTTTATGATCAGAATATTATTGCAAAGAAACACTGACACAACTGCAATGGGGCTGATCATCTCAGACGACAAGTCTTTTTACCGGACGGAGGTACACAATTTGTTTAGCTGGTGCGAGTTAAATAATCTTATTAGACCAGAGAGTTAATAATGGATTTCTGTGGGATGGCTGACCATGGATCTATTCTACTCTACTATTCTACTAATGTCTGAGTATTGCGCTGTCTGATCTCAGCTGGCTTAATGACAGCGGCTCTATTATTAACACGGCCCAACAAGGATAGCACCCAGGATAGCAGTGTGCTACATGGCTTTTTATAAAAGGTGTCATTAAATGGTCAACGAGTCGCTTCAGTAGCAGTTTCTAAGCGCTATACATATTTATAAACCGCTGCATAAGCACTTGCGTTTTACTTGCATGTCATTGTTTTTGTCACTTTTTTTTTTTTTTTTTACAACGCGTGTCCTATCATAAAAGTGCGCTCCATTTTGTTTGCTGGGGAGTAGTTCTTGCTGTGCGGTTTGTTATTTTATCTGTTCAAGAGCTCTGCACTTTTTAATTCCAATGTGCTTGACCACAAATGGCAAATTAAACTGACTCGACTCTCTTGGCATAGTACATTAAATTACATTTGTGTCATCGGTTTCATTGCCATTTATGGAAGAAGTAATATCATCATCATCCATTGAATGTGCAGATATTATCCTCCTTAATTTGGCATCCCCCGATGTTCTCAGGAAAGATCACACTCCATGACTTGAAGAGGTGCAAGCTGTCCCACGTGTTCTTCGACACATTCTTCAACATCGAGAAGTACCTGTACCACGAGCAGAAGGATCCATCCTCCATTGTCGGGGTAATGAATTCACCTGGGCTGTGTCCCAATCAGCACCCTACCATACTATTAAGTAGGCTTGTTGAGTAGACAGGACGAGACTCATTAAGTCGGCGGTTTCCATGACTACATTCGGGAGCACACTTCAAGGAGTACGCAAACATTTTTGTCGCATAAATATGAGGCGCAGCTTCGTTTTAAAAAATGAGGCGCAGCTTCACTGACGTTTTCCTTCAATAACAAAAACGCCATGTGATATGTCCGCGCAAGGGTGGGTCATCTTACAAACTATCTTTTTATATTCGTTAATTCTATCTTCTACACTTTGTAACCATTGTCATATGTAAACTGATTGATATTTTCATTAAAAAATGTTTAAAAAAATATATATATATTAGGAACTACTTCCTCACTAGTTTGGAAAGAGTTTTGCAGGATTTCTTTTGCACACTGCTTGCAAAGTGAGAGGACAGGGCACATAGTAGACAGGGGTCTGAGTGAACAGGGGTCATATTCGGTCACGGCCCTGGAGTTCCATGTTAACAAAGGCGGAGTGAATGGGGGCTGATGGGTAATGGTCTGTGTCCCTCCCAGGAGGAAGAGACTGAGTGCCAGGAAGTGTCTGACTGGGAGAAGTACGCAGCAGAGGAGTACGACATCCTAGTGGCAGAGGAGACCGCCAATGAACAGCACAACGATGGGTGAGACTCCATGTCTCTGTTCCTGTACACTACTAAAAAACCTTACTGCACCGCTTAATTACCATGCGTATATTGGTGCACCTAGTTAGGTGGTAAATATCATGTCCTGCTGGGTGTATGGAATCTAGCATTGTGTTTTTAGGGTAGGAACAGGCAGGCTTGATTGACAGGTGCTGTGTGGCAATTCTAGGAGTTCCACTGGGGCAGGAGGCAGCCGAACAGGTAAGACACGCGGGTGTAGGGCTGGGCAGGTAAGACACGCGGGTGTAGGGCTGGGCAGGTAAGGCACGCGGGTGTAGGGCTGGGCAGGTAAGACACGCGGGTGTAGGGCTGGGCAGGTAAGGCACGCGGGTGTAGGGCTGGGCAGGTAAGGCACGCGGGTGTAGGGCTGGGCAGGTAAGACACGCGGGTGTAGGGCTGGGCAGGTAAGGCACGCGGGTGTAGGGCTGGGCAGGTAAGACACGCAGGTGTAGGGCTGGGCAGGTAAGACACGCGGGTGTAGGGCTGGGCAGGTAAGACACGCGGGTGTAGGGCTGGGCAGGTAAGACACGCGGGTGTAGGGCTGGGCAGGTAAGGCACGCGGGTGTAGGGCTGGGCAGGTAAGACACGCGGGTGTAGGGCTGGGCAGGTAAGACACGCGGGTGTAGGGCTGGGCAGGTAAGGCACGCGGGTGTAGGGCTGGGCAGGTAAGGCACGCGGGTGTAGGGCTGGGCAGGTAAGACACGCGGGTGTAGGGCTGGGCAGGTAAGGCACGCGGGTGTAGGGCTGGGCAGGTAAGACACGCGGGTGTAGGGCTGGGCAGGTAAGGCACGCGGGTGTAGGGCTGGGCAGGTAAGGCACGCGGGTGTAGGGCTGGGCAGGTAAGACACGCAGGTGTAGGGCTGGGCAGGTAAGACACGCGGGTGTAGGGCTGGGCAGGTAAGACACGCGGGTGTAGGGCTGGGCAGGTAAGACACGCGGGTGTAGGGCTGGGCAGGTAAGGCACGCGGGTGTAGGGCTGGGCAGGTAAGACACGCCGGTGTAGGGCTGGGCAGGTAAGACACGCGGGTGTAGGGCTGGGCAGGTAAGACACGCGGGTGTAGGGCTGGGCAGGTAAGGCACGCGGGTGTAGGGCTGGGCAGGTAAGACACGCGGGTGTAGGGCTGGGCAGGTAAGACACGCGGGTGTAGGGCTGGGCAGGTAAGGCACGCGGGTGTAGGGCTGGGCAGGTAAGGCACGCGGGTGTAGGGCTGGGCAGGTAAGACACGCGGGTGTAGGGCTGGGCAGGTAAGGCACGCGGGTGTAGGGCTGGGCAGGTAAGACACGCGGGTGTAGGGAAATTTACAGTAAAAGTCGAGCTGCACGCATTAATGTAGTGGCATGCAGTTTGCAAAATGATTAATCGATGCAATGAGTCTAGTACACACTACAGGATATTTCCCCCCGATTATAAACTCTCAATTGCACTCCAGTTTGTTGCAGCTCTCAAACAAATTCGGCACATGCCTGCTGAAGTCGTATCTTTGGATTGGATAGTCTTTATTGTCCCCGAGGGGCAATTTGGTTTGCAAACAGTAGTTCAACACAACCAGTGCACATCATAACCTTTGATAAATAAAAGACATAATACATACAATATAACGTACAGTAGATGTCATCATAATAGAATTGCAATGAGCTATATAAACAAAACACATTACATCCATGATGACTCCTCGTGGTTAAAAGACGGTTAGAAAAAAACACCATTCACACGACGGACTGGTTAAAACACTGTTTAAAGACAAACACAGGTGCAGCGCCACAGTGTGTTTATCAACTTAATGCACCCAGCATGTCAGGTCCTATGCACCCAGCATGTCAGGTCCTATGAGCGGTTATTTGTGACAACAATTGCTCCGGCGAGCAACTTCTGGGCATTTTGGAAATTCTTGCCGATTCCTTGGTGAGCATCACCTTTCAGGGGCTCGGGTGAACAACCAGCGTCCAGCAAAAAGGCATTGAAATTATCACCAATAATTCCTGTTCATTGTAGAGTTGGTCTCAGTAAGAGAGGTACTTCAGCAGCCAATGGCTGTGTGTGATTCAGGAACGTAATCTTGTTCCCACTAAGCACAAAATGTGGAGTTTTAACATCAATGCTGGACCGAAACTAAGCTGTGGTAATATAAGGGTTTATTTAAGGTTGCTAACCTCTCGATACAGACATTGGCTTTGCGTCGTGGTCGTACTGTGTGGGAGAGATTTCCAAGAACTGTGAAGCAGGTTCTTTTTAATTTTTATTTTTTTTTATTTTTAACTTGTTTACTGACTCACTACTGCACTTATTTATTTATTTAAATAACCCTTTCATATGTAGTGCAAGTACTAGCTTAGCATTGATCATAAAATGAACCATCTACAGGCAGGCTTGGTAAGGTTTGGTAGTTTGGGCAAGATCCACATAAAACATCGCATGCAAGATTTCACTGCACGCTTCAACGTTAACATAATTTTGACTTAATTAAATTCTCAATTGATATAACTGGCTGTGGCTTGTTGAAGTCATGTTTAAGAGGTCAAATTGCTGTTTTTGGAATATTAAAAGGATGTCGTCATTGTAATGGAGGGTGACATGGTTGACTGCCCTTGTGGTAGAACACAGTGGGTAGACTGAAGGTGTGTAAAAGATTAGTGAGCGTGCTCTGAAACTGAACCCACGTGCAGAGCTTACCTGGACATCACTACATTACTGTGCTGAACAATAAAAAAGACTTAATCAGTTGCGCCTTGATCTGTTAAAAGGGTAATGTTGTTTTTCGGTGGAATTCCCCTTTCAGTGGGCATGACTACATTACCGTGCTGAACACTAAGAAGGTTTGTCTGATTCCAGTAACTGGGATCACAACTTCTGAATGTCCTGTAGTTCAGGGCGGGTAAAAAAATTAATAATAAACTGGCTTTCTGTTTCATTCTCTCTAGGTACGACGATGCCATTGACCCAATAGAGCATCACATCTCTAACCAGTTAGGCCTACAGACAGAAAAGAGGCACTTTTTTCAGATTCCCAACCCCCACTGCAACCTGGACCTTGACGAGTACAGCTACGACTTTGAATGACATCTGCCGCGAGGCCGAGTGAGTAACGGCCCTAACGGTGTGAGAAAGGGAACCGTGGAACCCAGCGGGTAGGGAACCGTGGAACCCAGCGGGTAGGGAACGCGTGTCTGTAGGCCGTCTGCACGGAACCATGGAAACGGGGAAATGTTGAACCACAGTAGCAAATCAGGCTTCAATGAGGAGAAGCATCTTTTCACAGGACAACACTGGTGTTGTTTTCATAACCTGTATCAGGCAGCTCAATGTTAGAAGCTCCTTGAATACTTTTCCTCCTTAAAACACTTGATAAACACAGGTTTACAGGCACAGAGTTACAGGAAACCTTTTTATCGGTCAGTAGAGAGGAATGCTGTACCATTTGTACATAGCAGTGCTTCTAGTATTTATTATGCAAATTTCTGTGTTTGTTTTTTGGGGGTATAGATGTGTACAGAATGTAATGGGGGGGGGGGGGGGGTGGTCACTGCACTGGAACTTAATGCTTCTCCACTGAAATACACTTGAACTGTTGAATGTGCACTAAGTATAGAAGCAATTCATTTGTCATTCACAAAATTGGCTAATATGACATTCCAGAGATATTAACCAAAATTAATACACAGAATGCAATACTTTTGCATACTTTCAAGAGTAACGGACTGTTCTTATGAAAATGTATCCAGGTGCCTGAAAATTTTATCTCACCTATGCAGCTGCCCTAATTACACTAGACTATACCTGTGCCTTGTAATATACAATAATGTATTTCAGTCTGAGCTTCTCCATTGTTTTGTACTGTATCATACTTTTGTGTGACTTTCAGATTTTGTTGAATTAATTTAAAATATATTAAAATATTGTTTTAAATTTATTGTGCTTGAATTCTTGCAATGTATTGTTTTCAAGCAATGTGGGTGAAAAAAATGCTAAATTCATCCATTAAATTGAACACACACACACTGTCAAGTACTCAACAATTAATGTTTACATGTATTGGCACGATGAGTTGCCAGAATCATTCATAAACTAGTTTTTTAACACCGTTGTAGTTCCTATTGAAGTCATAAAAACTGCTACTTTAGCCAAAATCTTTAGCCTATTAGAAGCAGTACAACTTTTACCCTGCACATGTGTAACCATTTCATTACACAGGAATGTGTAACAGAAAGGCACTGCAGTACATATGCAACAAACTATTCTGGTTTCAAAGAGCCAACCGTGACTCATTACAATTGTATTCGGCGCAAGTTACTTTTGGCAGTGGGTACATGGCGGTGGCATTCCCAGACTGTCTGATTCTGTTGTGGAGCAAATGGACACTTGAATATACTCTGACATGGTGACCTTTATTTGTGACCAGTTTGAAAAGGTGCCACTTGACCTGAGCAGATTTTTTGTCAACTCTGCAGCCACATGGAGCCCAAGGATCTTGTATGATGACACTGTATCGAGGCATCACCCCTATCTCAATGTTTGCTCTGAGCCCCCACAGACGTCACGTGTGTCCAGTGTAAATGCATGAGAGTGCAAGGGCTCTAAATGGTACAAATACGAGGAATGGCACTTTTCGATGTATATGCCTTGATGCGAGTCTCGCGTGCAAGATGTTTGACGATCGTGTGTCGTTTGTTTACTATTTTTGAGATGCTTCTGGCTGCGTTTCCAATTTTATCGTCAAACGCTATGAACTGTGGGTAATTCTCTCAGCAAAGTCGGCAGACTTGCGGAAAGTCCGCGACCGAGCACTCACTTGCCGATTTTACAATGGGACAGCCCTGAGCCCTCGCAGACTTATTGGGAATGCGCCTCAAAGTCTCTGAGGGCGGACATTGAGATTGTGCATGGGCCCAATGAGCCCTGTCATGCACCCTGGGTCTGGGAGCGGTTCTGTGGAGACGGGTCTACCTATCGGACATTGGGGTTGTGCTCAGAACCAGAGAGATCTGCAGGGTGAGCCTGTGGGCTTTCGCTCTGGAAACACAGTCGATACAGTGCTTTTAGTGTCCTACATGGTTCCCACATGTCCTGGAAAACCTGGACATTTCAGATGGAAAATGAGGAAAAATGACAATATCCTGGAAAACAATTCGCCTAGTTGTCCTGGAAAATATTTTTAGCGTGAACGCTTTAAAGGTTAAAGTCTGCAACCACAATCGCACAACCCCCACCCGTACAGGCCGCAATCGCAATCCACCCCCCCCCCCACCCCGATGATCACAATCTATATCACAGGTGTATAGTCACATAAAATGTCTGGCATTTGTCCTGGAAAATAACATATCGTAAAGAGTGGTAATCCCCTGATCCTAACATCGCGCTCTGTTTGAAAACCGTGGCTGATGGGACCGATTCTGCATTGCGCAGAAGGCCCTGGAGCGTAATGCAGGACTCCCAGCTGCTTCCTCCTCTGGCGCTGGTCAGTTCCCAGGCCTGGTGCTCTTGCACTGATATGCGAGTCTTGGGGAATTACCGAATCCACTCTTCACGACCACCCCCCCCCCCCCTGTTTTTGGGTCCCCCTCCCTGCTTTTTGGGGGCCATGTGCAGGAGGAACTGTTGTTCCTGTGTTGGGGACCTATTGTAGGAACACTACTCCATTCCCCCCCCCCACCTCTCAACAAAAATGTAACTTGTGAGAAACCTCCAAATAACTGCCTTTACTAAGGCCATTACTAAATCTACGTTCCTAAGTGCTGCACTGACGTGCCTGAAGACCTTAGCGGTCCTGCTCAGTTCCAGCACGTCGCATGCGATCTGCCCGCCGTGCGCTACATCTTCCAGCAGCGTTCACACCCCTCAGCTTTTCTCACTGAAGGAGGGTGGAGAGGAAGGATGGACTTGAGTGAAGCATTAATGGATCTGCACAATCTATGGGGATTCTCAAGTTATAATCAAATACAATGGTTGACTTGGACCCCCCCCCCCCCCTAGTCAACATAATTTTTATTCCTGGCTAAATACTGCATTACAAATGATTCTTATGAAAAAATAGCAAGCCAACAAAACAAGTTGCTTGGGGACATGACGTAATTACTATTCTCATCAACAACAGTCAAGATGATCTACAAAATGGTCTGTAACATGATTTCCTATAAGTTACTGAGTTAATGGAAAGTTACTGAGTTAAAATGTTTTTTTCGAGATTTAATTTTTATTTACTATATTTTTGTTTTTTACTGTAAAGCACTTTGAGATCTGCCCCTGCAAATGAGAAGCACTATATAAATTGAATATAATTAAGATAACTGCACAAATATATTTTAACAAGTTCAATGCGTAAATTAAGTGCATCGGTTCTCTCTGAGGTCATGGGGCACGACATCCATTATGGAGAAACACTGCCCTCTCCTGGACAAAGTTGAACTGCACAGAATGCAACAAAGTGTGTGGGGTGTGCACGTAATGGTTCTCACTGGACTTAACTAGTTTATACAACTATGCAGCAAATTGCGTCTTTTTATTTATTACAAGCTCAGTTCCCTACTCAGAATTCCACGTAGAAATGCTGACTTTTCAAACCAAGAAATTGCCTAAAAGTGGAATCCAGTCTTAAAATTATTCTTGATGTTTTGACTCACTAGAAAGAATTGTCTTGTATTTGCCCATAAGATAGAAAGGGCCTCTAACCTCAAGCAGAATAGGACACAGCAGCTGGCAGCCAATTCACTTCCTCTAAATTATATCTTGTGGCATTATTATTCTTTAGTCATAAAAAATGAGCAGCATTTGCATAATTCCACTGATTATTTGATTAGATGGATAGACTGACTCTAGTCTCCATGACCTCAACTAGAAAATAAGTAAAGATCAGTTAATCTGTGCAGACCATGTGTAGTTTAAATACTCGTGAAAATACAGCATTTTGTGGATTTATAGTATTACTCACCAGCTAAATGTTTGCACTGTGCAGTTGGAGGGTGACATTCCTTTAAGTTGTGTAGTCACTGTGGGATTAAATCATAAATGGCCATTTAAGTGACAGTGTAGTGTGAAGGGGGGAAAATGGTGATATTTTTATGCATCAAAACGTTTTTATGGTTGTGGAAAATGTTACTTATTAGCTCTTGTAAGAGGGTTTTGGACTCCAGGCACTGACAGCAGTGCAGCACATTGTTCAATTTTCACAGTTAACGCGAGAGCAGTCAGACAGTCATCTGACCATTTGGTACAGTCTGAACATCAACTAAAATAACAGATTTATGAAGAACAGGATGCTAACAGAAAATGTAAAACTCTTGAAAGACATTATAATTCAAATTACTTTAATCTGGATTTCAAATTATAAATTCATGTTTATATAAATGATATGTAACACTTCAATAGCCACACAGAATGCCAAAATCACATTGCAAGTGAAATTGTGGAAAAAGAATGGACATTCATTTGAATATTCATTTTATTGAATATAACTTGCATAATATGCTGCTAACTGACACATCAAAGTAGTATCTTTATATGCAAAATCTAACAAGAATTTACACAATGTATGCATTGATAATCATGTAATGCAATACAAATGAACACACTTAATTTTAACAAGGTACAGGTTTGATGTTTTAAATACTTTAAATATGTCTTATGACAAATACAGTATACCTTTACAGTTTCAAACCAATTCACCCTGTTGATTAGTGGAATAGTTTTATACTCCCATGTAAACCTATTGCGAATGGTGCCTGCAATCTTTTAACCCTTTAAAATCTTATTGCACAAATGAATGAAATTGGAACGCACGTACTGAATACACTTAACCCTTTAAGGTGTAAGATCACAAATATGTGATTAGAATGTTCTGAACTGAACATTCTAATGCTGATGTGACGGTCACTACTGGTAATTGAACGCAGTGGAGTTCTAGAACACTGACTTAAAATTTTGAAAAACATTCCAAAAAAATCGACACTTCAAAGCGTGAACTGAGCACTAATTGGTTACTTCAGTTACATTCAGTGTGCAGTACAGGCAGAGGTAGAAGAGCAGCTGATGTACCGTTCATATAGTCTGCACGAAGGTGGAATTGAGTGCATTGTTCATCACACTGTCAGCCTGCAACTATGCCAACATGTTAATCTCTGTTCATTCAACCGAGTTGGGTTTCAGCTGTTAAGAATGGAAGAATCTCAATAATGTCCACAAAACAGAATTCCTGCTGAGAAATGTTCTAAACCTGAACGGTACTGTATACCATAGCTGTATGTGTTTGAGGAGTTCTTAGTCATTAATAGTCCTAGCCATTAAATGACCCATAGCAATAACGATAAAATAAAAGGGGTCTTGACTGACATTTTTCACAATGTCAATCGGTATTATGAGGTTCACTGATAAACAAGGATTGTAAAATAAATAATGATTGTAATTATTTCTTCATTTTTATTCTTGAAACATCAACCTACTTTTCTTGGAATGTAGCAATAAGTATCTGGAGATTTGGAATCACATAAAGCTTGAATTTTGACAAGATGGCAATTCCTCTTTATTTAAAAAACAAATAAATACACGATCTATACATTTATACACTATATTATAAATCTTGGAATAACGAAAAATACCAAAAACTAGGCCATGTTTGCCATGTTGCTTTAAATTAATGGACACTTCAGAAATTATCTTTTACATTTTAAAAATAATAAAATTAAACAATAATATTAAAGAACATTTGTGCATTTTTCTGTTGGTATTCTTTGAATCCAAGTTGGAGCACCTTGAGTTGTTTTAGAGGTTAGTCATTGCATTGAAATGGTTGTTTCCTTAGTATCTCACCCAGGCAATAATTAAAATATTTATTTGTTGGCACTCAAAGATGAACTAAATTACTTTTAAATTTTACTGAGCACAAGGGAACATGTACAGTTGAAGTTGAGAGTTTACATACACCTTAGCCAAATCCATTTTAACTCAGTTTTTCACAATTCCTGACATTTAATCCTAGTAAACATTCCCTGTCTTAGGTCAGTTAGGATCACGACTTTATTTTAAGAATGTGAAATGTCAGAATAATAGTAGAGAGAATTATTTATTTCAGCTTTTATTTCTTTCATCACATTCCCAGTGGGTCAGAATTGTACATACACAGAAGTTAGTATTTGGTAGCATTGCCTTTAAATTGTTTAACTTGGGTCAATCGTTTCGGGTAGCCTTCCACAAGCTTCTCACAATACGTTGCTGGAATTTTGGTCCATTCCTCCTGACAGAACTGGTGTAACTGAGTCATGTTTGTAGGTCTCCTTACTCGCACACGTTTTTTCAGTTCTGCCCACAAATTTTCGATTGGATTGAGGTCAGGAACACCCCAATACCTTGACTTTGTTGTCCTTAAGCCATTTTGCCACAACTTTGGAAGTATGCTTTGGGTCATTGTCCATTTGAAAGCCATTTGCGACCAAGATTTTACTTCCTGGCTGATGTCTTAAGATGTTGCTTCAATATATCCGCATAATTTTGCTTCACGTTTGGGATGGTGTTCTTCGGCTTGCAAGCCTCACCCTCATCCTCCAAACATAACGATTGTCATTATGGCCAAACAGTTAGATTTTTGTTTCATCAGACCAGAGGACATTTCTCCAAAAAGATCTTTGTCCCCATGTGCAGTTGCAAACTGTAGTCTGGCTTTTTTTATGGCGGTTTTGGAATAGTGGCTTCTAAAGCCATGACTTCTGGAATTTTCCAAGCTGTTTAAAGGCACAGTCAACTTAGTGTATGTAAACTTCTGACCCACTGGAATTGTGATATAGTGAATTAAAAGTAAAATTATCTGTAAACAATTGTTGGAAAGATGACTTGTGTCATGCACAAAGTAGATGTCCTAACTGACTTGCCAACACTATAGTTTGCGAACATGAAATCTGTGGAGTGGTTAAAAATTAGTTTTAATGACTTCAACCTAAGTGTATGTAAACATCCGACTTCAACTGTAAATCACAACTGTTAGGCTCAAATTGCTCCAATAACCTCTAACAAATCTTTAACACGTATTTTGGCTCATTCAACTATGCGCCTTTTCCCCCTCGGAGTATACTGATAAAGCTGAAATGTTTTGTTGTGCTTAAAATGTAAAAAATCTAAATCTTTGAGTATGAACCATTTCTTTATTATTGAGCATATCCAGTTATGACACGCCCAAAGAATGTGTGTAGTATGCATTATGGTGCGTGTGTGTGTAAGACGTACTGGAGCACTTTGGCTCCACTTAAATATGATTTGCAAAATTATATATTTGGAGAAAAGAATACAACAAACACACAGCATAATCTCCTTGGCACAGAGCAAAATGCTAATCTGAAAGAAATGTGGTTTTAAGGGCATCCCCGGCTCTGCTGAGACTACTTCTACTCCTTATCAGTCCAGCCAGACTAATTTCACGTTGTATTCTCAAACAAAAAATGAAAAATGTCAGCACAATGTTCCAACAAAGCAAAGTGCTTCTTCTTGTACATTAAATAACTACAACATTCAATAACTGACCCAGCAGTTGTAGCAGTATAGAATGTCATCCAGACACCTGACGGTACCCACCCGTAAGGTAAACCGCAGTTGAGGCAGTGCATACATCATGTGAGGTTGGAGATGAAGGCCATGGCAGGACTGAGAGCTTCTGTCAGTTCCTCCGGGAGAGAGGAAACGGACGATATAACACTGTGTGTCATATCTAATATCCTGTAAATCATCACACATCAACTAACTAATCATGAAGACGGTAAACATTTTTTTTTAAAGAACTTTATTTCTCCATTTTGATTTGATGTGGAAAGCCCAATTATGATTACAGGCCAGTCTCATTGCTGTAACTTCCTAAAATTGAGAGGGGGAAACACTATGCACATCCTCTGAAATTTTAAAACTCATGCAGACAGTTGATGGTTCTTTTGATTCTGCAATCCACCCATCCATCAAAGATGTTAAGTTGTGGCACTGTGATCTGGAAGGGGTTACCATGCCAACCAAAACCAGTTGGTTGGCATGGTAACCAAACAGCTTACCTTGCACAGCAATTGCATGTACCAAGGACTATTGCTTTGAGGCTAGGTTAGTGCTAGTGAAACCAAATTCACTAGCGTTAGCACTAGACCCCCTGTTACTCAAATCAGGATATCAGTCTTGAGGACGGAGAACTGCTGGTTTTCCACACTTCCTTTACCTGGGAGTCAGGTGTGAAGACAGTCTGGCCAATCAGTAGCACTAATTGTTTCGCTAATTACCTGGGAGAAAAGAAAACCAGGGCCGGATTTGGATTCAAGGGCCAGATTTGAGTATCCATGCACTAGACTAGGGCTGCCCAACCCTGTTCCTGATGATCTACTGTCCTGTAGGTTTTCATGTCCACCCATTTCAAACCTAATATTTGTTTTGTTTTCATCCATTTTTAAAATCTATTTGACCCTGTACTGACCGTTAAATCCAGACTTGAACTATAGCTCTTTTTTGACAATTGTCTACAGTCAGCTCAGTTAAGCTCAGTTAAGTACCACCACATTTAATTAAACAAAGATGGTTACTGTTCCATAACCTTGCCCTTACCAGCTGACGTAGTGTGCAGGTAACTGGGGCTCCAACTTGGACCCTTCCTCTGTCACCAGGGACATTTTCAGCTGTTTGAAGTTTGCTTCAATGTCCCTTTTAAGGATGGATAGGGGCAGGATACCTTTGAAAGAGCTGAGGACTTGCTGCGACACACAAAACAAGCCCACAATAAATATTAGCAACAAACTAATGCCTAAAGAAAATCAAAACCGTGATATTTCATGTGATACTGCTGTTCAAATGAAAAATGGAAATGGCTGGTGGACAGAGGTGAAAGGTTCATGTGGAATTCCACTCACGTATATGACAGCCAGCTGATGGGCTATGTACTTGTGGCTTCCCAGGTGTTTCACGTCATCCTCCAGCTGCTGGCTGAGAACCAGAAACTGGTTCAGCTTACCAATGTGAGGAAAGTAGTCTGCCAAAAACAAATTCGTATTGAATACACTTAACCCTTTAAGGTGTAAATGATTATATTGAATGTCTTTGTTTGACACGTTTGTGTGTTGTGGGTCTGCCCCACTGTCTATGTCCTTTTTTGTTGTTGCTGGGGCTACAACTGAAGTTCCCTAGCGGGAAAATAAGTTATTCTATTCTAAGATCACAAATATGTGCCTAGAATGTTCTCAACTGAACATTTTAATGATGATGTAACAATGGCCACTGAAAGCAATGGAGTTCTATAATACTAAGACTTTAGAATTTTTTAAAATAAATAATAATAAAAAACATTTCAAAAGAACCTACTCTTCCAGGGGTTAAATATAGACCTTTTTAAAATGAAGACTTTTGATTCCAAAAGTGAAAACAATGGGTTGTAGTGTAGTGTGGTTACTATGCCCTTGTACCCTTGAGCAATGTGCTGAACCTCTGTGTGCAATGTGTCTAAACCACACTGCAAGTTGCAATTGATAGGTGTCTGTTAAGCAAATTAATAATTTAATGTTAAAAATGTCATATCTGAGCACATGTAATGACAATCTTATCCTGTAAATATATTGAAGGGTTGCATTTCTCAATTTTTCTCTGAGTGGCAAATTGTACTTTCAAACTGGAGATCAAGCTCATTACAACCTAAAGTGTCAAATTTACTGATTGATCCAAATGGGAAACACAAAAAGCACTGGGTGTGTATTCAAAAATATTGCAACTATATTCAACAGAATTTTTTCCAATGGTTGATTGATTTTCTTCCCACTGAAGTTTTATATATTTTTTAACCTCACTTGGGGGGGTTTTGGCTCAGTTTTGCCTAGTTTCCCTTCAAAGTGTCTTTGTGACGGTGTCTGTAAAAAGTGCTACATGTAAAATTTAATTGAAAAATCTAATGAAATGTAATTTATTTTTTCCCTTGGGAAATTTAAAAAAAATTTTTAAATATTGTTTTTAAATTCTAGAACATTACCACCTGGCATCTTCCAGACAACTTGTGATAAAATTCTGGGGCCATGACCGAATATGATCCCTTCATCCCTTTGAGGGCGCATATTTGAGTCAACTTTGTCAAAGTGCGGGACATATTACTAACTACTTCCTCAGGGCTGCATACGAATCCAATTTAACACACTCCCTTCCCTTGCTGTCTTCCCTCGAGGGAGCCATCTTGTGACGCAATTTGCTACGTGCAGCAAGAAAACTTAAAAGGTGCTCTGCAAGGGAGGATTGACGAGAAACAAACAAAAATGGAACCGAACCTCCCTCGCAACATTTCGGAAGTGCAACACCATGTTGAAATGTGATCGCCTGTGGTAGTTCTGTGGTGCCCGCCCACTTTTTCCATGTGGAGCATTGCATTGTGGGATTCCCTTTTTGCTGGAAGCTTGCATTATATACCCTTGGTGGAAGGGAGGATAAACGAGGGAATATAATTACTCCCTCCCCTTTCTTAAATTGGATCCGAATCACACTTGGTGTGGCTGCCATATTTCATCCCGGCATTTTGGGGATTCCCCCTTGAAGGGAAGGGAATGACAGCCTTTTGAGGGCGCATATTTGAGTCCACTTCGTCAAAAAGCTTTTGAGTGGGTGACTTTTTCTCACAAATGGGGGCACTTAAAATACCAGGAAGAAACCCCTTATTTCCGGGGTTTTGTTGAGGGGATTCAGGAGCACACTCATCTGCAGAATGGTGCACTCATCCGACAATTTCAGTAAGTAACCCAGAAGTAAAAAACGTCAAAGACATAGAGCATATATGCATATCTGTGGTACAAGATAGGTTCATTTATTTTTTATTTTTGTTAATTCTATCTTTATTCATAATCTACACTTTGTAACAATTGTCATATGTTAACGGATTGATATTCTCAATAAAAATAAAAAATAAAAAATATTACAAACTACTTCCTCACCAGTTTGGAAAAGGTTTTGTGGGATTTCTTTCGCAAACTGCTTGCAAAGTGAGGGGGACAGGACACATAGTAGACAGGGGTCGTATTCGGACACAGCCCATAATTTCATTCGCACATTTTGCTTGCAAAGTGAGGGGACAGGGCACATAGTAAACGGGTCTGAGTGGACAGGGGGCAGGGAACAGAGATCATATTCGGTCATGGCCTGGGGACACTGGTGGGGTGTGGCTAACTGCACCGGATGAACCGGCCCTCACCGTCCATGGCTGGATTTTCCAACATGTCCACTGGGCTGCCGTGAATGATATATACTTCCACACGTGGAAACATGGCAGACAATCCCACAGCATCGAGATAGTCCTATGGCAGAAAAACCAGAGGTGGAAATCCAGGGGACATAAAGTAAAAGTCCTACCATGCGTTTCTTCTACCCATAGACTTAGCCAGAGCCAGCTGATTTCACTAATTAGTTCTACCTCCTCGCTGAAGAATTATGTTAATTAGCAAATCCAGGTGATTGGAGCAAAATACTGGGGAGGACTTTTACTTTATGTCCCCTGGATTTCCACCTCTGCAATAAACATATTTCACTTTAAAAAAATGCCTCGTGTTCAGGAACACAAGACCAAGTAAGATTAAAATAGGAAATTATTGCCGTTGTTAGTAGCCTATTATAGCACATGCTAAATTTAAGTAAATGAATAGTCAATTACCTCCAGCTGTGGCAAAGGTTTAGGCAGGTGGTCCAAGCAAAGGTACATCCGGTCTATAATCTCAGCCCCTGTGAGAATTCAATGAGTATTTCCGGCTTGAAAATGCGCGCAAATAAGGCAGCGTTGCTTGGTGTTTCACTGTACGAAACGAAAGGATGATGCGGTGGGAATGAGGCTCACCTTGCCTTTGGAAAGAATCCGACTCCACCGGGCTGCTGTCCTGCTTGAGCTGTTCTTGGAACTGTTGAGTATTGAGAACAGGGGAGGAGTTCATGCTCTAAACCGTGAGACTGAATGCTCTTTGCCAAAGAGAGACTGATGAGGGTTCACCTCTGGCTGTCTCACCTGATGCACCTGCGCCCTGATGAGGAGGTCAAGCTGACTGCAGAGGCACAACATCTCCATCCCGACCTGCTTGCTACTCAGGTGAATGGGCATTAGGGGTTTCTTCACGTAAATCTCCACTGACAATGGACAATGACAAAAACAATCAAATTCAAGCGCACAAGTCTTTTCAAACCGACTCTATGTAGGTGATTTGATAATTAAACACCGCAGGGGTAGCATACCGTTTCGCGAAATGTGAGATCTTATACTTGAACTATAACTCATTTTTTGACAATTGTATTGACATGGGCAGAAGATTCCGTACAAGAGAAGCGAATTAAACGTTCTGCCATCAATTGTAGCTCACTGGAAAAGAAAGCGTACCGACTGCATGCTACATTTAGGCTACATTCAACTGGGCTATTGTAGTCTACATATTGAGAGCTATGCTATTCAGAAAGTAGCGTACGACTTACCTTTGAATGTAAATGTACAGTCGATATGCTTTATTTACATTCAACGGGGCTATTGCGCACATTCTGAGCTTTGTATTTAGAAGTAGCTACGGCTTACCTTTGAATTTTGCATCATATGTACAAGGTTGGCAAAGCGGTTCCGTGATGCTTACTGCTGCCATTCCGAAATTGAGAGCGTCTAGTACCCAGAAGCTGAGACTGTCATCTAATAAAAATGATACGAATCTTGTTGTAACGTGCCAAATTACGTCATAAAATGATATCTAATTCGATTGCGCAGCGGCACGTATGTGTTTACGATTAATTTCCCTCACTCAGGGCAAAAAATAAAAATAAAAAGCCAGGGAATATTTTATTTGCCTCACAACCTAATCGGAATTGTTTTGGTGTTGCACCAGTGTGGGAAGCATGTAGCCCTGTAGCCTATGAACCGATATGAACAGTTGTATAGTTCTGTGCACGTACTCTCATCTCTCATTCGGTTTACGTGTGAAATCCTTCGTTGGTCATTATAATTATCTTAGAGTTTTGAATTTGTAACTCCAATCACATTTGTATATTTTTAATACAACTAGCCTAGCCTAAAACACTGCTACAAGAAACACGCGATATGTACCGTAGTGTTGGGTATAAATACCTCAACTTCACCAGTCCAGGCCAGATAAGGAACGCTTCAGGTATTTACCCTACATATTAAGTCTAATTCTCTTATCTCTTAACTTCTTAAAATAACACGGTCTTCCAGAGTCTGATGCAAACAGGATTTATTGTATATAATTCAAAAGAGAATACATGCAATAACCCAGGCTGATCTGCGCAGATAAAACATGCATACATAAATCATCCTCCCTTAAGTAGGCTCGTCAGAGGTAGCCTGACGCACCCCCTTCCCCGTCAGTTTTCTGTCTGTCCTGTCAGGTCGGGTCCGGTCAGGTCTCGTCCCTTACTACTTCTACCTCTGATGTGATTTTGACACCTGCCTTTATATTATTCTCCCAGTTACACCCTTTGTGGGGCTTAGGAGCTATATCCCCTCCCATAACCTGCCCCTAATTTTTAATTGACCAGGTCTGCGAATTTGTCACTATTGTTTACGATTTCCTGAGCCTGTGTCTTATCAATTCCTGTCACCATTATTTCAGACTCGCTCGTACCCTCCTTTTTTAAAAGATTAGGTGGGGCTACATCCTCTGACTCCCAGTCTGTGTGCTTGGTTACATTTGCACCTGCATCCGTCCTTCTAACAGTCTCTCTGTTATTACAGTCCTCCTTTGTTATAACAGCCCCCTTTGTTGTTCATTACTGATTACTTATTATGCATACTTTTAACATATACATATATTGATCATACATCATGTGCCTAGGTATATACTGAATGTTTCAGGGGCCTTTTTTCCTCCCACAGTAGCCTAAATAATAGGCGTATTTGATTAAAACAGTTTAGGTGTGTACATTTCATGTAATATTCATTCATGTTAAAAAAAACATTACTATGGATAAAATATATAATGGAAAACATATTTTCTTAAACAATTGGCACATTTGCGATGGTTGCTGCTTATTTTATCGACATCAAATCGGTAAACATTTAATTTTGACTTAAAATGTGCCGATAACTCCAGAGTTTTTCCAGGTAAGTGCTAATGGTGAACTATTCGTCCTCCTTTTCAAATGGTTCCTTGCTGACAGCTTGACGGTCTTTGCTCAGCACTCTAATCAGCAGGCTCGAGGAATCTCCTCTTCAGTTCTTCCGTGAGCTCTTTCACTGCTTCTTCCTCGCTGGCCTGCCAGTTCTGCCCAGGGGCATAAAGAACTTGTTCACAAAACTCAGCTCAGCCCTGTGTTTATTTTTTGTTGTTGTTATTTTCAGTAACTGTCTCTTGCCATGTATTTTCTGTTGCTTAATTAAGGGGGTGTGTGTGTGGTGGTTGTGTGTTTGTGTGTGTGTGTGGGGGGGGGGGGGTTGTGTGTGTGGTGGGGGGAGGGGGTTGTGTGTGTGTATGGGGGGGGGGGGGGGGGGTTTGTGTGTGTATGGGGGGGGGGGGGGGTTTTGTGTGTGTGTATGGGGGGGGGGGGGGGGAGTTTGTGTGTGTATGGGGGGGGGGGGGGGGTTTTGTGTGTGTGTGTGTGTGTAGGGGGGGGTTGTTTGTGTGTGTGTGTGTGTGTGTGTGTGTAGGGGGGTTGTGTGTGTGTGTGTGTGTGGGGGGGGGGGGGGGGGGGGGGGGGGGTTGGGGGGTGTGTGTGTGTGTTGATTACTTACCTGGATGAGTGCAGATTACTCTGTCAGAGAATGTGGCCTTCATCACAAATACATCCTTTTTGTCAGGTGCAGATTCCTTTGTGTCCTCAAAGACTGGGGGTGGGAGTTGCTTCTGCTTGAACCAGTCATCAACCCGGTTCCTTGCACTAACGTCTTTGCTTGTCTCTGCGCGGGATGGATTTATACCGTCAAAATCATAATGATACACTGCAGCACGGGGGTCAGCTGGAGCCAGCATGCAAGGCAGTGACTGAGCAAACATAAACAACGAAACTCGATGTGAGTAATGCCATTCAAAACAAGGAATACCGTTTAAATTCAAAATAAAAACTTCCCAAGTCTTGGCACTAGAAACAAAATGAAAAACAAATAAATGTCCTCTAGCAGAGGGAGAGGTTAAAGTCTGGGTGTAGAACAGAGTCGAAAACACAGTGTTCCTACAAAGCCTCGACCAGAGGGGTATACTATGAAGCAGGATTACTTAGTTAGCTGGATAACTGCACTGAGTAAAACCCGGAACCCATTCTAAATCTGGAACTCGAACTGAAGTTAAAAAAAAAAAAGAAAAAAAGCTGTTCCCGGCTTTACTCAGTGCAGTTATCCAGCTAAGTAAGTAATCCTGCTTCAGAGTATACCCCCCAGGACACCTTGCCTTTATAACAGGCCTAATGAAGGCAATGGGCATCACCTGCTGATGACCCTCAGACAGGGCTGCAGATAGGGGAGGTACCTAGGACACCATCACGGGCCCATGCCTGAGGGGGGCCCAGGATACGTGGTGTAACTATTTATATATTTGTTACAAAATATATTGGGGGAGGGGTGCTTCCAATATATTTTGTTCCGGGCCTGAGAATTATTAGCTGGGGCCCTGCCCTCAGGTCTGACTGTAAAGTGAGGCCCTGCTGCTGTCCAAGATCCTGTAGGCCACCCCAGCTGTGGGAGGGAACAGGCACAGTAGAACAGAGTCGAAACACCGGTGCCAAAGAGGAGGAAGAGCCTGAGATCTCTGCACCTTCCACCCCCCCCCCCCCCCCCCCCAAGAAATCCATTCCATGCCTCCTTTACATAACACCTTTTACACAGGTGTTGTACAGATCCTTTCCAAAAAATTTGAATATCATGGAAAAGTTTTTTGTTTTTTTCATAATTCCATTCAAAAAGTGAAACTTTCATATATTATAGATTCATTACACACAAAGTGAAATATTTCTAGCCTTTATTTGTTTCATTTTTCATAATTTTGGCTTACAGCTCCAGAAAACCCCCCAAAACAGTATTTCAAGAAATTAGAATAGTGTGTCAAAAATCAGCATTTACTTCAGTTATTTCAGAGAATGAATGTTTTCGACTGAGTGTCACACTCTGTACGTGGTGTTTTTTGAAGCACTGACTCCAGCCTCAGTCCACTCCCTCTGTATCTCCGCCAAATTTTGGAATCGTCTTTGCTTGACAATCCGCTGAAACCTACGGTCATCTCTTTTGCTTGTGCACCTTCTCCTGCCACATTTTTCCCTTCCACTAAACTTTCTATTGATATGCTTGGACACTGCACTCTGTGAACAGCCAGCCTCCTTAGCGATGACCTTTTGTGGCTTATCCATCTTCTGGAGGGTGTCAATGATGGTCTTCTGGCCAATTGTCAAGTCTGCAGTCTTCCCCATACTGAACCAACTGAGATACCTGTCCAATTTAACGACACATCTGTAGAAAAACTTTGCAGGTGTTTTGAGTAAATTAGATGATTAGAGTGTGACACTCAGTCTAAAACATTCATTCTCTGAAATAACTGAAGTAAATGCTGATTTTCGACACGCTATTCTAATTTCTTGAAATACTGTTTTGGGGGTTTTCTGGAGCTGTAAGCCAAAATTATGAAAAATGAAACAAAGGCTAGAAATATTTCACTTTGTGTGTAATGAATCCATGAAAGTTTCACTTTTTGAATGGAATTATGGAAAAAAAACTTTTCCATGATATTCTAATTTTTTGGAAAGGATCTGTATATGGCAGTACCAAGCCGCAGTGCATTATGGTACCTACCTGTCTCTTTCTGTCCAAGAAGTACACAGTTGGCTCTGGGCCGACTTCTTGTTGTTCTGCCCCTTACTCTTCAGTGTAAAATCGTTCAAATTAAGCTGGACAGTGGCTTTATATCGTGGGGCAGTTTTCTGGAGCACTGGGGGGCCCTGACTAGCCTCCTCGAGCATTAAGGTCAATTTCTCTTTCGCCTCCGCACTGCTGCAGTCCCTCCAGGGTAACTTGTAGCCAAACAATGGGCTGAGCTGGGTGAGAGCCTGCTTGTAGACCTCCAGGCTTGCTGTCTCTTCACATTCCCCTGTGGGGGATAAGACATTCCCTTCAGTAATTACAACATTGCTTCACAATATACAACAATTAGTACAGTATAACTTATAGTCTCTTGATACATTTAATTTTATCAAATGTAATATTTAATTTGTCAAATCATTTACTTGATCTATTTGCTAACAGTTTTCATAATATAATGATTGACAGTCCTTGTGTCCTTATCAAATTTTTGAATCTGCTCCACTTTGATCTAATATATGGGTGAACCAGTGTTGGTGTGTATAATGAATTTAGCCAAGCTAACAGGTTGAAACTTCAACCGTCACACCAGCCATCCTGTGGCACAGCTGGGAACATTATGGTGCACATGGACCGTGAATCGTACAGCTGGTTCCAAGCATGTCCTACCTTGTCCTTCATAGGAAAACTTGCAGGAAGCCACTTTCAATGAGCAGTAGAACTTCTTTTGCTCATTTTCCACAACCTCTTCAGTGGGAAGATGAAATGACTTTTGGCTGAAATACTGTTTGACAGCCTTTGAAGATTCGCTCTCTTCTATGGGGGGGGGAATACTGAGATATTACAAAACATTTGATAAATCATATGATGACAATATAATAAAGAAGCTAAATACCTGTACTTGGTTCGCAGATGCCAATGGCTTTGCCAAATATCAGGTAAGTCTTGCGAATGGCATCCTTCTTGCTATTGCAACCCTGCTGGTTATGGAAGGTGAAGTCGCTCAGGTTGATTTCCACGGTGAATTGAAACTTCTCTTTCACACTGAGGTTTTCACACTTCACTGATGTAGACTGCAGACCGAACATTGTCAGCATTCTCCCAAAATCTGTCTCACACACAGATAAATAATTTATTCACATTACAGTTCCACAAAATACACAACTGCACAAATAAATTTACTTGATTTCAATTTGCAACTAAATTTAAATATGGTTGTTCAATGGTTCTTTGACTCATTTGGTCATTTATATTAGCCCAAATTCTTCATATGCATGCATTTTGAAGTTAGTGGAAGTTGTACCTGGATCCTCTATCTTAGGCCTTTTTCTGTCTGGAAGACGCTGTGTACAATCAACAGGTTGTTTTCTTGTGGTTTTGACTTTGCTGACTGGTTCTGTGGTCTGAGGGGTGGACATATCTGCTCCACTGGTTTCAGGTGCTGGAAAGGCAATGTATTAATTTTCATCCCTGTCAGGTATATTTCTTTTAATTTTATTGAACGTAGTTGAACCGGGCATTGACCCTACACAGACAGTGCCACAAACCTGCTCCTCTGTGGCTTGGATCAATGTGACGGGGTTCAGACACAGGCTGGTAAGAAGGAAGCGCAAGCCCCTGTTTGGCCAGCTTCTCCTGGAGCCTCCCCTTGTAGTTCTCATTTACTCCTGGCGGGTCCCAGCCCAGGACCCCAGCCAGCCGGAGAAGGGCTTCCTTAGCTGCTGCCTGCTCTGCCTGCTGCCTTTTGGACATCCCCTCTAAACCAAATTAAAAATAAAATGCAGAAAGGCAGGATAAGAACAGCTTGACTCTGTATTTTTAATTAACCAAAGATTACGGGAATAATATTACATTTCTGGTCTTGGTGGATAACAGTATATCAAAGGTACTCAAGACTAGACTAGCTACAGTTCTGCAGTTTCCAGGTCTAAATAGTAAAACGATGTGTACCTCAAGTACATGGCAACCTGTATTAATTTAGCTCAGTAACTGATATTGTTATATGATTACGGGCACAAAGATTGATTCCTTCAAATCAAGTGGTCGATTCAGAAACAAATCCAAACTTCTCACCTGGGTTTTGAAAAGTCAAATCCCCATCGATGTACAATTTGGACCTGAACTTCCCATCCGTGGGGCTGCTGCACTCCTTAGGGGGCCCACAACCGGCCTGGCTGAAGAAGTCGTGGACCCTCTGCCTGGCACCATCAGGAGGGGACCCTGAGACAGAAAGGGGAAGAGGGGAGCCCTCTCTTACATCTGCGTGTTGGGGGGACATCACACACAGCAGACACTCGGGAGGGTCTGCAGTTACCTGCTCCTGTGTCTCCCGGATTGAGAGCCAGCTCCAGACTCCTGTAGGCTTCCAGAACTGCGGCCTCCAAGCTTCCAGCTTCTGGTCCCTCAAACACAGTCTTCACCAGCACTTTCACAGCCGCAAAGAATGGACAGTTTGCTGTTCGAGAAAGGAAACATCGGCAGTGTAGTATGATGGTTAGGGAACTGGGCCCTAACCTTTGTAACTAAAAGGTTGCTGGTTCGATTGCCAGGTAGGACGCTGCCGTTGTACCCTTGAGCAAGGTACTTCACCTGCATTGCTCGAGTATATATCCAGCTGTACATATGGATATTATGTAAGAATGCAAAAAGCTGTGTAAGTTGCTTTGGATAAGAGTGCTAAATGCCTGTAATGTAATGGCTATGGATGCTAAAGGTAAGGTATTCACATTTTACATTCCAATAGACGGACCAATAACTGGACTACACACCTGAGGACACAGAGCTCTCATTGGTTTGGATGGTCATGGCAGAGACGTTGGCCTGGCCAGCAGCTTTGTCATAATGCACCACTGGAACTTCAGCGTCTGAGCTCTGAGTTAAATTACACGGTTGGACAGGGGATATCTCAGGAGCTGATCAGATGGGGGGGAGCAAAAAAAACATCATTATATTGATGAAGGCTATCTATTTGAGGAAGGTTAAAGAAAGATGTGGAGGACCACACATCAGAATGTGCCTGTGAATGAGTCGGTGAGAGAAGTACCTGGAGTTTCAGTCTTGGGCTTTTGTATGTGAGGAGGAAACTGGGTGGAGTCAACAGATGGTGTTGCCTGGCTTTCGATGTTGCTGACTGATACTGGGGCCCGATGTATGGGGACACTAGCAAGACTCTTCTCAGATTCTGGAAAGAAAACATCTTTTCATCTCTAACAGGTCTGTTTCCATAAGTACAGTGTATTCCTAAAAACTGAGCCCACATGGACCCTAAAAATCCAGTTCCTCAGACCTGCTCCTCTGTGGCTTGGTTCAGTGTGACGGGGTTCAAACACAGGTTGGTAAGAAGGAGGCGCGTGCCCCTGTTTGACCAGCATCTCCTGGAGCCTCCCCTTGTAGTTCTCATTTACTCCTGGCGGGTCCCAGCCCAGGACCCCAGCCAGCCGGAGAAGGGCTTCCTTAGCTGCTGCCTGCTCTGCCTGCTGCCTTTTGGACATCCCCTCTAAACCAATTAAAATAAAACGCAGAAAGGCAGGATAAGAACAGCTTGACTCTGTATTTTTAATTAACCAAAGATGGCGGGAATAATATTACATTTCAGGTCTTGGTGGATAACAGTATATCAAAGGTAGTCAAGACTGGTCCTAGACCAGCTACAATTCTGCAGTTTCCAGGTCTAAATAGTAAAACGATGTGTACCTCAAGTACATAGCAACCTGTATTAATTTAGCTCAGTAACTGATATTGTTATATGATTACGGGCACAAAGATTGATTCCTTACTTCAAATCAAGTGGTCGATTCAGAAACAAATCCAAACTTCTCACCTGGGTTTTGAAAAGTCAAATCCCCATCGATGCACAATTTGGCCCTGAACTTCCCATCAGTGGGGCTGCTGCACTCCTTAGGGGGCCCACAACCGGCCTGGCTGAAGAAGTCGTGGACCCTCTGTCTGGCACCATCAGGAGGGGACCCTGAGACAGAAAGGGGAAGAGGGGAGCCCTCTCTTACATCTGCGTGTTGGGGGGACATCACACACAGCAGACACTCGGGAGGGTCTGCAGTTACCTGCTCCTGTGTCTCCCGGATTGAGAGCCTGCTCCAGACTCCTGTAGGCTTCCAGAACTGCGGCCTCCAAGCTTCCAGCTTCTGGTCCCTCAAACACAGTCTTCACCAGCACTTTCACAGCCGCAAAGAATGGACAGTTTGCTGTTCGAGAAAGGAAACATCGGCAGTGTAGTATGATGGTTAGGGAACTGGGCCCTAACCTTTGTAACTAAAAGGTTGCTGGTTCGATTGCCAGGTAGGACGCTGCCGTTGTACCCTTGAGCAAGGTACTTCACCTGCATTGCTCGAGTATATATCCAGCTGTACATATGGATATTATGTAAGAATGCAAAAAGCTGTGTAAGTTGCTTTGGATAAGAGTGCTAAATGCCTGTAATGTAATGGCTATGGATGCTAAAGGTAAGGTATTCACATTTTACATTCCAATAGACGGACCAATAACTGGACTACACACCTGAGGACACAGAGCTCTCATTGGTTTGGATGGTCATGGCAGAGACGTTGGCCTGGCCAGCAGCTTTGTCATAATGCACCACTGGAACTTCAGCGTCTGAGCTCTGAGTTAAATTACACGGTTGGACAGGGGATATCTCAGGAGCTGATCAGATGGGGGGGAGCAAAAAAAACATCATTATATTGATGAAGGCTATCTATTTGAGGAAGGTTAAAGAAAGATGTGGAGGACCACACATCAGAATGTGCCTGTGAATGAGTCGGTGAGAGAAGTACCTGGAGTTTCAGTCTTGGGCTTTTGTATGTGAGGAGGAAACTGGGTGGAGTCAACAGATGGTGTTGCCTGGCTTTCGATGTTGCTGACTGATACTGTGTCCCGAGGTATGGGGACACTAGCAAGACTCTTCTCAGATTCTGGAAAGAAAAACAACTTTTCATCCCTGACAGGTCTGTTTCCATAGGTACAGTATATTACTAAAAGTTGAGCCCACATGGACCCCAGAAATCCAGTTCCTCAGACCTGCTCCTCTGTGGCTTGGCTCAGTGTGACGGGGTTCAAACACAGGCTGGTAAGAAGGAGGCACGTGCCCCTGTTTGACCAGCATCTCCTGGAGCCTCCCCTTGTAGTTCTCATTTACTCCTGCCAGGTCCCAGCCCAGGACCCCAGCCAGCCGGAGAAAAGCTTCCTTAGCTGCTGCCTGCTCTGCCTGCTGCCTTTTCGACACCCCCTCTAAACCAATTAAAATAAAATGCAGAAAGGCAGGATAAGGACATCTTGCCTCTGTATTTTTAATTAACCAAAGATGGCAGGAATAATATTACATTTCAGGTCTTGGTGGATAACAGTATATCAAAGGTAGTCAAGACTGGTCCTAGACCAGCTACAATTCTTCAGTTTCCAGGTCTAAATAGTAAAATGATGTGTACCTCAAGTACACAGCAACTTGTATTAATTTAGCTCAGTAACTGATATTGTTATATGATTACGGGCACAAAGATTGCTTCCCCTTCAAATCGCAGCGGTCGATTCAGAAATCCAAACTTCTCACCTAGGTTTTGAAAAGTCAAATCCCCGTCGATGCACAATTTGGACCTGAACTTTCCATCCGTGTTGCTGTAGCATTCCTGAGGGGGCCCACAACCGGCCTGGCTGAAGAAGTCGTGGACCCTCTGCCTGGCACCATCAGGAGGGGACCCTGAGACAGAAAGGGGAAGAGGGGAGCCCTCTCTTACATCTGCGTGTTGGGGGGACATCACACACAGCAGACACTCGGGAGGGTCTGCAGTTACCTGCTCCTGTGTCTCCCAGATTGAGAGCCTGCTCTAGATTCCTGTAGGCTTCCAGAACTGCGGCCTCCAAGCTTCCAGCTTCTGGTCCCTCAAACACAGTCTTCACCGGCACTTTCACAGCCGCAAAGAACAGACAGTTTGCTGCTCGAGAAAGGAAACATCGGCTATGGGTGCCAAAGGTAAGGTATTCACGTTATACATTCCAAGAGTAGGACCAACAGCTGGACTAGGACACAGAGCTCTCATTGGTTTGGATGGGCATGGCAGGGATGATGGCCTGGCCAGTAGCTTTGTCATAATGCGCCACTGAAACTTCAGCGTCTGAGCTCTGAGTTAAATTACTCTCAATGGGTTGGACAGTGGGCATCATAGGAGTCGATCAGGGAAAAAACACCACCAGCTTGGCGAAGCAGGACTAAGAGAGAGCCCTAACTCCCAGGTTATACTGTAATGCTGACTGTTGTGGTTATCCTTAGTGATGGAGGTGGGTCATTACTCGCTAAAAGAATATGATACCTTTAAAGCATTTACTCTTAATAACCCAGTAAACTGTACCTGTGGAGGTAGAGGCTGATTGGTCAGCGTGGTGAAGAGTGGAACTGTCCTCTTCGGTTTCTGTTGACCGCACAGTCATCTGCTTAAGGGCAATCATTGATACCTCCTGATGAGCAGCTTTCACTTTTGGGTGGACAAGGCGACCTGTGAAAGTGTGCCCATTGACCAGCACCTGTCCTATATAACCTGTCAAAGAGACATCCATCAGTGATACATGCTGACTTGTATCTTATGTCAGTACTCTACAGTATACTATTGTAGGGCGGTCAACCAAAGTGTCACGTGTGTCCCTTGACTACCAAAGTCCTGACTGCCAAAGGTGAACTAAGTGTTTACCTTGCTGGTCGGAAGTCAGAAAGTTCTGATAACGGAACAATGAGCAAAAGTTGCAACTATTCCGCTGCACAGAACTGCTGAAGTTGAAACAGAATTATGTAACCTTATGTTGTCCATATACAGTGTATTCACATTTGGTGTTGTTGATGGAAAGCATATGTCATAGGAACAAGGTGGAGTCATTGGTGGTGTGGTACAGTGGGCGCTGAATAAAGATCTTGGAACACCATTCAAATGTGAACAATAGGTAATGCAAATTACCTATGAGTCAGCAGCCAGCTGTGCCACAAATGGTTAGCATAGTGCGATACACATACTTAAAGCACAAGCAGGGGTTATTGTTGTTACTGCCGTTTTGTTGTGATTGGGTCTTGCTTTGATGATTTGGGGTTTTCCTTTGATCTTTGGGTATATAGGGAGAAAAGTGGAATAGTTCTGGGAGACTTGTCAATACGACCTCCTGCGTGCCATTTGCATAGCCAACTCACCATACTCATTTTGCACCATTGCATGCTGTCATTACTGAACATACTGTATAATAAATTGCATTTATTTTAACCAGGATTCTTCTTTGACTTTTACCACTACACACTGTGCGGTTTTAAGGTCCTAACATACACATAGAATTAAGGAGATCTGCACCCCATAGTCACTCGCCTATACATTAGTGTTGTCACAAGATGCACATTGTATCCTCTGTAGGCTAGACAAGCCAGAGGTACGTCCGCATCTAAAAAGATAGATCGCAATCCGTATAGAACTACACTATTGACGGAAAGAGGCGATAGTTCCTCATTTGTGGCCTCCTTCTATGTACAACTGTTAGCACAGAGGAAAGGTTAAAACGTTCATTTGGAGTCAGATAATCAAGTAAAATTTAAATAATATTAAATGAATCCGGTTCCGGTAGCACTAGGTAAGAATACACGCGTTCCTTCACCACTCAGATACTTCCGCTGTTCGGTGTGTCTGAGGGGAGCTTTACACTATCTACATGGATGCAATATTTACATGGTATGTATCATTTAATTAAAACATGTTTCTTGAGTATAGGAATAGTTTACAAGTTTTATCACTGAAATCCACTTTCACAACAATCTGGATTTTTTAAAGATGATTAAATCTATTGAGCTGTTCATACCCTGGGGTTTGCGCACTTCAGTGAAGATGGGATCAGGCCATTTGTTCTTCTTGGCTTCTTCCAACAGATGGTTCTTGTATTTGACCAACTCAGCACTGAAAGCTGGTTCTGTTGACAATTGATAATATTTTGATGATCATTCAATTCAGACCTGATCTTTGATTTAACTAAATGGCCTATTAACCTCAGTCAACATTGAAAGTAGTTACTAAAAACAGGATCAGGAAACTGAAAATAACATGACTTCATGCAAATGCATCACTTCATTTTTTGTAAGTTCCACACTTGTCATACAACTCAGGTTTATTGATTTTTAATGCTAAGTGATGATGTTAATTAACAATGTAAGCTGAGCCCTCTCCACACACCCACCTTCAGTTTTCTTCACTAGCTGGTCCACAGTCTCTGACAGGACAGTCAGCTGTTGGTCGTGTTCCTCCACTTTCACCTGAATGGCGTTCAGCTTCTCCACATGTGGACCAAGCTGCTCCAAAAGATCCTTGTTCCGATCCAGGAACTCCTTCATCCCCAGGACCTCCTCATTCTGTAGATGGGCCCAAGTATGGTGTCATATTTGAATGTCAACACAAAAGAGGACTTTAACCTTCAAATCTGAAGAAACTATTCTTACACTTCAATGTGGATCAGAGTTCGTGTTTGTGTGGCAAAGACAGTAAGTAGGCTTTATGGTGATGTAGAACACCTGAAAGATCCTTAAATGTTTGATCCTTACGTTCAGTTCTTTGTCTTCCTCAAGACGAGATGCCAGGGAATCAATCTTCTCCTTCATAACCTGTTGTTCCAGGTCATGCATCTTTTGCACGTTCACTAAATTCTTAATATCTACCCTGCTGGTGTCCTGCCCCTCCACCATTATGTTGAGCTCTGTTTTCTCAAGCTAGACAAGGAAGGAACAGCAGTGTAAACTCCACAGATACAAGCACAAGCAGTATGGAACAGAGGCATTTGTAAAACGGCATAGTTTGTGACTTTTGACAGCAAGGACATACTCTAAAGCAAATCCTGTATTTTTTTCCCCTTCTTTCTCTGCAATTTTTGAATTCCCAATCCACTGTCGATTTGGATGAGAGCAGATTAGAATGCGCTGTGCTCTGAAGCAGGTGATGTAAGCCACCGCTTAACATCACACCACAGTTCGCAAGTGGAGCTTGCACAGAGATGAGTTGGAGGAAGATTCTTCATATGCAGCTCAACAGGCAGACTTGCAGGCACTCGATCGGCACTGTTGTGCAATCAGTCACTGTCGTCCAAGCCAACTGAAACCCTCCCACCCCTGGGCGTAGCTAGAGCCAACTCACCCTGCAGGGTTGCTGGCTGCAGTCAGTACTGACGGGCAATTCCTGTTCTGTGTGTTTTTAATATCTTAATACACAATATAACATGGAAGCCCTATTGCGTGTGGATAACTTCTTACTTGGCTGATCTCTTCCTCCAGCTCACCCAGCTCTGGAGCATGGGCCTGCAGGTGTTTCACGAGGTTCAGGATTGTCCTCAGGTGTTTCTCCATGTCCTTTTTTGCCACTTTCATATCTGCTGAATGCATCATCTGGTTTCTTACACTCGTTACCTGCGTGATGAGAAATCACAATATACAATATTCAACATACAGTAGCTCTCTCGATAATACAGAATGATTAGCATGCCTGTACTGTGCTCAAGAACAAGCATTATGTGACTATACACATTGAAATACCTCTTTAAGAACTTTTTCTTTTACAATGTTTTTGAAATGTGAGCAAAAGATCATGAAATTCAGAACGGCAGAAATGTCAAACTGATCCACTCTATTGTGGTCCTTGTTCCCTCTTGGCATGTAGACCTATCAAAAAAAAGCATAAACAGAACAGTTAGACTAAGGCCAGTGATGAAGACTTCAGCCCATTGCCTAGCCTGTACGGGATCAGGTTTGAAGGCCAAGCTCTTAGAATGGGGGTTAGAATAGAATTGTCAAAATGGACATAGCCTAGTGGTCACTGGTTACTGAACACAAGCCCAAGTAATGTTTCTGGAAACGCCCATAATTTATACAAGTATAAAATATGAGTATATTTTATTTCTGTGTCTGGAATTACAATCAAACTCGACAAAAACCTTACCTTTGCTACCTCCCATTTCTGAGATGACCACAGATGAGGTTTGCTGTTGTTCCAATAAATGATCCCATTCTTATTGTTGTGATTGTTCCTTATTGCATCTCTCCAAGGTTCACAATTTGGACAGACTTCAGGAATCTATGGTGAGAATGATCTGACTGTAAACAGCCTGCATGGAAGCATTGCTGGAGGCAGTTTGTGTTTGAGATATTTGAAAATATATTATGTGTGTGTATACACACAAATGCACAATGATGATTTCAGTTGTACTTCTTGAGTCAAATATACAGTCAACCCGGAAAGTCTGCACACCCCTTTCACATTCTCCACATTTTATTATGTTACAGACTTCTACTACAATAGATTGAGTTCATTTTTTGCCTCAAACATCTACACACAATAGCCAATAATGACAAAGTGAAAACAGGTTTTTAGAAAATATGCAATTTTATTTTACTGACAAAAATAGGTTATTTAGGGGTTACATATCTGTACACACCCTTAGCCTAATACTTGGTTGCTGCACCTTTGGCAGCGATTACAGCTTCAAGGCGTCTTGGGAAAGAAGCTACGAGCTTGGCACACTTGTTTCTGGAAATGTTTGCCCATTCCTCTTGGCATATCCTTGCAAGCTCCGTCAGGTTGGATGGGGAGCGTTGGTACACAGCCATTTTCAGCTCTTTCCACAGATGTTCAATTGGATTCAGGTCTGGGCTCTGGCTGGGCCACTCAAGCACATGCACAGACTTTCTCCGAAGCCACTCCTTTGTTCTCTTGGCTGTGTGCTTCGGGTCGTTGTTATGTTGGAAGGTAAACCTTCGCCCCAGTCTGAGGTCCAGAGCGCTCTGGAGCAGGTTTTCTTCAAGGATCTCGGTGTACTTAGCTGCATTCATCTTTCCCTCTATCAGGACTAGTCGCCCAGTTCCCGCTGCTGAAAAACATCCCCACATCATGATGCTGCCACCGCCATGCTTCACTGTAGGGATGGTGTTAGCCAGGTGATGAGCGGTGCCTGGTTTCCTCCAGACGTGACGCTTGGTATTCAGCCCAAAAAGTTCAATTTTGGTTTCATCAGATCAGAGAATCTTGATTCTCATGGTTTGAGAGTCCTCTAGGTGCCTTTTGGCAAACTCCAAGCGGGCTGTGATTTGCCATTTACTAAGGAGGGGCTTCCGTCTGGCCACTCTACCATAAAGGCCTGATTGGTGGAGTGCTGCCTGGATGGTTGATCTTCTGAAAGGTTCTCCCATCTCCACAAGGATACGCTGGAGCTCTGTCAGAGTGACCCTCGGGTTCCTGCTCACCTCCCTGGCCAAGGCCCGTCTTCCCCGATTGCTCAGTTTGGCCGGGCGGCCAGGTCTAGGAAGATTCTTGGTGGTTCCAAACTTCTTCCATTTGCGAATGATGGTGGCCACTGTGCTCTTTGGGACCTGTAAAGCTGCAGAGATTTTTCCGTACCCTAGACCCGTAGACCCTCCAGATCTATGCCTTGACACAATCCTGTTTCTGAGGTCTGCAGATAATTCCTTTGACCCCATGGCTTGGAGTTTGCTCTGACATGCACTGTCAACTGTGGGACCTTATATAGGCAGGTGTTGGCAATCCCCAATCATGTCCAATCAATTGAATTTATCACAGGTGGACTCCAATTAAGTTGTAGAAACATCTCAAGCAGTATCAGTGGAAACAAAATGCACCTCAGCTCACTTTTGGGTGTCATATCAAAGGGTGTGCACACTTGTGTACATATGATATTTTACCTTTTGATTTTTAATAAATTAGCACAAATGTCTAAACCTGTTTTCACTTTGTCATTATGGGCTATTTTGTGTAGAATTTTGAGACAAAAAATGAACTCAATCTATTGTAGAATATGTCTGTAACGTAATACAACGTGGAGAAGGTGAAAGGGGTGTGCAGACTTTCCGGCTTGACTGTATGAACGCACTCTTAGAGCAACACAATTGCATTCAAACCTGTATAGCTACTACATTATACAACATAGTTGAAGTCAGAAGTCATGGCATGCAAAGTATTTGCGACCCAATATTAAAAATTTAAAGGCACAGTCAACTTAGCTAGTGTATGTAAACTTCTGACCCACTGGAATTGTGATATAGTGAATTAAAAGTGAAATAATCTGTAAACAATTGTTGGAAAAATTATGTGTCATGCACAAAGTAGATGTCCTAACTGACTTGCCAACACTATTGTTTGCTAACATGAAATCTGTGGAGTGGTTAAAAATGATTTTTAATGACTTCAACCTAAGTGTATGTAAACTTCCGACTTCAACTGTAACTGTCAATATTTATAGATATATTCACATATAGATTGTTACACTGTATTTCCAATGAATGTATGCTACTGTAACTTAAAAGTTACGTTAGCATATATTACTTAAGACAAAGCAGGTCAATTTTGACTGACCGGTGCCGAATAACTACACTAAAAGATGGATTAGATCGCTATTTTGGCAACAAATCATACACTTAATTTATGTTTAAATGTTCAAAAAAGAGAACGAGTGGAAACGAGTAGCCTATTAATTAGACATTATTGTATGAAATCTTAAAAATTGAAATGACAGCTATTTTTTGTGTGAAAGCGGTTAAATAAATCATCCAAACTAATAGGTTCCAGTACATATTACCTTCATGTTAACGTTTTTAATGGTACATCCATTTTTACAGATCGCTTTCTTCAGTTTATTCCTTAGAGAATTATGAAAGGTTTCGGTTTCGTTTTCGAGGAACCTGCCGAGACGGCTTCTCAGAAGCTGGAGACTCGTTGTCGTTTTTAGCCAATTTTTATACTCCTCATCATTAAATCGGCTATAGGACGCCATGGCAACTCCAGTACCGCTTTTTAGTTGTCGGAAAACTATTTATGGTATCGTCGTTTCTTCGGCAATATACCGATGAACTACGCAGATCTTGGGAAATCGTGAGAATCAACCTAATGCGACAGAGGCAACTGGCAAGGCTTCAGTGTACGCCGGCCTGAGTCATACTGTATCACATGATGCGGCCATGGGTAATGAATGGACCTTATTCACACGGCGGCCATCTTGAAATCGAAAGCGAGGCTGAGGTGGGAAAATTCCGGAAGTCCATGTAAAAAACAATGGCTTGGACAACAAACCTGGAGCTCTTGCCGAATTTCACTGCCAGTACTATTGATACCTGGGCCGACGAGGGGTCCCGTGTGCCAAGAGCCGTGTTGCTGAAGGGCTACAGTAATTGGATGGAGGGGTACATCCATGATATTGAAGGTAAAAATTAACGTTTACGGAGTGAACGATCCGTTTTAATTGTGGCGACCTAGCGAACAGCGTAGCCTATGTCATGAGCTGCTAAGTGCTATACTAGAAGTTTTCTAGTTTTAGTTCTGTTAGGCAAACATACATTTAATAGTATGCTTGTAAGCCATATAAACGCGTTGTATTTCAGAATTGTATGAAATATGGTCGGTTTGTGTCTGTCAGCTTGTTTACTTGTCTTAGCTTGTTAGCTGGGTAACTTAACGAACGTTAGCTAACGTTGTGATAACATTTCTGAAGTTACTGTGAAAAATTCCCGACCTGTTTAAATTTTTTGACAGATGTCCTGTTACCACGGCGGCACTTTCCTCAGAAGTCAGCAATTATATCGAGAAATACCTTCTTTGAAAACAAAAAAATAAAAAGAAATGGCTATGCTGTTAAATTACTGCATGCAGGTTTTTTCCAAATCTGCATCATAGCGCGGAACTTTCAAAACCTTAACAACCTGGCACCCCCTTTAAAAAATAAAACAAAGAACTACAGGATACACGTAGCCTATAATAATTTTGGTACTAAACGGGCCATTTTTTAGTTCATAAAACTAAAAAGTAAGCTAACTTAGATAGTCAGTGAGCACAAGTGCCTTACACGAGGCTAGCCTATCAGTTCACTTTCTTTTGTAATTAAGCTCTTTTTTTCTGTAAAATTAAATGACGAAATTATGCTGTCCTGATTCACTCTGCCCGTGCTCATTGCGAGCCGCGACGTAGTATGTTCGGATACAGTGGCTTTTCATTGATTTGTTTAGACTTTTTTTGTTTCCAAATATGGTATTTCTCGATATACACTACTCACAAAAAGTTAGGGATATTTGGCTTTCGGGTGAAATTTATGGAAAATGTAAGTTCACGCTACAGTGATATTATACGTATCATGAAAGTAGGGCATTTAAGTAGAAGCCTGCAATGGTGATTTCCTCATCTCAAACAATTTATTGAAACAAAAGCCAACAACAGTGGTGGGTATACCACAACAAAAATGTCAATGTCTCAATAACTTGTCATGTGCCCTTGAGCATCAATTACAGCTTGACAATGACGTCTCATGCTGTTCACAAGTCGACTTATTGTCTGCTGAGGCATGGCATCCCACTCTTCTTGAAGGGCGGCCCTCAGGTCATTGAGATTCTGGGGTACAGAGTTACGAGCCTCTACACGGTGAGTCAGCTGATCCCATAGGTTTTCTATGGGATTCAGGTCTGGAGAAAGTGCAGGCCACTCCATTTGAGGTACCCCAGTCTCCAGCAGCCTTTCCCTAATGATGCGACCTCGATGAGCTGGAGCATTGTCGTCCATGAAGATGAAATTAGGCCTGTGTTGTTCATGCAGGGGCACAATGACTGGATTAATGATGTTATTCAGGTAGTATGGGCTTGTCACTGTACCATTCACAAAGTGTAGGGCAGTTCTGTATTGACTAGACACACCTGCCCACACTGTAACACCGCCACCACCAAAGGGTCGTCTGGTGACAACAGTGGCTGATGCATAGCGCTCTCCTTGACGTCTCCAACATCGTTGGCGGCCATCATTTCTGCTCAACGTGAATCGACTTTCATCAGAGAACAGCACTGAGGCCCACTGGTCCCTCGTCCAGCGTAAATGCTCCCTGGCCCATGCAAGACGATGACGCCTGTGCCTGGTGGTGTGGTCAGGTACCCTTGCAGGTCGTCTAGCACGCAGACCACGCTGATGTAAACGGTTTCGAATGGTCTGACGTGACACTTGGGTGCCTCTCACCTCCCTTAAATGTGCCTGGAGTTGAGTGGCATTCATCATCCAGTTCCGCAGGGCACTGTTCACAATGAAGCGGTCATGTGTTACAGTGTGGGTCATTAGTGTGGGATGTGGCCAAAGGACATCCACTTCTATGCCTTTCTGTGACTCTTCCAGTCTCTCTGTATCTCTGTTGCAACCTGCTGATGACACTCTGTGACACTCTAAGCTCAGTGGCCACTTCCCTCTGAGAACATCCTGTTTGAAGCCTCGCAATGGCGAGGTACTGTTGATCAATTGTTAGGTGTCGTCTTGGTCTCATGATGTCAAAATGTGAACAGCATGATGAAGAGGACTGTTTAAATACCAATTCTAATTGAACCAGGAAATTTATTGGTCGATTCATGGATCAAACACCTGTTGTGAATTTTGCCGTTCAGCTCCTTGTTAGAGAACAGCAAGTTGTGCAAAAAGTACTGAAACATTGAATAGTTGGACATGTGCATTCAAAAGTTTAGAGAAGGTCAAATTAATTTCACCTGTAAAGGTTATAGTGCATTTTAGGTTCATCCTGAAATTTCACCCGAAAGCCGAATATCCCTAACTTTTTGTGAGTAGTGTAATTGCTGACTTGTGCCGCCGTGGTAACAGATTGACGTAACATCTGTCCTAAAATGTAAACGAGTCGGGGATTTTTCACGGTAAGTAGAAATTCTTATGACAACGTTAGCTACATACCTCCTAGCAGACAAGTCAAAGTGAAGCGCAATATGGGCCAAAACGTTTCGCTCTGGCTATACCTGGCTTCCGAGATTGTTTTGTTCATCTGGCACGGGTCTTTTAATTATTCCAAGAGTTAGAACCAAAACTGTAGGGCATTAGCTTTCAGTTTCTACTCACCCTCTCTTTGGTATAACCTGCCAGTTGAAACATTGCACGGCTTCAAGAAAAAAAACTGAAAACATATCTTTTCAGTGCAGCTTTTGAATAAGACATTTTTTGATTGTTTTACTTTGATTTTATGGTACATACTTATGTTATTTTTATTTTATTTGTTGTATGTTTTCTGTGAAGTATTTGTGTAAAGAACACTGAGTTGCTTTCTGTCTGGAATGTGCTCTATAAATAAAATTTGATTTGAATTGATGTGTTGGTATTGCTTGTGTGCTAATGTTAGATCATCCAATGCAATGGTTTTCCAGTGAGAGGGAGTGAGGCAGGCAGTGTTGTGAGGGCAAGATCATTTCGCTCAATGTGAAAAAATGAGACCCCTTACATGATTCAGGTAGCTGGTTAACAGAGATAAGTGCTCAAGTTCAGCCTGCCCAGTTCGCAGCATCTAGCATTTATGCTTGCTAAACCTTTCCCTGCTGGATGAGACCATACAACATAAACATTAGCATATAATTGATTTGGTATAGCTGGATACTGAACCACACAATTGATTCATCACCTAGATATACAATGGGCTCCAGAATTATTGGCACCCCTGACTGGCAATGCACAAACAATACTTAAGAAAAAATAAACAATATAATTATTGAGAAACTCAAAATGGCAAGACATGAAATAGGTAGTCCCAGCAGGGCCAGGTGCTGCTTGAACTCCGAAGGATTATGGATTCTCAAGTAAAACATTGATCAGCTAGTCGAGCACCATTTGGTGAAATATCACAGTACAGTTCAATAGCCTCCATTTGTTGAAAATCCATAAACCCGCTATATGCAATATTTTGCTTATAATGCATCATGGAAGCTGATTACACATTTGAATAGGTCTATGGGTCATTCCATATACTGTTAAAGTGTTGACCCCATAGTCTACATTCCATATAATGAGATTAGGATGGGGTTTGGGAGAGGCCATTTATTTAGATTCTTCATGTCTAAATCATCAGTAGGATGGATTTTGTTGCATGTTGGACTTAGGGTGCTATATTTAATGATTATTATGTGAACTATATCAAGCTGAAATGTCCAATCTGGGTGCAATCAATCGGCTTTATTTCTCAAATTATAGCTATACAAAATAATGTTACATGAATACTTATCTTAACTGTTTTTAACTACAGGAAACATTTCAGAACAATCTGAGATGGTGGGTATCATGGTGTATGAAATGACATGGAATGACGCCTATATAATAGAGCTTATGTTCACTAAACTTATAGAGTTTTGAAAAAAACACTTCCATAATGTTGGATCTCTATGTAATGGAAAATCCATATTATTCTGTTTTCTTGTGGCTGCTTAAAGGCAAGGCACAGTGTGTTGTTTTAAGAAAGCATATCTGCTCTGTCTAATTATTCTGTTCCCTGATTCCTCAACCAACACACTTGAGACTGTTTTGCCAGGTGGAGTTCCTGTCTGAGAGCCCTTTCATTGGTCAATCAAAGTGCAACTGCAAAGCTGGCCTGGGACACTGCAATCACCAGATTGGGCTGCTGTACACACTTGCACACTTTATTAAATTATGTTGCAAATCAGTCCCACCAACAACCAGTAAAACCTCTTTGCCGCAAACATGGCATGTTCCCTCCCGTACATTAGGCCTAACACCGAAGCCAATTAACATTGTAACAGTTTCAAAATTGAAACCACCTATTGGCAATGCCCCTTCCAAGAAGTACAAAAGATCATGTGATGCCATCATGCCTAACCTTTACTGCCCTATTCCAGTCCCATTACCATGTGATAAATTTGCTCAAGACCTCCAAAAGAACCTTGCAGCGATTGGAAGCAACAGCCAAATTTATAACCTAATGCTAGCATCAAACAGGCACCCAGTGGATTACGTCTCAACTGAGTTCGGAGACCTGCCCCTTGGATCTGTGTTGACGTATCAAGTTCTTGCCCCGCCCATCTCCACCAGTGACAGCTACCCTACATTAAAAAAACTAGCTTGGGTTAAATGTTTTTAGCTCTGTTTTTAACTATGTAAATACCTGTTTTCTATTAATCCATTGACACTCACAGCATGCATAGTATATTCTTATTCTACAAGTTGTAATTTTCCATCAATGATAGCCTACTGCTCATAGAACAACAAAATGCAATTGCACATTAATGATCTAGGCCCGGGTGATTAAATAGGCCTGGTGACTAAATTGGGGAGAAAAAGTAAAATAAATACATTTTATAAAATAATTATAATAAAAAACCTATAATAACCATTATTATCCCAGGTGAAAAAAGATTATACTTGAAATATACTTTTTCAAAGTATAGCTTACTTTTAGTAGTTTTTGTACTAATTATGTACTTTTGCTAAATTGGCAGCGCTTTAAGTATACTTAAAGTAGTCCAATGTAGAACTTAAGTCGTACTTAAGTGTACTTCAAGTGCAGTGTGTATGTTAAAATGGGACTATTTTTAGTGTACTTAAGTATATTTAAGTGCACTAACAAAAAGTATGATTTGTTGGTATCTTAAATACACTTGCAGTACAATTCCATTATGTCACCAGTGCGTTTGAAACAAACTTTAAAAAGTATTACGGTATGTTTGAGACTATAGTTGAAGTACACTTTTTAAAAGTACATTTTAAACATACTTCAAATTAAGTATAAAAAGGAAAATCATACTTGTAATAACCTTCGTATAGTCCACTTAAATAATATTTGTATTACACTAAAGTATACTACTTTTTCACCTGGGTACTGTAAATGATATTGAATTTTTTAATGTGATATAATTGTTTAGTAACCTTGGTTGACATTATTCAATGATATTGCGATCATTCTGTTTCACACACTCGTCAATTACCTTAATTATTCCAAAACGCGTTTTTTTAATAGATTGTAGTTTGTGCGTTTAGGGCAGGGGTTCTCAATCCTGGTCCTGGGGGACCCCTGTGTATGCTGGCTTTCGTTGCAACCGCAGTTGCAATCCCAGAATTTTAACAAGCTGTTAATTTTTCTTAATTAGGTGCTTGTCATGTTTGGAGGAATTATTCACCCTCTTAAGCCACATTATATCAGAAATAGCTATGGATGCCATGTAGAATAAACACCCCATGTTCACAGGAAGTAAATGCATTAGCAAGCGTCATTGCGTGCGCGCACTCGTGTGGACACGCCCACCGGGGATACAAATTCTGACGGGGGAACAAATTTCGGCATAACACCGGCCTGAGTCATACTGTATCACATGATGCGGCCATGGGTAATGAATGGGCCTGCCCCATTCCCCACATTTGTGGTTTTGCCTACTGATATAATTACGTGTGTACAGCCCCTTCCAGCATAGCTACTTTTCTTGGCTGCCCATAAATAGAGGTGACTGATATCAAGGAAGTTTTTTTGTTAACCTAAAAGAGTCTTGTGAACCTCCTGGTGACATACCAATTTCAAACGTTGGAAAGTTAATTTTGTTTAATTTACAGGTGCAATTAATGCCTCAGACAATTTACATTTTAAGTGATGAATGAAAACATTTAATGTTTCGTCAATAAACTACAGGAATATGCTTTATCTGTTTACATAAAATTTACTGTATGATTTAATAATTTATCCAGCTATACTCTTCTTTCTCATGGCTGTTTAAAAATATATATACATATATAAAGTAACAAAGTTTATTGACTTCACAATAAGTATTTTGTACAATTCTTAATCATTATGAAGTTTCCACTCTTCCCGTTTCTTGTGCAGTTGTGTAGGCGTCTATTTCAGAGTTTCTCCCAATCAGTTGGCCTTTGTCAGTTCAGCTGCCTCTCCCAGTCCTGGCCCTGTCTGCTGGAGCTGGGATTCCCTGAGCTGAATGCTTCGGAGCTCCGTCTGAAACTGCTCCTCCAGGTCCCGCTGGCTCTGAAGGAAATCTCTGAGTTTCTGCAACTCCTGCATGCTCTGCAGAACAGATCGAGAACAAAAAAAGGGGGTTATATCCCCATCCCTCACACAATTTGATGGCCCGGTTTGAATTACTTAGCTGAGCCCCCAAATCAGTCTCCACTGCAGTGAAAGTGAGTCAAAATGTGTATTTATTCTGTACAATGTGAGGGAACTCATGGCAAAAATCTTAAGCAAACAAGCTAGGGCACGGGTGTCAGAATCCAGTCGTGGAGGGCCGCAGTGTCTGCAGGTTTAACTCCAGTCATGGAGGGCCGCAGTGTCTGCAGGTTTAACTCCAGTCCTGAAGGGCCGCAGTGTCTGCAGGTTTAACTCCAGTCCTGGAGGGCCGCAGTGTCTGCAGGTTTAACTCCAGTCCTGGAGGGCCGCAGTGTCTGCAGGTTTAACTCCAGTCCTGGAGGGCCGCAGTGTCTGCTGGTTCTAGTGTGTTCTAGTGTGCGTGCGTCTGTTTAGCGTATGTGTTGTGTGTGCATGTCTGTGTTGCATGTGCATGTGTGCACGTTTATGGTTACAGTAAAAGCTCTGCTTGAACCTGCAGGTCTGGTGGGTCCTGTATCTCTGTACAGAGTAATAGCTCCTGCAGTCTCTCCCTCAGCAGCTCGATTTCCACCTGGCTGACACGCCCTGCCTCCATCCCTGACTCCAACCCTGACTCCAACCGCACCACCTCTGGCCCGTCCACAGACTCCACCCCAGGGACACATACCGTCCAATCCACAGACAGCATCTGCGTAAGGACACAGAAACCAACACGCTGACCCAAACAAACAACACATATCAACTCTTATGAGCTACACTTCAATCACTACACAAGGCAGAGTTGTGTTCAAATGGGAATCTCTCATGTTGGAAATCATGGGAGCCAAGTACAGTTAACCTTCCTGAAGTGGATATGAGAGAACGTCGTCTAGCCCCTAATCCAGTCAAATTGGCTTCTTTGATATTTGGCTCCTTTGGGTGACAACCTGTACCCCTGGTGGGGCCAAATGAGAACTTTGTCTCGTGGGTACAGGGTGTCACACAGAGGTGCTGCATGTACTGGATTAGGGGCTAGATGAGGTTCACTCATATTGGCCCACTACAAGGTGAGCCCCTTCAGGGGGGTTAAATGTACTTGGCTCCCATGATTTCCAACATCTCATATGTACAAAACACCATCCAGTGGTGTAGCTAAGGTGGGTGGTCGGGGGGAGGGGGTTGTTTCAACCCCCACACCCCTCTCCAAAATACCAAAACTTGAAGACCAACTCAATAGATTGACTTTGCTCGTGGAGCTCAGGGACATTGAGTTGGCAGCTAAGGAGGCTAAGGTGGACATCTTCTGCACAAAGACATGACGGTTAGGAAACCGCTTTCTTTATTATTATTATTATTATTCCAGTTCTGTATTAAGTTACATTTTTAATAATTGTAATAAAACTAAATATTGTGATGTGATAGACTGGACACGGGACATTTTGTGTGTACTTTGGGATGGGGGGCAGGG
>CM056384.1:50487367-50562367 GCA_029718625.1 Synaphobranchus kaupii | reverse complement strand
GATTACTGCCCTTTACAGCACAGGCACAACGCATAGGCGGAGATTACTGCCCTTTACAGCACGGGCACAATGCATAGGCGGAGATTACTGCCCTTTACAGCACAGGCACAACGCATAGGCGGAGATTACTGCCCTTTACAGCACGGGCACAATGCATAGGCAGAGATTACTGCCCTTTACAGCATGGGCACAACGCATAGGCGGAGATTACTGCCCTTTACAGCACGGGCACAATGCATAGGCAGAGATTACTGCCCTTTACAGCACAGGCGCAACGCATAGACGGAGATTACGAGGGGTTTACAGTGGGGGTCAAGGGGGCAAATCTCTCCCCCGGTCTGCGATCTCAATGTCCCCCATCCTCCCTTCCTGATTCCGCTATCTCAACCCCCCCCCCCCCAGTCTGCGATCACAATGTCTACACTACCCGCCTCTAGCTAAACTCCTCCCTATTCCGCTATCTCAACCCCCCGGTTTACAAATCAGACTTCGCCAATGGCACAATGTAGAGACCCTGAATCTACCACAGTGCATGCTACTGCATCATCTACCGGAATGTTCTTTCACACTCTGTAATAATAATAGATGTAATGAAGTAAATGTAATTAATGAACTTATTCCTATGGTCAAATTGAAAAGTGATACGAAGTGAAAAGTTTTAGACTTTAGATTAAGTGGATTACAGTGGAGGATTACCGTAGATGGGAAGGTTCACTTTTAGTTTTTGGCAAAATAATATAAAGGTAGTCATATCTGGAATCCTCCCTGATTCAGCAAAACCCCACTCCACATTGTGATGGAAAAAAAATTGAGGTACAATTTTTGCAATATTTTATAAGGATACTCAATTGCACTAAAAATGTGCATAGGCACAGAAGGACGTGACTAATCTTAGAGGCTCACATTCTCTCAGGCAAACCAAGTGATTCAGTGCACCAAACATGCCATGCATCCGAGGATTAAGGCCATCTCAATTTCTTCAGCTCGCAGACTCTCGGAATCAGTTTCTTGAGTCTCCTGAACCTTTTTTTAAATCTAAAAATCAATATGGATGCCAAAAAAAGACCCAAAGTAATTGTTAATAATATGGAGCAGCTTCGGTTTCTTTTTCAGATAAAAAGCTTTAGGTTGCAGAGTACATCACAGGTGGTTTCCAAACTGCATTTGTTAAGGCTCACAGTAAAACATTGAAAACAATTCTAAACGACCTCCAGCGAGCAGACAGTGTGCCAATATTTGATGCATCTGCCAGTGACATGGCTTTTGAAACCTCTTTATCTGCGGACCTTCATATGCAAAATGAAACTGTACTGTCTGAAAACCTGTCACATTGAAAAAGCAGGGATTTAATATGGCTACCAGGAAATGGGAGGTCACTTTAATATGGCTACCGGTAAAAGGAAGGTGACTTTAATATAGCTACCAGGAAATGGAAGGTAAGTGACCTTTCAAAATTATAGTTCTTCATAATGCCAACTTGTCTCTTTCTTCTACAGTCGGAAAGTCAGTTCAGCATTCCGATGAGAGTTGGGAGTGGCTGAATGGTGTTATGGAAAAGCCGGAATGACATGAACATGCTAATGTAGGAAGATAACAATGTTTGACACATCTTCAGTTCATGCAGCTCAAACTTTCACTCCTAAGTCATTCAGGTTCCCAAAGTTACAACCACAGTCTTCTGTCTGGGGTTCAAACCTTGAAACTTACATTTACAGCTACCCCAACCAATACTAAACAAAGGAGAATATACCAAAGTAAGTCATTTTCCATTCAAAGTGGATAATCAAAAAGGCATCACAAGGGGACTAAAGCCATTTACTTATAATAATTGCAGTCTGTATTTTGCAAGATTTGCCATAAAAAAAATGAGCTCTCATCTCCTTTTCCCCTATGGCAATATTGTCTTGCATTTTCAACAATAAAGGAAAATACAGCTTGTCATAAATTAAATTCAAGAGCGATATAAATTCAAGACTGTTATAAGAGGATATATAAAGTTTTTTTGCACATTGAGGTAAAATGGTTACATGGACACAAATTTTTGTGAAAATTTGACCAAAAAAAACAAAACAAAGATACAGTATTATCTGTTTAATATCCGACTTTACCCAGCGTTTCGCTACAATTTATCATAACGTATCAGATCGATTTTGACAGGCAGGAAATTAGCCTATGTTGCCTCACGAAACATACTCTAGATGCTCTGTGATTTTTTTGGCATTTCCACCATTCGTCAGCAATAACGAGAGACGCCCCCTACCCCCCCACCTCGGTAAAGAGACAGTGATTACTCGCAAGATTCCCAGACTTCCATGTCTTTTTTTTGTTTGTTTGACAGACCTGACTTGAGGGAAACCCTTGGCCTGTGTAGTATGCTTTGGAATGTACAAGTGGCTCAGTACGTATGGTTTAAACTCGACGGTATATAGTGACGTGACAAAATTCCTTTTCAGGTTACCATAGATTTGTTCCACCTCTTTGCGCTCTGTAACAGAGGGCAGTGCCACCTGTTGCCCTTATAGTGTAAGCGGTTTGGGGACACTCTCTGTGGAGGGAAGGTGTGGCTTGGGTTACCTGGGAAAATTAGTTCAGGGCTGCGACCGAATCAGCACCCTTCCCTATTATTGAGTATGCTTGTTGAGTCGAGTGGACGAGAAAGTAGTTAAGTAAGCGTAATTTTCTCTAAATATAGTGTACTTACCCCCGGATGATATACTTACTCCCGGGTTTCAGTGACTATATTCGAGAGCATACTTTTCAAGAAGTAAGCGAACATTTTGGTTGCATAAATATGACGCACAGCTTCATTTTAAAAATGAGGCGCAGCTTCGCTGATGTTTTTTTTTCAATTACAACAAAGACACATGACATGGCTGTGCAAAGGCGGGGGACATCTTACAACACTTCCACAGTATGGTTGGAAAATAGTGTGGGGGATATCTTTTGCACGCTAAACAGTGTACAGTAAACAGTACACAGTATACGGGAGACAGGATTCAGTAGATAGGGCTCTGATTCGGACACAGCCCAGGGTTGCTGGGGTAACTGCTGTCAATGCTCTCCGAGCTCAGAGTAGTGCTCTGGACAGAATTACGCTGACAGCTGCTGATCTGGCTGGAAAGAGGTCACATTTCTCAGAACTTCTGCTGCACGCCACAGATATAACACGAGGGATTAAGAATTAACATTTATATGAAGTCCACACACATGCATTTTCTGGGAACATACGAAGCATCTAGATTAACTACTTTTTTTTAAAAAGTTTTGCTAAAATATTTTGGTTGGTTTACAGTCTATTATGTCTATATATTTTAACACCACCGATCAGAATTAAGGACAATGTGTTCTAAAGTGCAGAAATACAAATCATTTCACATTCGCCACATCCATTATTGCTGTCAGCAAATGGAAATTTAGGTTGTTCAATGACAAAGCTATGAAGGGTCATCACGCTAATAATATTAACATAATTATTTAAATGGTGGCTGGTGAGGTTCAGGGCCTGGTTTGTAAGTTTTTAAAAAGTAGCAGCAAGGTTGTGCTTGTCCTTTCTGTTTCCCTGAGGAGTCAGAGACTCAGGAAGCATTTTTTAAATTGATGTTGAAATGGAATTCTCTCGTAATCTAGCCTCCAGTAGGTGGTCACCTGGCAATCTGTACTATTTTCCCCCTAAAATAATCTTGTCACCCCAAACCCCCAGACTCAGGAGATGGAGTACAGTGTGGAAGTTTCCATGCCAGAGCACTTCCTCCTCCCGGACAGCATCACACTTCCTGTGGGCGGTGAGGGTGGAGACTCACAGCACTGCACAGGTATGTACACAGGTGAGGGACCCAACCTTTCCTACCTTTCTCTTCCGTCTACACATCCCCACAAGACACCCCAACCCTCCCCAACATGAGCACCCACACACACGTGCGTACACACATACAAGCACGCCCACACACACACACACACACACACACACGTATGCGTGTACACGCACACACAGACACACAGTCACACACATACGCACCCACTCACATTCACACACACACACACACACACACACACACACACACACACTCTCTTTCCTCCCTCCAGGTGGACAGGAGGTCTGGGTTCCCCTGCAGTTCCAGCCCAAGGTCGAAGGTCGTTACCAGTGCCAGGTGGTGCTGCGCTCCTGGCAGGACGTGAGAGTGCACGTGCTGGAGGTGACTGTGCACGGGGAGGACGTGCACGCTGAGCTGGAGTTCACTGTGCACGCTCACAAGTCTGTCACTCAAGACATCCCGCTCGTGAGTACCCACGTGTGCGTGCGTAAAAGCATAACTATGGCAACTGCGGGGCGCCTCTAAGAGTTCTGGCCGGATGCTAATTGTGAGCCGCGACGTCGGCGGTTCATATACGGCCGCGTGACCTTTGTCGCATGTCTCACCCATTCTTTCTCTCGCTCCTGTTCACCCTGTCTCTCTACACTGTGCTGTCCAATAAAGCTGAAAAGCCCTAAAAATATAACTTGCCACATGCCCTGCTCTCTAGGTTTAGCACTGCTAATTCTTTTTTTTTCTTTTTTCTTTCTTTCGAGCAGTGAAATTAAATGTCAAAATTTCATGGCAAGTTTTCCAATAATGCATAAGAAAACATACATACATCTGTGTTATTTTGTTACTTTGATGCATGCAGCCTGTGCTACATTACATTGCATTACAGGCATTTAGCAGATACTCTTATCCAGAGTGACTTACACAACTTTAGATTTTTTTTTTAAACATAGTATCCTTTTTTTTACAGCTGGTATATATACTGAAGCAATTCAGGTTAAGCACCTTGCTCAAGGGTACAACAGCAGTGTGGGAATCAAACCTGCAACCTTTCACTTACAAGCCCAATTCCCTAACCGTTACACTACACTGCTATGCTATTGTGTTACTCTGTGATAGTGATAGTGTGTGTAGCCTGTGTTACTGTGTCACTCTGTCCTATGTTCTCCGTTTTGCTTGGGGTGTTACCTCCAGAACAGCGAGACCCTTAAGGACTGCAGACTACGGGGCCTGCTATCCGTGTGGGGCTTCTCCGCCCCTCCCATGGTGTACGTCAGCGCAGGCCAGAGGCTCAGCTACCCCGTGACTTTTCACCCTACCTCCAAGTGTGTCGTCATGGTAACGCTCCGCTGTTCCTGTTTAAGCGCTACCGTTTCACCCTCCTCATCTTCATTATCATAATCTTTCCCAGTCTCCTCCAGATAAAGCAAGAAATTAGGTCATATCGCTTTTGATTTTGGCATATTGATTAAGAACTGTTACACACCTCTGCAATGTATATTACAATATTTCTAAGAACTGTGAGTTCCATCGTTCTTGTCTGTGTAGATTATGATGATGATGATTATGATAATGCGGGGTTGATATGATTTTTATTGAATGAAATACAGTAGATTTCAGGAAGAAGAACACACAAAAACACCTGATCCACTTGTTTAGCCCAGGTTTAAAACTACGAAAACTGTTGCCTCATAATGATCATGGCTGAAAGTGGATTGTCCTGTTTTCCTTATTTTTTTCTCTCTCTGCTGTTTTTCTTCAATGAATATTCAAACAGTGTTGCTTATTGTTGCCAACACACTGAGTCACAGTCGGTAGTACATACTGTATATGTCATACATAAACGATTATATTTTCTGTTTGTTCCAACGACACAGACGGCTTGGCTTCCAAATTTATTTTTCACACGTAAATATATCTTCTCACCACCCTCGCTTATTTATCGCACATCAATGGAGCCCTGAAATAAGTTCCTGGCCACACCCTGTCTTATGAAATACAATATGTTTCTTTTCCACTACATGCAGTACTTCACCCAAAAGATCAACACCACAGATTGTTCTTTTATTGCAGCATTTATCACTTAGCCTTCTTATAGCAAGGGCACTGATATATATCTTGGGCAGAGTGTACGGAAATCCCTACTGTTTTCAAATAACCAAAATCATAGGGTGAGGTGGGGTTCCTGGTGTAAAACCCTGGGGTGACTAAAAAGGGGCAAATTCCAAATTGGGAGTGGAGGTGAGGTGAAGTTATGCTTGGCATAACTCCAGCAATGTCTTATGTGATTGCAATAACTCCAGCAATGTCTTATGTGATTGCAAATCTCAATGTGTACGCAACACGTTGACAATTATTTTTAAGTGAACTAGCCTTGTGGCCTATATAGCATATTCCGACAATAAGGCCCTTCTAATTTACACTCTTAAAATTGCATCCAAATATCCTGGCTGGTGAAACTGTTTAAAAAGAACGACATTCAGCCATTTCCTGCACAATTATCTGTATGTTTATATTTAAAATGGAGCGCTCTAGCATCTTTCATCTTTATCGTTCAGTCGCCTCTGAACAGTGTGAATGGAGCATGTTGGACTCAACCCCGTCTTCAGTGCTGAACAGTGTCTGTTATGCTGATTATATCCTGGCTCCCCCCTTTCACACACATCCCCAATTCTCATACAGATACATTATACCTTTAAAGTGCTCTGCTGTGAACCTTGGTGCGTGCGTGCGTGCGTGCGTGCGCGTGTGCGTGTGCGTGTGTGCGTCTGTGCGTCCGTGTATATATATATATATATATGTGTGTCTGTGTCTCTGTGTGTGTGTGTATGTATGTGTGTGTGTGTGTGTGTGTGTGTGTATACTCTGCAGGGTCATCTCTCCCTCATCAATGAAGCGGACGGCACAGAGTACAGTTTTGGTGTGCGGGGGGTAGGAGAGCGCCCCCTACCTCAGGAACATGTTCAGATTCACTGCACTGTCCAAGCAGTTGCCCAGACCCGACTACAAGTCCCCAACCACAGTCAACGCACCGTCAAGTGCAAGGTGCCCCTGCTTCACAACTATGCATGTATGATACACACATACACATACAGGCATGCACGCCCACGCATGCGTGTACACACACACACACACACACACACACACACACACACACGCACACGGATACACACATACACATACAAGCATGCACGCCCACGCATGCGTGTACACACACAGACACACACACACACACACACACACACACACACGGATACACACATGCACATACACACAGATACACATATGCGCACACACACGTACACACACACCCGCACACATAGGCGTAAACTTTGAGAAGCTGTGCTGTGAAGGTGTGCTGTGAAAAAGAATTTACACAGTTGTTTTTGAGGGGTAACTTAAAGTTCCCCTTTTACACAGGGGTTAAGATTGATGATTCACAGCACCATGGGTTTACCTCTGCTCCACACACACACACACACACACACACACACACACGCACAATAAATCTATTCAAGCACGGCTTCTGTTTCGCAATCTAACAGCGCTCCCGACCATACTGTGCTTTTCAGGAAGGGAGACTTAGAGGGTCTCATTTCTGGAAGAATGAAGCAGAAATGAAGGTCACCACACACACACACGCACACGCACACACACACACACACGCGCACACACACACACGCACACACACACACACACACACACACACACACACAAAAGCGCACGCACAACCATGTGAACACAAAGAAACACACACATCAGACAAGTGGGTACACTTACATACACAGAACAGCCACACACACACATTCGTGCATACTCCACCCAGTGCTCCCCCTTACACGCACACACAGAGAAACTGACACACCCACACACATTTAACATACCCAATTGGTAATCATATTTGTGGATTTCTGTGTGACAGATAGTTTCAGACCTGTCCATCGTCAGTGGAGCTCCGACTCTTGAGATTAAACCAGGTCGCACGGTCCCTTACACCATCAATGTGTCTCCATGGAAACGAGGAATACACAAGGGTGGGTTGTTAAAACATTTTCACAAAGCTGTGAGAGAGACAGAGACTGTGTGTGTATATGTGTGTGTGTGACAGAAAGAGAGAGAGACTGGGTGAGTTTGTGTCTTTCATGGGACTAACAATGTGTATGAGGCCGATTTAATTTAATTGTTGAGAAATTCCAGAAAAAAGAGATTAACTGACCTTCTCCCCCCTTCATAGATCCATCTTCTGTTATCAGTGAGTGCACCAGTCAAACTTATTGAATTAAGAAGAATAGAGATAATATTTCAATTCTACAGGATCATGCAGATGATAATAAATGTAAAGTTTTTGTTTATTATATTTTTTTCTTATCCAGTTTTATATTTGGCACCGTGGATTAAAGTAACTGTTTCTTTGTAAAAACTGCTACAGTTTTTTTTTACAACTGTGTGGGTTTTTCCAGCTTCCAGCTGTCTAGCCAGTATGCTACGGCATATTTTACCTTTTAGTATGTGTCTCAGAGGGAGTTATTTATCACTGTTGCTAAAAAATATAGCAATAGCCAACAAGTGCCAGTGTAGATGATAGGTTTTCTAAGAGATTGGAAACTGTTGTGCTTGATCTTGCTAGCTAGTATTATTGCAAAAATATTGCCAGTCAGCTTGGTAGGCAACTCGATAATCATGATGCATATGGTTTAAACCTGGATTAAATAAAAGCAAAAGATGGCCATACTTGATTAGAATAAAACTCATTATATACAAACCCCAATTCCAAAAACGTGCACATGTATATAAAATACACATAAAAGCAGAAAGCAGTGATTTGTAAATGATCTTTTACATACACTGTGTATATTTAATTGAAAACAGTACAATGAAAAGATATATGTTTTACCTTATCAACTTTATTGATTTTTGTAAATATACGCTAATTCCGAATTTGATGCCTGCAACACGTTCCAAAAAAGTTGGGACGGGGGCAAAAAAAAGAAAAAAAAGACTGGGAAGTTCAAAAAACACCTGTTTGGAACATTCCACAGGTAAACAGGTGATGCTATCATGACTGGGTATAAAAGGATATCAAGAGATTTATTTCCAGGTACTCTTACAAGCGATACTATAACCTCTCTGCATTTGAATGGATCTCTATGGGAATTGGGGGGTGGGACTAGATTAGGCTGTAAATTACACTGGAATAGTATGGAATCCATGTTTGGCTAAATGGCTGTAAGTCATCAAGGGTTTGCGGTATCAAACGAGTCTCAAACCATCACTCTGCTACCAGATATGCAGTAGATGTGGATGGATCACTTGAAGGGTTGTTTCTCCCGACTTATTTTTCCATAGAGTTCAATAGGAAGATGAGTCAGGAGAAACAACCCTTTAAGTGATCCATCCATATCTACTGCATACTGTATCTGGCAGTAGAATGAGGGGGTCCGGTGGCTCTGTTATGCTGTGGGGGGTGTTTTCCTGGCATCGTTTGGGTCCACTTGTCCCCTTAGAGGGAAGGGTCACTGCAAATCAATACAAAGTTATTCTGAGTGATCGCCTTTATCCTATGATGAAACATTTCTACCCTGATGGGAGTGGTCTCTTCCAGGATGACTATGCCTCCATCCACAGGGCACCTGGAGTCACTGAATGGTTTGAAAATGATGTGAATCGTATGCTATGGCCTTCGCAGTCACCAGATCTTAACCCAATTGAACACCTGTGGGAGATTTTGGACCAACGTGTTAGACAGCGCTCTCCACCACCATCATCAAAACACCAAATGAGGGGATATCTTTTGGAAGGATGGTGTTCCATCCCACCAATAGACCTCCAGAGACTAGAATCTATGCTAGACAAGAGGTAGAATCTATGCCAAGGCGCATTGAAGCTGTTCTGGCGGCTCGTGGTGGCCCAACACCTTACTAAGACACTTTGTTGGTTTTTTCTTTAATTTGTCACCCGTCTGTATATATTATATAAAGCCATGTGGAAATAATAGTAGACTGTATGTGGGTTGACCGAACATGCTTTGGTCATACCCCTCACTGCTTCAGGGCTGGCCACGGTGTTGGTCTCCTTTTAGGGGTTAGTCCGTTTCTGTTACTGAAGCTGATAGATAAACAAAATAGATTAAATAAATGCATAAATAAATAAAATGGATGAATAAATAAGTAAATAAAGCTCCAAATGGTCTCTTTCGGGGATGAATTTACTCTCAGCTCCTGTCTCTTTCAGGGGTGATCTCCTTTGTGGCTGAAAAGAAGGGGAATTCAGCCACTGATTTGCGCTCCGTTTGCACACCTGAACAACTTCTGTGTGACCCCGAATATCAGGGTAGGTAGAAGAGTGTCCGTCTTGTACATGTGACCCCAAATATCAGGGTAGGTAGAAGAGCAACTTTCCTGTACGTGTGACCCCAAATATCAGGGTAGGTAGAAGAGTAACTTTGGGTGTGAAAGTGACTTACCTGTACGTGATCCCAAATATCAGGGTCGACGTGAAAGTCACTTACCTGTATGTGTGACCCCAAATATCAGGGTCGGTCTGAAAGTCACTAACCTGTATGTGTGACCCCAAATATCAGGGTCGGTCTGAAAGTCACTTACCTGTATGTGTGACCCCGAGTATCAGGGTGGGTGTAAAGGGTGATTTGTTCTGGTATCAGGTGAGAAGATCTGGCCCTATGAGGTGTGGTTCTCCCTGGAGGTGATCTGCTCTCCTGCCCCTCCCATGAAGGTTATGACTGTCCACTGCGCTGTCCATGTGAGTCTGACCGTCCCATTCAATAGTGCTGTTCTATTGGGTTTCACACAATGAAGGCACAGTTTATCCCTTTGCAGAGAGTTTACCATGTCCCGTTTACCGTTTACCTCAGCTTGAGCTCTCCAGTGAGTATCCCGAGAGCTAACTATGGTTTAGCTCTCGGCTAATGCTGTCCAATCAATATGTCCCTCAGGTAGACCTGTGCAGCTAGTGCTGTCCAATCAATATGTCCCTCAGGTAGGCCTGTTCAGGTGCTTTGGCCATGGCCTACAGGTAATCTGCCATGACACTCTAATCTAGTGTCTGATCCGGTTTTGTTAACCTTGAATAACCTTAAACTGTTCTCCTGAAAAAAATGGTTTCATACGGTGGTGTGAGACAGGAAACGCACACATACTCGCACACATGCTCGCACACACGCTCACACACACATGCTCACGCACGCTCACTCACTCAAACACACACATTGTTGGATGTCCGGTACACTGACAGATGTGTGCCGCTGTATTCCAGAGCTCTGTTACCGTGGAGATTCCCGTCACTAACCCAGGGGTGGAGCCTCTGCAGTTGGAAGCGTTTGTGGAGGGTCCTGACCTGACAGGGGACGTGAGCATGAGTGTGCCAGGCCAGCGAACACTCTCTTACCTGGCAAGGTTCTCCCCGGCAACAGTGGGAAGCAAGTGTGGCAGGTATAGTCCTGTGCTCAGTATTATAGAGTCAGATACTGTATAAGCAATGCAGCACTTTTTCTTTCTTCTCTGACTGACATTCCTCAGTGCAGTGTAAGTCACACACAGACGCACACTCTCTCTTAGACAAATATACACACGCGCACACACACACACACACACACACACACACACACACACACACACACACACACACACACACGCACGCACGCATACACACGCATACACACACACACACACACACACACACACACACGCATACACACACACGCATACACACACACGCATACACACACACACACACACACGCACACTCTCTCTCTCTCTCACACACAGACATATACACACAAACATATGCTCACAGAAGATAAACACAGACACACACAGGTACATACTCACTCTCACAGGCATATGCACACACAAACCTACGCTCCCAACAGACACAGATCCACTCACATACACAAAGATGTACACACACACGCGCACTCACTCACTCATAAACAAACACTCACTCACACACACACACACACACACACACACACACACACACACACACACACACACACACACACACACACACACACACACACACACACACACAATAATTCACACAGTCAACAGTCAAGTATGCAAGTAGATTTTCATTGATGGGAGGGAGCATGCGGTAAGGAAGAGACTGAAATAGTGATGTTTCTCTCTATCTCCAAGGCCACTAATAAAATAATGCTCATTAAAACAGCTCCGCTGGAGAGTTGTTCTCCTCAGGTAGGCCTTGTTTTGCAGTATGTTTCTATGGAGGGAAGCTGAGTGCAATTCTATTACCACTGATACACAAAAAAAAGCTGGTCACCTCCATTATAACTGCCGTGGTGACAGAACACAAGAGATCCATCTCATTTTTAGATTTCCTCGGTTCTGGCTTTCCATTGCACTATTCAGTTCAAAACAAATAGATTATCCTCTAACTGAAATGTAGTGTGTAATGTATATTCCACAGCAGTAATCTGAAAAACCGGCCTTGGTGGTGGTGGCGGTGATATTTGCCTCATCCTGAACAAATGAAGACCGCATTTTCAAGTGTGTGTGTGTGTGTGGGTGTGTGCTGACAGTTTTTATTTTCTCGGCAGTGTTGTCTTCCAGTCTGAGGTGCTTGGGGAGTTCTGGTACCAGCTGGATCTGATGGTTGACCCACCAGCCCCCACAACCCTGCCAGACTGCAGCTGTGAATTGGGAAAGTATGTGTACTACGCACGCACGCACGCACGCACGCACGCACGCACGCACGCACGATATACTGTACATATACAAAAAATAACTTTGTGTTGCATTGTCTCTGTGTTTAATTCATAGTACTTCATATACTCATGTGGGATCTGTGTTGCTACAGTATATGTTGTTAGAAAGGGTACTGTTCGGGTGTTGTTAGCTTGCCGTGTATGTTGCTGGCATGGGTGTGTATTTCTGGCCTGAGTATGTTACTGGCATGGTATTTAGGTTGGTAGTTTGGGTGGTTGTTGCCGATATAGGCCTTGCCGATGTGTTTGTGTGTAGCAAGCATGCTATTAGAGTTACTAGCATGGTGCTTGTGTTGGGTGTTTTGTTACCGCGTGTGTGTTCTAGCTGTGTTGTGTAAAATGTATTTTATTGCAGACTGCGCTGCAGGGGGGGGTATACCACAAAGCCACATTGCTGAGTTAGCTGGATAACTGCGCAGAGTAAAACCCGGAAGCCTCTGGAACATGGACTGAAGTAAAAAATAGCTGTTCTGGGATTTACTCAGTGCAGTTGTCAGGCTAACTCAGTAATCCTGATTTGTCGTATAGGAACGGGATTTGCGTCTCTAGCGCCACGCTTGTTTTCTCCTCAGATGGACGAGGATTTCCCTCCCGCTGCAGAACCCCACAGATGAGACGCTGGAGCTGGATGTGCTCAACAGCAACCCCCAGAACTTCATCCTGGAACGCGGCACCAGCCAAGTGGTCAGGCTCCCTTTTAATCATGAAATGACTTGGTGAATTTGAAAAGAATCATTGAAAATCATGAAAAGAAGAGGTCAATTAAATCAAATCAAAATGTATCTATATTGTGCATTTCACAAACAGTTGTCACAATACGCTTCACAGAAAACCCTTCATCCCCCCTTCAAACCCCCACACGAGCAAACCAAAGGCAACAGTGGCCAGGAAAAACTCCCTGGTGAACATCAGTATCTCTACATTGAATTAAACAGCTGTAGTGGCAAACTGTTGCAAGTCAGTTTGTGTGATGATACATAGAGCTGGAAATGGGAGCATATCCACTTGTTCAGGGATCCATTTGTAACGTGTTAATTTTGGAGGAGAGCCCATGAATTACCCTTTAAGGGTAGTAATTAAATTAAAACTCTTTAAAACAAAAAGCTCTTTTAGAGTGGAAATGAGCTGTGCCTTTAAGGATGATAATGAAGTGGCTCCCTAACGGCGGAAATGGACTGCTTTAAGAGTGTAATGGCCCCTGAGGAATGAAAATATAGAGGTAAAATGTCTTCACTTCCTGAGAAACCACTAAATTGACACAAACCCTTGTTTATATTAAGAGGCACCTCTGGTTACCTTGTTTGGCGTCTTTTTAGATTTAGAAAAAAGTGTGTTGTATTGTAATGGAAGAATCAGGCCACGGTACAACGACATTTATAATCCCTCACATATCCAACCTTCACATATTAAACTCACAAGATTCTCCTTGAGCCGTTTGCTTCATCACTTAGTTTTTATTTATTTATTTATTTTATGTCAACATCATTAGCCCGGTTAAAAAAAAAAGCTTAAATGCTGCAAGAAAATCAGTCGCGCTCTCGTTTGAAAAAGAAAAAAAGACCTGCCTCTGAATCTGACAGTGTTGGATTTGTGATGGATCACTTTACTTTCTACCAACTGCCAGTTCCCAATATTTAACCTGAACTGTGTGGCTGTGCATATTACTAGCAAGTCCTACAATGGTATTGTTTTTGCTCTCAGGCGCAAGGCCAATAAACCACCCCCCCTCACCACTATACTCAACAAAACCCACCCTCCCTCACTACCACTATACTCAACGAAAACCACTCTCCCTCACCACTATACTCAACGAAAACCACTCTCCCTCACCACTATACTCAACGAAAACCACTCTCCCTCACCACTATACTCAACGAAAACCACTCTCCCTCACCACTATACTCAACGAAACCCACCCTCCCTCACCACTATACTCAACGAAAACCACCCTCCCTCACTACCACTATACTCAACGAAAACCACCCTCCCTCACCACTATACTCAACGAAAACCACTCTCCCTCACCACTATACTCAACGAAAATCACCCTCCCTCACCACTATACTCAACGAAAACCACCCTCCCTCACCACTATACTCAACAAAAACCACCCTCCCTCACCACTATACTCAACAAAAACCACCCTCCCTCACCACTATACTCAACGAAAACCACCCTCCCTCACCACTATACTCAACAAAAACCACCCTCCCTCACCACTATACTCAACGAAAACCACTCTCTCTCACTACCACTATACTCAACGAAACCCACCCTCCCTCACCACTATACTCAACGAAAACCACCCTCCCTCACCACTATACTCAACGAAAACCACCCTCCCTCACCACTATACTCAACAAAAACCACCCTCCCTCACTACCACTATACTCAACGAAAACCACCCTCCCTCACTACCACTATACTCAACGAAAACCACCCTCTCTCACCACCACTATACTCAACAAAAACCACTCTCTCTCACTACCACTATACTCAACGAAAACCAACCTCCCTCACCACTATACTCAACGAAAACCGCCCTCCCTCACTACCACGATACTCAACAAAAACCACCCTCCCTCACTACCACTATACTCAACGAAAACCACCCTCCCTAACTACCACTATACTCAACGAAAACCACCCTCCCTCACCACTATACTCAACGAAAACCACCCTCCCTCACTACCACTATACTCAACGAAACCCACCCTCCCTCACCACTATACTCAAGGAAACTACCCTCCCTGACTACCACTATACTCAACGAAAGTATACACAAGTTTCCCTTAACCCCTTTGCGCAGATGGCAAATTTGGTCAATTCTCACCTATTAAAATCCATACATTTCCTGGATCATAAACTTCGTGTCCACAAGTGTGCAAAATCTGAGGATGATATGCAGAACTACTAAAGATATATTATGCAAAAATTATGCATTAGTGTCTCCAAATATATGCAACTGGCTAAATTGTGCACTGCTCTAAATCATAATAATAATGGTATATTTAACTACAAATCAACTGTTTTGGCTAATAAAACTCACTTTTGCATCATTCTCAAGTGGGAATTACTATATTGTCATCAGTATAGGGGGGTAGATATCTATGGGTCCAAAACCCTATCAAAAACATTGCTACCAATAAGCGTTACGCTACAGTGTGTGAAATGCACTCAAATGCAAAAATGCAAAAATAATATAGCCTACTGGACAAGACGGTGATCCAGTGGAAAAACTAACGTACATACTGTATGCAGTGTTGGGCACATTACTCAAAAAGGTATTATAATACTCGTTACCGTTTGAAATAGTAACAGAGATGCAATACTCAATACTTTACAGACATGGTAACGCGATACGCTACTATTGTGTTACTGCCAAAAAGTTCTGCGACTGCCCCAATAGGCAACTAACGGACCTTCATTTCTACAATGAAATAACAGCAACATAACCGCATTTAATAGCCTAGATAATACATAGAAATAGCCATAGTAAACACATAATATCAGAAAGAATTGGAAACTTCAAACTTGGAAAGCCTACAGACGCACAGGGATATGCACGTGCCAAAGCAAACCATGATTGTATGAATGAGGCTATCAAATAATTTGAAATGATTTAATTAAGTTGCCGAATAGGACTTGATTTTACAGTTTCAAAATATATTCAGTTCATAGCCAGGAATTGATTTCGGGTGGGTCCGAGCAAAAGTGGGTGGGATTTTTTAATTAATTTTTTTATCAAATACGCACTACAAGAGACATCCTATGACAAACCATAATGCAATGGCTTGCATGGGAACACCCCTACAACAACGTTGTCCCCATAGAAAATAATCAAACACTAAAATCACTTTTCTATCTTTTCTATATATCGAAATCTACAGGCTAATATAAACCAGAACACATGTGATCTGGTTTACAGAACATGACTAGACAAAGTTGCGAGACGTTCACGACACACATTATTTATTTATTCATTTTTGAGCGCCTGCATCTTTCTCATTTGCTCCCTGCCAGCGCTTTTCTGCCAGAACCAGAAGCAATCAGTTTGCAGTGAAGATGGGATGCATGGAATATTTTTGGTGTGATGACAAAATGGAGTAGACACTCCCATCTCTGCATTTCTACTGATTCTACTTTATCCCGTCCGATTTGGCATTAACATTACAGACGTCCTGTGATAATTACTTTACAGACATTGTCCTGAAAACTTATCCTGTCCGAATAGGGCTTAACTTTCAACAGCCATCTGAGGTTGAATGCATAATTACCTATGGCCTACCATGGCGGGCACAAAAATATTAATAAAAAACACACAATATAAGAACAGTATTCAAACTTTGGCCTACCTTTGATGGGTTTGAATTAGCATGTGATTTCATGACAAAGACGCAGATTTGTCAAAGGAGAATAACTTATTCCTGAATATTTCTATAAAGTTCCCATTGTTAAGTGCCACTCCCATTTCCCTGTGTCCTCAAAGTAGAATATCCTGCTTTGCACACATCATACGATGTTAATAACACTTTCACGTGCTGGTGGTTCTTGAAATGTGCATAGCATCATCATGGAGTTGATTAAAACGTTACTGTCCCAGCACTGACGTGGCAAGTGCTACGTGGTGCTGTTTGCTGTTCTTGTGTTTTGAACAAGCATGTCTAAAATACTTCCATTTAAATCCTATTCTCTAATGAACCCGAACTCTGTATGCACCTCCGAAAAGTGTCTGCAGACTTTACAATAGGCTACAATGCGAAGAGCCACTCAAACAGATTATGGTTTCAAAATAAGAAACCTTCAGATGCGTCACCTACAAAAAGGTCAGTTGCCATGGTGATACCAAAACTGCTGTTGTGACATTTTGCTACGGACCAAGATCCAGAAGCCTCATTCACGTGTGTGTGCACATGGCTGTGCATATCACATATCCTATAATAAAACACTAACATTGTGACTAAAAAACATTCACACTAATATTGTTTGCATGATTGTTTTATGAATTAGATTTGAAAAGCACCAATCTTTAAATGTGTTTTTTGTAAAGTTTTTTCTGTTTTGGTTTGCCGTAATTAGTTTTCCATGAAAAGCCTGTGATTCTCTATAAGCAGGCAGTGGAAATAAAAGCAGGGTTGTATGGTTGTGTTGTGCATGGTCCGGTAAGTGTGTAACAGTCACACCTCTTCAGACTCTACCTTGACTGACCCACCAATCTAGTACAACTTTCGTATAACACTTGTATCTTGATTCTCTAACACTTTCATGTAGCATTAGTGCCTTGATGTTGATGTTGTAGTTTATCATGTCTTACTGACTTAGCCGTAACACTTAGCCATAGCTTACTGTCTGAACTAGACTTGATGTTCTTGTCTATGGATAGCTTTTACTTTATGATAGAACTGTACTTCATCGGACCTGTTTGTAGTTGTTTCAATGACCTTTGGTATGCACTTATTGTACATTGCTTTGGATTAAAGCCACATGAATGTAAAGGAATGTAGCAGGGGATGATCCATATTGACGGCTCAGCCTTGTTTGTTTTCGCATCTCCAGCTCATTGTGGAGCCTCAGTCCACCACCCAGGTACTGGTGCGGTTCTCACCTTCTGCTCTGGGGAGAGGAAACCACTCAGCACGCATCTGTTTCACCTGCACCCAGGTACACCTGTATTTATTACACCTGCACCCAGGTACACTTGTATCTGTTACACCTGCACCCAGGTACACCTGTATCCATTTCACCTGCACTCTGGTACACCTGCATATGTTACATCTGCTCTCAGATACACCTGCATCTGTTTCACCTGCACCCAGGTACACCTGAATCTGTTACACCTGCACTCAGGTACACCTACATCTGTTACACTTGTACCCAGGTACACCTGCATCTGTTTCACCTGTACCCAGGTAGCCTAACATATTGTAAAACACGCATACACGTGCATACACGTGCGTGCACACACAATCAAGCATATGTGTACTGCCTACGCACACACGCACGCACGCACGCACACACTCAGGCACATGTGCACTACATACATACACACACTCACACACACACCCTTATGCCTTTTGTTTGAATGCCGTTATTATGCACACATTATAATGACTCATGGGCTCAAATGTGTATCGCCCTCAAAGTGCAAAGATGACATTTGAAAGTTTCTTTCCGGCTTCAGTTGGTTTGTTGCTGGAAAATGGCTCAATGCCCTCCAGCAACAAATACATCAGACAGAAGACTATAAATGAGAGTGCTATTTGAATCTTGTTAAATGTGCCATGCATATTGGCTTCAGCAGGGTCCATAGCCGTGTTTAATCTAATACTCTGTCATCTCCTCAACAATAACCCTGTCAACACCACAGCGCTGTCCTTGTAATAACTCTAACACTACAGGACAGATCTCTCCCGATAAGGAGATTTTAATCTCAGCAGTGCTTCCTGTTCAGATAAAGAATAAATAAAAATAAAGACCAATTCTGACTCTGTCATCACTGCAGAATTAACAGTAAACATAGCAACAGTAATACAACATTCACGCGAAGCCTGTCACCGCTATTACATTAAACCCAATACTAATTCAGCACTAAATTTGCCCTTTTGTACACTACCTGATCGACACTACAACATTAACCCTGGCAGCACAAGCCCCAGCCCTGCGGGCATCACAAAGATGTCCTGTATCCGACACTCTAGCGGGGTCTAGTCTTTCTAGTCATGTCAAATAAATCCAAGTTTTGTTTGTGCATTAAATAATATCTCATTATAGTTCATTAGTTTTGAGGCAGTTATTGGCTACCTGCTGAGCATGTACTGTATAGAAAGAGTTGTTGCTAGGAGACTAGAGACTCTGATTACGAAGTATTTAAGAGCAATTTTTGATCCTGCAGAAAATTAAGAGCTTAAAGGCCAATGATTCCTATTATTATAATATGATCAGTATAAACCTGAAGTTCAGTTTGTACCATTTAAACCAAGATTGAAACAGATGAGGTGACATTGGTTTTCACCTTATGAATTGGAGCTTTAAAGTTAATAATAATAAATGTAAAGTTAATTTAAAAAACATAATAATAAAAAAAAAACTTTCATCTAATCAAGGAACAACATAATTTTATTTTTGTCTGCAATATGGCAAGGCAGGCACAGGTTGTCATGTAACATCTGTGAGTTGACTGACTGTTTTCTGCACATATTCTAGGACTGGCTTGCTCCAGTCACATATCAATTAATCAGTCACCGGTTATTACCTATCCGTAACAGTGGACATTCCAAAGATACTGAAGTCACTGGCAGTTGGAAACTATTGTTAGTTTTGACTTGGGAAGATATAATTATAGTTATAATTCCATCACCAACTGTTTTGAATCTTAGTATGCATATGGGCCACGAACTCATGCTGGTGTTTAGAGCTAGCAAACAAACACTTTTGTAAACACGTGCATAGAATTCATGAACCAAACAAGGTAGAACTTTTAATTAGGAATTTTAAGTATGCGTATATTGATTTTTATTTCCTACTATAAATTCAGGCCAAAAATAACGTTTGTATGCCTTTCCGTTTGGGGGACATGCTGTACCCCAAACAAATAAAGCTACTGCTTGTCTTTTATGTCTTTTTATTTCTGGCAGCATCTGTCAAGGTTTCTCAAATTAGACACACTTTTAGTCATAGTCTACAGATGCTTACTTTTGAGAAAGTTATTACGGGCATATTACAGGTAGTACAATGCTGTCAATGACAAACTTATGCTATCACTTGCAAAGAGAACCCATAAATATTAATGGCCTGATACAATGTGTAAAGCTTCTTGTTAACCAAGTTATATTCAATAACAGCTATATTGCATATGGAAAACTTTTATACTATTGGAATACAATTAGCTGAAATATAATTGTGGTGAAACACAAACTCCGATTGAGTAGCTTTAAAATGTTGCAGATTGGCTCACAATGTGACATTTTAGTATGGAAATTAATATCTAAAATGTGGCTTACAGTATATGTTAACCATATGTCGGCAGCCACATGTCATACATTGAATATGTACACATAGATGTTTGTGTGTGTGTGTGTGTGTGTGCGTGTGCGTGCATGCCATCAAGCCATCAAGACTTGCATTACATAACCCTAAGATGTTTGAGTTAGGTTCATACTGGAACAAGCCTTCTACCTTTCTGATTGGTTGGTTCACATGCTAAAATGGCAATGCCGTTACCCTGGCTCTCTCCCTCTGGAACGCAGGGCTCAGTAAATGCATAGTGACGTGGGGGTAAATGCAGCACACAGGTGGTTGTTTCGGGTAAAAACGGTGTGAGTATCAGCAGGTAAATCAGATGTTTAGAGGCAGCACTGAGAGGGGACGTTTAGTGCTCTACTCAGCACTGTCTGCCTCAGCAGCTTTTCTACTTCAATCAGCCCTGAGTAGAGTTCCTCACCCCTGGCTGTGTGAGTGCGGGCCTGAGGAGACACACACACACACACACACATACGCACGCATATACACGCATACACGCACACACACACACACACACACACACACACACACACACCCTGAGTAGAGTTCCTTACCCCTGGCTGTGTGAGTGCGGGCCTGAGGAGACACACACACACACACACACACACACACACACACACACACACATACGCATACATATACACGCACACACACACACACACACACACACAGACACACACCCTGAGTAGAGTTCCTCACTCCTGGCTGTGTGAGTGAGTGCTTGAGGACTGCTGTTAGTGCTCCTCTAATCATGTTACACACTCATGCCTTTTCATTATGCTAGTTATCTTACACACGCATGTACATGGATGCACGTGTGCACACACACGTATACACACATACACACACACCTACACACAGCACAGTACAGTACATACACAAACGTAGTGTGTAGATTTCTCGTACAGCTGGTCGATATCCTCCATTATCACTCTCGTATGCATTCAGCGCACAGTGTGTATAATGTGCCATGTATGGCAGGTTGTAAACAGTCCAGCTTATTTCCCATTCCCCAGCTGGGCGAGTGGGTTTTCCTGCTGTCCGGGACGGGCGTGGCTCCAGGGCTCATGGAGCCCCTCTCCGTTGCCAGTAGAGTAGGATCCCACTCCTCCGTCATCCTACCTTTCCGGAACCCGATGGAAGACGACGTGGTGCTTCACATCTTCCTCACAGGTAATCACCCCTCTCACCTCCACACAGGTGAATAAATAAACACTTAACATTACCTACCCACAGGTAACACCACACACCTGACACAGGCATTACTAACCTGACTTAAGATTTGCTCCTCTAGCATAGGTAACAATGCCTTGACACAGTTAACCCACCGTCATACGCAGAAGGTAGTCAATTCTCTGACACAGGTTTTCCTCTTGACGGAAAAATTGAGATTGAATCAGATATAAAGGTATGGGCCCAGATAATCTGTAAATCCTCCTTCCCTGTATTCACATTAGTGGTCATTAAAGAGCAGTGAGCGCTAATTCAGCATCCCTTTCCTCATTGATTCTCCAGATTCCCATGATGCTTTGAGCAACATGCATGGGAAACTGCCAAGTCCCTGTAAATGTGTGTGTCTCACAGCTCTGCAGCTGCTGCCTCTGTTCTAATCTCAGCCTTTCAGATTACATTATTATTATTCAGATGGATAGTTCTCAAGCTCCTCTCTTGAACCCCCCCCAACATTATCCCAGACATGAAATCTACACCCCTTCCCTGGGTATTGCCAAATATGAGCAGGGCGTACAGACAAAGAGATTATATGGACAGATGTACATCCACAATCATACACACATCGCCAGTGTCAGTGGGACTTTAGTGAGTATTTTAATTCTGGTACATTTGAACCTCAAAGACACGGTGCTTTGAATTTGCTTGTAACTGTGAAAGAGATCTGAAAATACATCCAATTAAAGAATCTGAATCCGTTATTGATTGGAACAATTACTTGCGTACTGTTGCCTTATTTTTAAATAAGCTAATGTAATTTTGTAGCTATAAACCTTTATAGTTTAATTCAGTAATCAAACAGTGGTAATCAGGATCTGATTTGAGAGGTTTTTTTTCCTGCTCTCTTGGGCTTCTTTTGTAAACCGTTTGCTTTTATTTTGGCTCCTTCTTCATAGTAAACACTGGTGATTTTCCCACAATGCATTATTAAGCAATAGTGCTAAATAAAACCACTTTGCCTAATTGTGACAGTATTCTGATCAATAATAACAATAAGGTTGATATTGATAAGGCGTAATTGCATATTGTACTTCTGGTTTTATACCCTCTCTGGTTTACCTATCAGTGTGTATCTCTGAGGGTTGTAGCTTTTACTGTAATTGGACAGCGGTGACATAAATACTTTCTGTATGGTTTCAGGGCATACTGACACATTGTAAGGGACAAACGGTAGCAGCAGGCCAAGATAACAGGAGAAAACAAGGCAGCTGGCATAGTGAGAGACGATGATTGCTTATGTAAGGTGCTATGGGTGAGGAGAGAGATTGTGCATGACAAGATAGTATAGAGAGTCTCTATTAAAAGGTTTCAAGGGACGGTTCCATATCTAAAATTCTATTCAGCGTTGGCCGGCTGCCATTTTATGCAATGCATGCCACCCTGGATATTTGGGTAGCATGAGGGAGGTGAGGATTAGTTTATTTTTGTGGGGTGAGGAAGGGGGTGGGGGTAATGTTCTCCAGGTCCCCCAGAAAGCAGAAAAGTTGTTGAGATATTTTTTCCGGATTTGTGACTCGATTGATGTGATCTGGTCTCACAACAGGTTTACCGGTGAAAAGTGAAAAGCACGGATGTGTGTGCATGTTTGAGCTTATATAGTGTTGACAGACAACGTCAAATAGTGAGTCAAATTACCCCATCAGGGTAGAACTGTCTTTCTTTGTAATCAGCTCTGTTAAATCCTTTGTATTGGATTAGTTTCAGTCCATACTTTTTTGTTGAATGAGAAATGTTTGCATATGTTGCCCCAGCAGATTGACTTATCATTGAGCTTCAGGTCACTGGGCCATTTATCTGCTGGCAGTGATTTCAGTCAGTTGGTTAATTGGATGAGTTTATTATAGGTCTTTCAGACCAGATGTTTCTGCTCTGATATTTCAGCTGCTTCTTTAATTAGCGGATGGAACATGTAACGTGTGGAGGCTTCTCCCATGTCAGCATGTGAAAAATCAAAATGGCTTGATAGCCTGTCCCACAAGCTGACTCGAGCAAAATGTGTATGACTACATGGGCTTCAGTACTGGTTGGTTGGGCATATATTACATGGGCTTCAGTACTGGTTGGTTGGGTATATATTACATGGGCTTCAGGGCTGGTTGTTTGGGTATATATTACATGGGCTTCATTACTGGTGGGTTGGGTATATATTACATGGGCTTCAGGCTGGTTGGTTGGGTATATATTACATGGGCTTCAGTACTGTTTGGTTGGGTATATATTACATGGACTTCAGGCTGGTTGGTTGGGTATATATTACATGGGCTTCAGGCTGGTTGGTTGGGTATATATTACATGGGCTTCAGGCTGGTTGGTTGGGTATATATTACATGGGCTTCAGTACTGGTTGGTTGGGTATATATTCCATGGGCTTCAGGGCTGGTTGTTTGGGTATATATTACATGGGCTTCATTACTGGTGGGTTGGGTATATATTACATGGGCTTCAGGCTGGTTGGTTGGGTATATATTACATGGGCTTCAGTACTGTTTGGTTGGGTATATATTACATGGACTTCAGGCTGGTTGGTTGGGTATATATTACATGGGCTTCAGTAATGGTTGGTTGGGTATATATTACATGGGCTTCAGTACTGGTTGGTTGGGTATATATTACATGGGCTTCAGGCTGGTTGGTTGGGTATATATTACATGGGCTTCAGTACTGGTTGGTTGGGCATATATTACATGGGCTTCAGTACTGGTTGGTTGGGTATATATTACATGGGCTTCAGTACTGGTTGGTTGCGTATATATTACATGGGCTTCAGTACTGGTTGGTTGGGTATATATTACATGGGCTTCAGGCTGGTTGGTTGGGTATATATTACATGGGCTTCAGTACTGGTTGGTTGGGCATATATTACATGGGCTTCAGTACTGGTTGGTTGGGTATATATTACATGGGCTTCAGTACTGGTTGGTTGGGTATATATTACATGGGCTTCAGTACTGGTTGGTTGGGTATATATTACATGGGCTTCAGTACTGGTTGGTTGGGTATATATTACATGGGCTTCAGGGCTGGGTGATTGGGTATATATTACATGGGCTTCATGCTGGTTGGTTGGGTATATATTACATGGGCTTCAGGCTGGTTGGTGGGTATATATTACATGGGCTTCAGTACTGGTTGGTTGGGTATATATTACATGGGCTTCAGTACTGGTTGTTTGGGTATATATTACATGGGCTTCATTACTGGTGGGTTGGGTATATATTACATGGGCTTCAGGCTGGTTGGTTGGGTATATATTACATGGACTTCAGGCTGGTTGGTTGGGCATATATTACATGGGCTTCAGTACTGGTGGTTGGGTATATATTACATGGGCTTCAGTACTGGTTGGTTGGGTATATATTACATGGGCTTCAGTACTGGTTGGTTGGGTATATATTACATGGGCTTCAGGCTGGTTGGTTGGGTATATATTACATGGGCTTCAGTACTGGTTGGTTGGGCATATATTACATGGGCTTCAGTACTGGTTGGTTGGGTATATATTACATGGGCTTCAGTACTGGTTGGTTGGGTATATATTACATGGGCTTCAGTACTGGTTGGTTGGGTATATATTACATGGGCTTCAGGCTGGTTGGTTGGGTATATATTACATGGGCTTCAGTACTGGTTGGTTGGGCATATATTACATGGGCTTCAGTACTGGTTGGTTGGGTATATATTACATGGGCTTCAGTACTGGTTGGTTGGGTATATATTACATGGGCTTCAGTACTGGTTGGTTGGGTATATATTACATGGGCTTCAGTACTGGTTGGTTGGGTATATATTACATGGGCTTCAGTACTGGTTGGTTGGGTATATATTACATGGGCTTCAGTACTGGTTGGTTGGGTATATATTACATGGGCTTCAGGGCTGGTTATGTATGTATGTATTGTTCCAGATGAAGAGCAAAACTTGAGCACTCTGCACTCCTCAGTCCTGGAACAGTCCCATGAGTTCAAGGCAAAGGCTTTCAGCATCCCTCTACGAAGGACACAAGGTATGTTCCTCTCTTTCCTGTTCTTCCTCTCCCTTTCATCTCTGTCCACGTTTATCTTCCTTCTCCTCCAACATTTAACCTTTCACCTCTATCCCAGTAATTCCCAAACCTCTCCTCAGGAACCCCCAGCCGGATCCAGGTATCCACCTGATGCACCTAATCAAAGGCTTGTACTTGTACAATAACTGTACTTTATCTGACCTGTTTGTAGTTGTTTCAATGACCTTCGGTATGTACTTATTGTACGTCGCCTTGGATAAAAACGTCTTTCAAGTGAATGTAACGTAATGTAATGAGGTAGAACACATCAAATACCTGGATCCGGCCGGGGTTACCCAAGGAGAGGTTTGGGAACCACTGCTCCAGCCTGTCCTTAAATACTCACCCCTCATCTTCCCCTTGTGTCGCCCCGCTGCTACCAGGTATCGCTCTGTCTCCGGAGGACACTGTGGATGTGCCGTTGGTGTTCGCCCCAGACTCCATGCAGCGGTACTCTGCCTGGATAGTCATCCTATTGGAGCCAAGGCATGGGCAGAGCTGGAGCTCTGATAAGCTGGAGGAACAAGAGGGCGGGGCCACCAGGGAGTGTGGCGGAGAGGGGGCGGAGCTAACAGATTCTCAGCCGAGCAGGTGAGACACCCCACGACCCTTGAAAACTAAAACTCTTTACAACCCTTTATTTCTTGCAGAGAAACTCGGTCTTCATTATATCACCGCTTAATGAGTTCACCTTGCCAGAAAACAGCAATGACTCAATAAAAAAAGAGTCTGGTAGACAGAGACGCCAATTCCTTCCTTCCCTTAGTGTAATAGTTATCACTGTGTCTCTGGTTCCGACAGGTACAGTGTCACTGTCGCCCTGTGTGTGATGGATGGGCCTCACTATACCCATCTCACTCTTGTGTGATGGGTACAGTATCACTATGTGATATCTATGCCTTTGTCTCTCCATAAGGGATAGGTATCTGTGTATCTAGGTAGGTGATAGGTGTTATATCACCGTGTCTCCATTTATTACATGTGACAGGTCTTCCAACGCGCCTGTGGAGGCTGGCAGTCCAGAGGCGATTCGTTGGGTATACCCCATTCATGGCATCCCTGAGGCTGTCGTTAGCCCCTCCCACCCTGGTGAGTCACCTGCAGCTGAGGAGGTGCTATGCCTGTGTTCAAAGGTACATCTCGGACCTCCGGGATGGGCCTTTGGTGTGACCAAACGGTGTGTGAGCACCGTTAAAATCTCTCTCTCTCCTGAGTGTGCAGTCTGTATCTATAAACATGTGTCAGTGTCTATGGGCCCCTCTACAGCTGAAAGATGTGCATTTGCATTGCTTCCATACAGCTGTGACCAGCATCTCGACAGATGTGATCAGAGTGGTTTTCTGTTAGCAGCTGATGAGACACCATATAGGCTGACAGACAGCAGTTTTACTTTTTACATGTCTTTGTATGGTCTCTCTTTCCAGCTGTTATCAGAGTCTGTGTATGGTCTCTCTTTCCAGCTGTTATCAGGAGTCTGTGTATGGTCTCACTTTCCAGCTGTTATCAGGAGTCTGTGTATGGTCTCTCTTTCCAGCTGTTATCAGGAGTCTGTGTATGGTCTCTCTTTCCAGCTGTTATCAGAGTCTGTGTATGGCCTCTCTTTCCAGCTGTTATCAGAGTATGTGTATGGTCTCTCTCTAGCTTTTTTAAGGAGTCTGTATGGTCTCTCTTTCCAGCTGTTATCAGAGTCTATGTATGGTCTCTCTCTAGCTTTTTTAAGGAGTTTGTATGGTCTCTCTCCAGCTGTTATCAGAGTTTGTGTATGGTATTTCTCCAGCTGTTATCAGAGTCTGTGTATGGTCTCTCTATAGCTTTTTTAAGGAGTCTATGGTCTCTCTCCAGCTGTTATCAGAGTCTGTGTATGGTCTCTCTCCAGCTCTTATCAGAGTCTGTGTATGGTCTCTCTCTAGATTTTTTAAGGAGTCTGTATGGTCTCTCTCCAGCTGTTATCAGGTGTCGGGCTCGTTGCCGTGTGGAAGAGCGACTGGACGTGCAGCTGACCGGGTGTGTCCCGGGGACCTCGGCGCCTCCTGTGGTCAGAGACCAGGCCAGCAGCGAGCACAGCGTGGCACCTGTAGGCCCAGGTGAGACTACCTGGGACAGGGACACCAGGTCCAGCTGTGTGTGATGTTGATGTGTTTGAGAGGGAAAGAGGCATGCAAGCCAGTGCAGGCCCTGCACAACGGAGGGAGGGAGGGTGGATTCTGCTGTGAAATCCTGAATACCGTTATGCTGATTAGACGTCCTTATCGCCGGGGCTGTGTAAACAGCCCGGATCATAGTTTGCTCCTGTAAACATTTTAGAAATGTAGACTTTTGCCTGTTTGCAAAATGAAGCGGTCTCCAAAAGCCCTGGCACTGTTGTTATAGTACATGTTGTGACATTTATCAAGCAACACTTTACAGGATCGTAGCATTGGCTGCAGTGAATCATGTTTCTGTTATTATCCAGAATCGAAGGTCAACTTTAAACCAGCAAAAAACAAGCATGCCAAGTTAAATCCCCAAAGCTAACCAAAACACACAGGGAACCGTTTCATCTGGCTATCTTTTCTGGACAGCTCTCACACTTAGTTTGCCAAAAATGAGACAAGAATATGAACATATCATTGCTAGTCACCCTATATGAAGTAACATCCTAAAGATACACACACTCAAGCACACACACACACACACACACACACACGCACACACACACTCATGCAAACACACACACACGCACACGCACACGCACACGCACACACACACACACACACACACACACACGCACACGCACACACACACACACACACACACACACACACACACACACACACACACACACACACACACACACACACACACACACACATTTCAGAGTCAAGAACCTTGCATTCACTCCAGAATCAAAGGGTCACAAATGCCAGAATCAGGAAATAATACAGACACAATCCAGAATCAGGAATATATACACAGCATTGACCTGCTAAACCAGTAGGGTAATTAATTAGTATAATGAGTGAAACAGTAAAATGTACTTGGTATAATAAAATAAACAAAGTCAGTTATTCTTTCCCTGCTGCCTGGTTACATACTTTTAAAAATAGGGACTGCCCAACCCGTTCACAAGCAGTACTGGCCTCGAATTTCTGCCACTCATACAGTTGCAGCTGTGAGTTAGTGCACGATGAGTATCTTCCCAGTTTTAAGCACAGACATAAAGTGAAAGTGTTTGCGGGTTTTTTTTTTTTAACTGTAGCGCTGGAGTGCTCAGTTCCCAGGGTGTGTGGGGAATGTGACACTGCATATATAGAGAGGGGCAGTGGCGTTGTGGGCTGACGGGAGACAGGGGAGGTTCATAGCAACCAGGCTATTTTTTACTTGGCAGCTCAGCAAACAGAATTAGGCAGACCTAGCCACCACCACCCCCAGGGCTAAATAAAAAAAAGACACAAAAATGCAACAGAATAGCGGTCATTAGACGCCCAGGGTCTGGGCCGGGAGCTCTGCCAGTGAGGTGTTTGTTGTAGCTGGCAGGGCAGGTTGGTGGCCAGCAGCCGCGAGGGAGCCGGAGAGGGGCTGGTTTAGAGAGAGGCTGGCACGCTGGTCTGCAGGAGTGGGGTCTCATTAGTCCTGTGCAGTAAGCAGCCGTCGGAGAGCCCCCTCTGTTTGGAGAGCGCTACTCTTCAGCAGCAGCCAGGCTTATTAAGGTAGTGCGGTCCCTCTGTGTCTCTGAGCAGTGAAGCGTAGCTTCGGCTAAACACCACGCGGCCCTGAACCTCACACTGCTTTGGCTGGGGGGGGGGGGGGGGGGTGCGTAGTGTGGGGTGTCAGGGAGTCGGGGGTGGACAAGGCCTGGTTCTGAACCTGTCCTCTACACAGCTTCAGGGCCAAAGTGCTGTGTGCTGCAGTACTATAGGCCCGTATGATAAGTGTTAGAGCCACAGTCAGAGAAATGGTTAGGGTGTTAAGGGTGAATATTGGTGTCACAGTCAATGTTATGTCAATGTTATGTCAACACTGCCCTATTCCTATACTTGTGATCTCACAACACTGAGCTACACTGTTCCTACACTCCCCAATTTACAAATGTGTCACGTTACCCACATTAATTTTGCGAGGATGACCCGGAGGCTCCTCCAGGGAAAAGTACTACACTTCAGCAGTCTATTCTTCCTGGGTTGGCTCACATCCAATCAGCAGGGATGGTTTATAACGGTCAATAAAGGGGTGAAAGTGTGAAATTAAGAGAGGGTTTAAGCCCTTCTGGGCAAGACCCATTGTAATGAGTCAGTATTGATTAGACGGGGTGAGGCCCATTGTAATGAGTCACTATTGATCAGGTACAGAAAGGCCTGAGGAGATTCTGTGGGCTGCCAGGGTTTGGAACAAGGAATAAAGACCCAGAAATATGGTTGGGTTCACTGCTAAAACGCATTTTTAATGGGAAATCTAGCCTTAATCACTTTAGGCAGTACTAATAATGGGGAAATATAATTGAATTCACTGCACACGGCAATGTTAATGGGGAAATGTAATCTACGTAACTGCAGTGCAGAAAGTAGTGTAACTGGCAAAATGCATCACTCACAGGAAACGATGATAGACACAGGGAAACTAGTCTAATAAAACAAGGTTGTTTTAGGATGGCCTCAAACAACATTCACTTTATTGGCTGTTGAGTGCAAGGGATAAGCAAGGTCATTGATCTTCTGTTTTTCAGACAATCTTTGGGAATATTATCATTTTAAGTGCCAGTGGAAACAGTGTTTTTAGAAAGTTGGAAGATTTGTTCGGTTTTTTTTTAGGTTTGAGATGTAAATCGAGATGTGAATGAGGCCTTCCAAATATGCACACAAACACACACACTCGCACATGCACACACAAACATGCACAGTCTCACATGCTCTCTTTCTCGATAATATTTCTCTTGCTCTCTCTCTCACTCACACAACACACAGATACACACATGCCTTCACTTTTAAACAAATACACTCACATATACACACAGATACACACATGCCCTCACTTTTAAACAAATACACTCACATATACACACAGATACACACATGCCCTCACTTTTAAACAAATACACTCAAATATAAACACAGATACACACATGCCCTCACTTTTGTCTGTGTGCTTTCGTACGTCTGTATGTGTGTGTCCATGTGCGTGTGTATGTGTGTGTGTGTGTGTGTGTGTGTGTGTGTGTGTGTGTGTGTGTGTGTGTGTGTGTGTGTGTGCGTGTGCGTGCATGTATGTAGGCTCCAGGTTGATGCAGGAGGACTTCCTGTATGAGATTGGGTTTGAGAGAGAGGAGGGCCGGGCCCAGCTGGAACACTGCGTCGCTCTGTCTCTCCTGGGGTGCGAACGAGACCCACAGTCTGGCGTCGTCACACTCTCCTTCAGCATCGTGTTTGCCCCCTGCAAGCCCACCAGGTAAACTCTCCTTCAGCATCGTGTTTGCCCCCTGCAAGCCCACCAGGTAAACTCTCCTTCAGCATGGTGTTTGCCCCCTGCAAGCCCACCAGGTAAACTCTCCTTCAGCATCGTGTTTGCCCCCTGCAAGCCCACCAGGTAAACTCTCCTTCAGCATCGTGTTTGCCCCCTGCAAGCCCACCAGGTAAACTCTACTTCAGCATCTTGTTTGCCCCCTGCAAGCCCACCAGGTAAACTCTACTTCAGCATCTTGTTTGCCCCCTGCAAGCCCACCAGGTAAACTCTCCTTCAGCATCGTGTTTGCCCCCTGCAAGCCCACCAGGTAAACTCTACTTCAGCATCGTGTTTGCCCCCTGCAAGCCCACCAGGTAAACTCTACTTCAGCATCGTGTTTGCCCCCTGCAAGCCCACCAGGTAAACTCTCCTTCAGCATCGTGTTTGCCCCCTGCAAGCCCACCAGGTAAACTCTACTTCAGCATCGTGTTTGCCCCCTGCAAGCCCACCAGGTAAACTCTCCTTCAGCATCGTGTTTGCCCCCTGCAAGCCCACCAGGTAAACTGTACTTCAGCATCGTGTTTGCCCCCTGCAAGCCCACCAGGTAAACTCTACTTCAGCATCGTGTTTGCCTCCTGCAAGCCCACCAGGTAAACTCTACTTCAGCATCGTGTTTGCCCCCTGCAAGCCCACCAGGTAAACTCTCCTTCAGCATCGTGTTTGCCCCCTGCAAGCCCACCAGGTAAACTCTCCTTCAGCATGGTGTTTGCCCCCTGCAAGCCCACCAGGTAAACTCTCCTTCAGCATCGTGTTTGCCCCCTGCAAGCCCACCAGGTAAACTCTACTTCAGCATCGTGTTTGCCCCTTGCAAGCCCACCAGGTAAACTCTACTTCAGCATCGTGTTTGCCCCTTGCAAGCCCACCAGGTAAACTCTACTTCAGCATCGTGTTTGCCCCCTGCAAGCCCACCAGGTAAACTCTCCTTCAGCATGGTGTTTGCCCCCTGCAAGCCCACCAGGTAAACTCTACTTCAGCATCGTGTTTGCCCCCTGCAAGCCCACCAGGTAAACTCTACTTCAGCATCGTGTTTGCCCCCTGCAAGCCCGCCAGGTAAACTCTCCTTCAGCATCGTGTTTGCCCCCTGCAAGCCCACCAGGTAAACTCTCCTTCAGCATCGTGTTTGCCCCCTGCAAGCCCACCAGGTAAACTCTCCTTCAGCATCGTGTTTGCCCCCTGCAAGCCCACCAGGTAAACTCTCCTTCAGCATCGTGTTTGCCCCCTGCAAGCCCACCAGGTAAACTCTCCTTCAGCATCGTGTTTGCCCCCTGCAAGCCCACCAGGTAAACTCTCCTTCAGCATCGTGTTTGCCCCCTGCAAGCCCACCAGGTAAACTCTCCTTCAGCATCGTGTTTGCCCCCTGCAAGCCCACTCTACTTCTCAACTGACAACTAATTACAGTTGAGCATTTCCTGTGCATTCTTTTGTGCTTTAGTGTGTGTAATTACAGCAAAATATGTGATAATGATCTGGTCATGATACCATATTCCCATAATTTAGCTTGTCACTAATAGCACTGCAACTTGTAAGAAACCTGCCATGTGTGAATCCCTTTCAACGGAATTGTAGTGTGCCGTTGTATCACTGCATATACTTTATTAAGTGCATCTAATGAGGTGTAAAAATGCTAGTCATAGATGATTTAATTACAGTATACCTAGTAGGTTAGAGATGGGTGTGTAATGAAGACAGGGAGAAGTGTGGACTGTGCAGCATGTACTGTATGTGATAATGAAAGATAATGATTATGACTTTATACGATATGTACAGAGGAGTTGCATGTGTACAGCAGTGTGCGTGTGTGTGTGTGTGTGTGTGTGTGAGCGAGAGAGCGAGCATGTGTACAGCAGTGTGTGTGTATGCGTGTGTGTGTGTGTCTGTGCGTGAGAGCGTGTGTACAGTAATGTGTGCGTGCGTGCGTGCGTGCGTGCGTGCGTGCGTGCGTGTGTGTGTGTCTGTCTGTGCGTGAGAGCATGTGTACAGTAATATGTGTGTGTGTGTGTGTGTGTGTGTGCGCGTGCCTCATGTCTCACAGGGCCCCTCCCCCCCCACAGGTGTGCAGCTGCATTAGCGGTTCAGTGCATCACTGGCGGACTCTGGAAATTTCCCATCATGCTCATCTCTACAGAGCCACAGGTAGATGATATCATCAACATAGAAGCAGCAGGCCTGAATAAGACATCAGGGGTGGGTTTCCGACTCACGAGCCAATCCAGGTGAGCTCACTTTTCCCACGTACCTCTATGTGTGCGCATGCATGCATGTGTGCGCACGTGTGTGTGTGTGTGTGTGTGTGTGTGTGTCTGCGTGCATGTGTCTTCATGTTTCTTGTTTGATAGTCTGTGTGGCGGTCTGTAATGTACCTGTGGGTCTGTGTGGCGGTCTGTAATGTACCTGTGGGTCTGTGTGGTGGTCTGTAATGTACCTGTGGGTCTGTGTGGCGGTCTGTAATGTACCTGTGGGTCTCTGTGGCGGTCTGTAATGTACTTGTGGGTCTGTGTGGTGGTCTGTAATATACTTGTGAGTCTGTGTGGCGGTCTGTAATGTACCTGTGAGTCTGTGTGGTGGTCTGTAATGTACCTGTGGGTCTGTGTGGCGGTTTATAATGTGCTTGTGGGTCTGTGTGGCAGTCTATAATGTACCTGTGAGTCTGTGTGGTGGTCTGTAATGTACCTGTGGGTCTGTGTGGCGGTCTGTAATGTACCTGTGAGTCTGTGTGGTGGTCTATAATGTACCTGTGGGTCTGTGTGGCGGTCTGTAATGTACCTGTGGGTCTGTGTGGCGGTCTATAATGTACCTGTGGGTCTGTGTGGTGGTCTGTAATGTACCTGTGGGTCTGGATGTCTCAGGTATCCAGAGCTCTTCACCGCACGCTTCTTGCCAGGCAGTGGGCCTGAGTTCCAGGTGTCTCCTCACTCAGGTGAGCTCTTACCTGTGGGCTCTACTGGCACCCTCCTCACCGTTACCTTCACGCCCAGCATGTACAGCAAAAGACACCACGCAACACTGCTTGTACAGGTGAGTCACTAACGCAACAGCTAGACACCACGCAACACTGCTTGTACAGGTGAGTCTCTAACGCAACAGCTAGACACCACACAACACTGCTCGTACAGACCTGGGTGTGTGATTGTACGATCTTATCTTATGTCTTACAGAAATAATCTGCTAGCAAACAGCAACAACACCTGTACTGTTGACAACAGACATGTAACGTTGTACATGAACACATACTTATTTTATGTGCCGCATTTTATCTTGATTTTTTTATGTTAAGCACTTTGAATTGCATCTTATGCATGAATTTTGCTATCTAAATAAAATTTGATTGATTGATTGTTGGGTCTGAGGGACACAGTGTGATTACAGAGTCACTGAAATAAATAACAGAAGGGTGTCCCCCGCCCCCCCAGGTTTCTGTAACTTACCTGTGATTTTACCTGTGTCAGATTTTACCTGCAGCAATGTAGGAAAATGTTTGTGTATTCAAGCTCACCTTGATTGACAGATGAATAACAGGGTTGTGTCCTTCTATAGACGGCAGACATGCAGTGGACCTATGAGGTCAACGGGGTTCTTCCGGCCTACACTCCTCCCACCCCTCTGTCCGTCAAGGCTAAAGGATCCTACAAGCTCCGCCCCCCTGGGGCACAGAACCTTCAGTTTCCTTCCACTGCAGCCAAATGAACCTGTTTGTACCCTGTCAATGACAAACTTTAGTCCCACATTTTTCTGTGTATATTGGGTAGTAGAGAGTAGCCAGTCTTGTGTATTAGGTGGTTGTGACAAGCGTGGGGTCCAGGCACAAGCAGGTTTCCTAGGCACCATTTTCTCCAGTGACCTCACACTTATCTCCTGTTCTCACTGTGTACTACAAATCTCCCCCGAAGCCATCAGCACCTTTATAGGACACCGGCCCAAGAGCACTCCCATTAGCAACAATCAAAGCTATCCCAGTTGTCAGTACAGAGACAAACAGTGTTCAGGTCTCCGTTGAAGTAGTCACAGGGTTCCTATCCTTCATTGGAGCCAGTTCCAATCCTCAATTACAGAGAATCATAGTGTTCCAATCCTTCATTACAGAGAATCATAGTGTTCTAATCCCATTCATAAGCCCTATTCGGATGGGATAAGTTTTCAGGACAATGTCTGTAAAGTAATTATCACAGGACGTCTGTAATGTTAATGGCCGATTCGGTCGGGATAAAGTATCTCCGTAATCAGCGTCTAGAATTAAAGGGATGGTGTCTACTCCACACCAAAAATGTTCCCCAAGCATCAACTCTTCAATCCTTCCAATCCTTCATTACAGTGTTCCAATCCTTCATTACTAATATTCAGAGTTCCAATCCTTCATTAAAGAGAATCATAGTGTTCCAATCCTTCATTACTAATATTCAGAGTTACAATCCTTAATTACAGAGAATCATAGTGTTCCAATCATTCATTACAGAGAATCATAGTGTTCCAATCCTTCATTACTAATATTCAGAGTTCCAATCCTTCATTAAAGAGAATCATAGTGTTCCAATCCTTCATTACTAATATTCAGAGTTACAATCCTTAATTACAGAGAATCATAGTGTTCCAATCCTTCATTACTAATATTCAGAGAGTTCCAATCCTTCATTACGGAATCCTTCATTAGTAATATTCACAGAGTTCCAATCCTTCATTACAGAGAATCATAGTGTTCCAATCCTTCATTACTAATATTCAGAGTTACAATCCTTAATTACAGAGAATCATAGTGTTCCAATCCTTCATTACTAATATTCACAGAGTTCCAATCCTTCATTACGGAATCCTTCATTAGTAATATTCACAGAGTTCCAATCCTTCATTATAGAGAATCATAGTGTTCCAATCCTTCATTACTAACATTCACAGTGTTCCAATCCTGCATTACAGTGAATCACAAAGTTCCAATACTTGCATAACCATGAATCACAGCATTCAAATTCTTCATTACCAAGAATCAAAGTGTTTCAATATTCATTTTCATAGAATCATTCCTTCCCAATAACCACCTCACTACAAGGCAAGGCTAACTTTTATAAAAGTTGCAGAATTATAAAAAGTATAAATAAAAAACAATATTTACCACTAACAGAGTCCAGGTCCTGAGGCAGGGGGTCGGGCTGTCACCATTCCATTTCTCATTAAAGCTGAATCTGTCATAACCCCTATTTCACCCCCCCCCCCCTCCCCCCCCCTCCCCTCCCAATCTGAAGGGTGGGATGCTGGAAGTCTTGTGTGCAAATGGGGGCAATAAAGCACAGAGTCTGAGAAAGTCCACTGCCGGCCTGTAACTGATGATCTGATCATCTAAAGCCATTTAAACTGCAGTTAGCTTTCCATTAGCAACAAGCCAAACACTGTGTGTCAGCAGAAGAGCAAGAGATAGAAGTCTGGAGAAGAGGAGGGAAAGATAAGAAGGGACAGAAATAGCAGAAATGAGGAGTGTAGAGCGAGGAAAGAGCTCCATGTAGACAGAATAACATAGAGGGGCAGTTTGTATAAAAAGCGATGCAGGACTCACAGTAGCAGTAAAACAAACAACCCCCCCCCAAAGAAAAAAACATTTCTGCCCAAATTTCTGATTTTCTAAATCCTGGCAAAAACATTTGCATTAACGTAGGGCCTGATTTACTAAGACCTTTAGCATGCACAAAACTAATCACACAACCAATGATTGGTGCAAAACAAATACCATGACCAATCATTGGTCATGTTATTGGTTTTGCATGTGCAAGAAGGTTCTTAACATGCTGAAGGTCTTAGTAAATCAGGTCCTTAGTTGGGAAAGTAAGAAGCTTTTTGTTGAATAACACAGCCACTGAAATAATCTGGACAACAAAAATGTCTGATTCTATCTGTGGCATTCTGCTAAGTCATTTTACATTTTGGGAGCTGTTTTGTGACGCATATGTGGATTTAAGAGCAATAATTGTACATTAAGATAATTGTAATTGTCTAATTTTGCAGCATATAATCATTAAACAACATGAAAACAAGTTGTGTAGTGTCTGAGCTTTAAAAAGTGATTTTGAGTGCAATAAGCAAGCATATTGCAAAATGAACTATAAAGCTTTCAATGAAATCTATTTTTGCAAATGTCCAGGTTTTTATATATACTGTAAGTATATATATATATATATATATATATATATATATATATATATACATACACACATACAATCAAATTATCTTTCCATATTAAATTAAAAAAGACTTACTCATACAGACTATGCCAACAGGTGCAGCTGACAAACAAACATGCAAGATTTAAAATAATTTTCAAATACAGGATAGAAAAGTGTTTGGAAAAGTAAAAATAAACTAGAGGAAATAATTCTGCAGCCCCTGTAGGAATATAGTATCCCCTGTGGATCCATGGACTAATCCGGTGACATCATTTGTCCAGCCTTTAACAGAAATGTCTGAAGGCTGGAAACAAAAGTCAAAACAGAAGCAGCACATAAGGGTATGGCACTTATCCCGAGAATTACAGAACAGACAAATGAACATGCTTTCCATCTTTAAAAAGCCTTTGACTGCTTTCCACAATGAACACAGGCTGTGTTCAACTGACTCGACGATGCAGGTTCAAGTCTGGGTTAAGCCATTATGACTGGGAGTCTGCGGGGGTGGGACTCAATTGGCTTCATGATCCAACCTGAGGTAGAGCGGGTTTAAAGTGCAGCTTAAATCATTAAGTCCAGCTTAATGATTCACCAGGTACCCACAAGCCACCAGCAGCTGTCATCTCATTCTGAGCTAGTTCTCTTGTAGTACTGCGTGGCCTGGCCTATTGCATAGAGCAGGAGTTTCTTGTCTTTTTTTTTTTTTAAGTTATGTTTTTAGGTATTTTCAGCTTTATTGGACAGCACAGTGTAGAGAAGCAGGAAGAATGGGAGAGAGAGAGAGAGGGAGAGACATGCGATAAAGGAGCATGGCTCACAATGAGCATGTGCGGACGCTGCTCTATGGGCTATGCCACCAAGACACGCCAGAGGAGGAGTGTCCAGTCTTTAATCCAAAAAGGGCCGGTGTGGGCACAGGTTTCTCTTTTAGCACAGCACTACGACACCTGAATCTAGTAACTAACTAATCATGCTCTTCAATCAAGGTCTTGATAAGTAGAAACAAGTGATTTAGTGCTGGGCTAGAACAAAAAAACCTGCAGCCACAGCGGCCCTTTTCGGATAAGAACGGACACCCCTAGCATAGAGAATAGCTCCTGGGAGGATCACACGCCCTTCAACTGCACTGTACATTGTGTGGGACTGGTTGAGATCAGTGGGACAATGGGCACCAAATAATTAGACAAAATACTTCAATAATATTCAGTAGTTTTGAATCCAAACTTAAAATGGACAAGCAACTGGAAAATGACAGTATATATACATAGTTGTAGGTGCTTATTCAGTAGAATAGTGGTTAAGAAACTGGTCTCGTAGCAATGAAATCATGGGTTTATACCCATGTGATCTAATGCCCTTGAGCAAAGATCTGACTTTGCCAAGCTTCTCAAAAAAAACCTCCAAAACCGGAACTTCCTAAATCATAATTTGTGTAAGTTGGTCTGTGCCAAGAATATGAATGATTTTTGGACTGGCAGGTACCACAGCGGTTTGGGAGCTGCGCCTCTAACTGAAAGGGTTGCACGTTTGAGTCCCAGCTGAGACAAAGCTGCTGTACGCTTGAGCAAGATACTTCACCCTAAGTGATTCAGTAAAATATCCAGCTGTATAAATGTGTTGTACATAAAAACAAATGTTTTCTGTGCAAGCAAGACGCTCTGGATAAGAGCTGTCTGTTAAATGCTGAAATGCAATGCAATCTATTCTAACATTCAAACAAAGTTCATCACGTTGGAAATTATGTGCATGGTAAGTAAGACTATGTTGAAGATTCTGACTTAGAGTTAGAATGCACATCAATACAATTAATTTTTCATCCAATTTATAATATTGTGTAGAGGCAGTTAAAGGGGTATGTGGCAGAATTAAAGAAGAAAATTGTATACTGCCTTTGACTGCATTGAATTTTGGTCATTATATTATAAAGAAAACATTATAAAGCTGTTGAAAAAGCGAAGAGTAGAGTAACGAGTCATGTTGGGTCTTAAAGCATGGCCTATTCATAGCACTAAAGACATGCTCTTAAGTATCATTAAAAAAAATGATTCAATTATTACATATTTTTTAATTACTTAAATACCATGGAGGTCATTTAAAGTTTTTTAAATTAATGGCGAGTAGAGTACATGATTGGAAATTCTAATTATAATTGTACCATGGAGTGTTGCAAGTAAATTAAGTTATTTGTTCTAAAAAAAAAGATTTTACGTTTGAGTGCTGCTTGTTCATTGCTGCAGCCTCTGTCACTTCGAGAGAGCTCAGACGAGCAATGCGCTCTCCTGTGAACCGTGTCTGACTACTGTCTGGTACACGTGAAGCACACGCATTGTGGAGGATAGTTCATGTGCAGTTTGTGCAGAAGGTGTGGCCAGAAAGGCCAGCGGGGGTCACTGGTGCCCGATAAGACATGGACCTCCTGTCGACCGAGATTCCTCCCGTCCGAGATTCCTCCCGCCACAGCTAGCACTAGACTGCGATAAAAGGCTAAAGTTATTTTGATTCACTTGTATACTTACAGTAAGTATATGTAAGTATTGGGACACCAATATTGGATTCACCATTTAGAATTTATAACACTATATTATATTTTATATATTTCAGGCCAGCTAAAGTATTGTAACTAATTTACATAATGTAAAATAAGCTATCCATGTTTAGTATTTGGTTACATCCTTTGCATTACGTGACTTCTTGTCTGTGAAGACTCTTGATATCTTATTGTCGGGTACTCTTACAAGTGAGAATTTCTAAATGGTTAATCCAGTATTTATGCAAATACCCTCTAATAAAAGCTGAGCTTTCACCTCATATGAATGGTTTGGTTTCAAATCTGAATTTTTGGAGTATAGAGCCAAACAAAGAGAAAAGGCACTGTGTGCTCCAGTCTTTTACTCCACTAGTCTCACCCTTCAGAGAAGTTGCCTGGGTAATTACATTCTTTACAGATTATGGGAACCATTCACACAGTTGAACACAGTTGTTTTTTTTCGGTTTGTCTGGAACTCAATGATCATCCAGGACTAATCCGGATAGATTATACCGAAGATATAGGTATGTGACAGAATAAAACAAACTGGGAAGGTTGTAGGTGGAAGCTATATATCATCATTGCTTGTACTCTTGTATGTTCGTTCCTCTCGCACTCATATACTGTGGTCTTGCTGCAGCTGATAGTGCACATTGTTTTACAAAATACCTTTTGAGTGGGACAAGTTTTTGGTTCAAGAATTACATTTATTTTTTTAAATTTCATTTTATTTTTTAAAGTGGTTAAGGATATATAGGAGGTCGCTTTGAGTACTTTTTGATGGTCATCCAATGGATGGCTGCATTCCTAATGGATATTTTCCCTATTTTAGCATACAGTGTTTTTTTTTTGGGTTAGACCAAGTTTATAATTGCAGAGGATCTGATATTGTAATAGGATGCTGAAGGATTTAATAAGCTTGGCAGATAAAATGGGGTCATTCCCATTACTGACTTGCAGATTTAGGCGTACCAGTGGGACTTATGTCTGTAATGCAATGATGGCTATCCAATTAGAGAGGCTAGGCTGCAGTGGGGAGCATGATAATGATGGATGTCCAATTAGGAGTGAAAGATACTGTAGGGGGTGTAGCAAGGAGAACCAATAGCAAACCTAATGCTGGAACCTAAATCTACAGTGTCCTCCACAATGTATTGGTGGCAGCTCTATAAAATAAAATCTCCATAGATAATCATGGGCAGGTAGTATAGTGTTTATTGTGTTACACAAAACATTCTCGCCTTTGGACCTTGTGTGGTTTATATGATTTATAAATTAGAGTGAGTTGTCTCTGCCAGATGGCCAGAATTAGTAGGATGGGACTTGGATCACGTAAGTGTTATCATAGTGAGTTGGTGACTATTTCTTGGTGGGCGGATGTTTTTGTTCCTAATGACAATTATTAATAGGCCTATGGTTTTTCTCAGAATTAGCTAACAAATTGGGCTTTGCTGAATGTCACAAAAGTTGATATTACCAAGTTTTAAGAATATAGATATTAAATTTGGGCCAGATAATCAATTTTCATAAATTCACAATGGGAGCAGCAGACAGAAGAAAGAAATAGTGACTGCTTCACAGGATATAGCGCAGAGATAATAATTTCAATATGACTTTTATTTGAACACAAAATCAATCTTCTGGAAAATGCCACGCATTTAATTGCTAACAAGATTAAAGGAAAAATCAATTTCAGTTTTCAGTACAGAAAGACACTCTCTAATTTCCAGTTTCTTGTTGCCTAATGACATGGCCTACCATTTGGACTTGCATTAATTACATTAGAGAGGTTAATTCATGATTTATATAATGCAATTGCCTTTGTTTGGCTCGGAAATGGAAAGTCTTTAGTGATCAGACTGTAGTGTAATATAACACTGTAGTGATCAGACTGTAGTGTAATATAACACTGTAGTGATTAGAGTGTAGTGTAATATAACACTGTAGTGATCAGACTGTAGTGTAATATAACACTGTAGTGATTACAGTGTAGTGTAACATAACACTAGCGATCAGGCTGTAGTGTAATATAATACTAGTGATCAGACTGTAGTGTAATATAACACTGTAGCGATCAGACTGTAGTGTAATATAACACTAGCGATCAGACTGTAGTGTAATATAACACTGTAGTGATTAGACTGTAGTTTAATATAACACTGTAGAGATCAGACTGTAGTGTAATATAACACTTTAGTGATCAGACTGTAGTGTAATATAACACTGTCATGATCAGGCTGTAGTATAATATAACACTGTAGTGATCAGGCTGTAGTAATGACACCAGTGTAATATAACACTTTAGTGATCAGACTGTAGTGTAATATAACGCTTTAGTCATCAGATTGTAGTGTAATATAACACTGTAGCGATCAGACTGTAGTGTAATATAACACTAGCGATCAGACTGTAGTGTAATATAACACTGTAGTGATCAGATTGTAGTGTAATATAACACTTAATGATCAGACTGTAGTGTAATATAACACTTTAGTGATCAGATTGTAGTGTAATATAACACTGTAGTAATCAGACTGTAGTGTAATATAACACTAGTGATCAGATTGTAGTGTAATATAACACTAGTGATCAGACTGTAGTGTAATATAACACTTTAGTGATCAGATTGTAGTGTAATATAACACTGTAGTAATCAGACTGTAGTGTAATATAACACTGTAGTGATTAGAGTGTAGTGTAATATAACACTTTAGTGATCAGACTGTAGTGTAATATAACACTTTAGTGATCAGACTGTAGTGTAATATAACACTGTAGTGATCAGACTGTAGTGTAATATAACACTGTCGTGATCAGGCTGTAGTATAATATAACACTGTAGTGATCAGGCTGTAGTGATGAGATCAGTGTAATATAACACTTTAGTGATCAGACTGTAGTGTAATATAACACTGTAGTGATCAGACAAGTGTAATATAACACTTTAGTGATCAGACTGTAGTGTAATATAACACTGTAGTGATCAGACTGTAGTGTAATATAACACTGTAGTGATTAGTGTGTAGTGTAATATAACACTGTAGTAATCATATAGTAGTGTAATATAACACCGTAGTGATCAGACTAGTGTAATATAACACTGTAGTGATCAGACTGTAGGGTAATATAACACTGTAGTCATCAAACTAGTGTAATATAACACTGTAGTGATTAGACTGTAGTTTAATATAACACTGTAGTGATCAGAGTGTAGTGTAATATAACACTTTAGTGATCAGACTGTAGTGTAATATAACACTGTTGTGATCAGACTGTAATGTAATATAATACTATAGTGTAATATAACGCTGTAGTGATCAGACTGTAGTGTAATATAACATTGTAGTGATAAGACTAGTTTAATATAACACTTTAGTGATCAGAGTGCAGTGTAATATAACACTGTAGTGATCAGGCTGTAGTGTAATATAACACTGTAGTGATCAGGCTGTTGTGTAATATAACATTTTAGTGATCAGGCTGTTGTGTAATATAACATTTTAGTGATCAGGCTGTAGTGTAATATAACACTGTTGTGATCAGACTGTAATGTAATATAACACTATAGTGTAATATAACACTGTTGTGATCAGATTGTAGTGTAATATAACACTGTAGTGATCAAACTGTAGTGTAATATAATGCTGTAGTGATCAGACTGTAGTGTAATATAACATTGTAATGATAAGACTAGTTTAATATAACACTGTAGTGATCAGAGTGCAGTGTAATATAACACTGTAGTGATCAGGCTGTAGTGTAATATAACACTGTAGTGATCAGGCTGTTGTGTAATATAACATTTTAGTGATCAGGCTGTAGTGTAATATAACACTTTAGTGATCAGACTGTAGTGTAATATAACACTGTTGTGATCAGACTGTAATGTAATATACACTGTTGTGATCAGACTGTAGTGTAAGATAACTTTATAATGATCAGACTGTAGACAAGGATCAGACCTTAGTTTGTGTATGTGTACTTTTTTTTATCTTATCAAAATCTATCAACAAATTAATAATTGTGATTGTTGGTATGATATGTAAGTGTATGTTTGTTCAGATTGCTGCAAGATGAAACAAAGTTTCTGCTGCCATTGTTGGTCGCCCGGTTGTATGCTAATTGGTCACTGAGAGCCAAAGGAGTGTGGGGGTGGGTGGTATTTCTCTGTTTTGACCCCTGAACTCTAACCTTTGCTCCTGTTCTGAAGGAGACAACAGAGGCAACAGCATTATTCAGGGCTCACAGAGTACAGAGGGGTAGGACAGAAGAAAAGAGAAAAGGATTAAACAGAGCAAGAGATAGAGGGAGGTAAAGAAACGACATGAGCTCACAGGATGGAGTAATTCAAAGCTCTATGTGTGTCAGACACTTGAGTTCAGAGCGTTGTGCACCAGTGGGAGCCATTAACCAATAATTCCTCTGTGCGTGCAGCAACGGAGAACACTCTCGCCGTCTTTGATGTGAAATCAAATTAACGCGCTGCAAAATTCAAAGGTTCATTACTGAAAATGATATGGGAGAAAACAAGAACACGAGTTCAACTTCTCTTTCTATTCATCCGGCTAAATCTGCTGTCACTTTTAGTCTCTTGTTCTCCTTTCTAGGTAGGGATTATATAGCCATTCATACCAGGCCCAGGCGGTAGAGATAGTCAGTCAGCTCTCTAAGGCCGCATTTACACTGCAGGTCTTGATGCCCAGTTCCGATTTTTAGCCTATATCCGATTTTTTTGACCGCCTGTTTACATCTACTTTTGAAAGTGACCCATATCCGATACCTGTGTTTACACTTGCTTAACACTTGAAACAACCCGCATGCGTACAAGAGGGTTTGGTTACCGAAACGAAAAAACGAAAGTAAACAACCAGCCGGCACTTTCTCGCAATGGACGCAAACGAGACCGAAATAATAATTCAAGCAATTGCTTTCCGAAGCATCTTTAGAGGTCCGCAAAATATATATATATATAATTTCACTTGCGCCGTTTTTTTTCCACCGGAGAGTAGTTGTGCACGTGAAAGTAACGTTATACGTCATTAAAATGCAAAAAAGTACAAGATCGTCGCATTTTCAATGACGTGCGAATCACAATGACAGGGAATATCCGATCTGTCCGTTTAGATGGCAGTCGCATTGGCAGATATCCGATTCATATCAGATTTATTTCCACATATGATTGAGGCCTGAAACGGATCTGAGAATATCCGATTCCATGTGCTTTTTTCCTGTTTACACGTTCATAATACATATCCGATCTGTGCCACATTCCGCAAAAAATCGGAATTGGGTCACTTTTACCAGGTAGTGTAAAGGCAGCCTAAGAGACTGCTGCTCTCCTCTGTCCTCACAATGTGAGTAATACCAGCAGCCTCCATCAGCTCGACAGTTGAACTGGGAGCTCTGAGTGTGATTATTCTTTGTTTAGATGCACTGGGGGCTCTGCTTCTTGGCTGTTCTGTGAGTGTTTAGTCTTCCTGGCCCTTCTGCTCATTGGGCTGTAATTGGGGCAGCATTAGATCCAATTAAGACCAAAGCAGTTGATTCCCCGTTGTATGTCTCGCTGTGGACTTTTTCTGTTGGTTCTCAAAGTTATGCCTTGTCTTTACTTCATTTTAAGATGAATACTCTGGTCCTCTGAGGATAAAATCTCTTTAACTGTGAAATAACTGAAGCGAGTCAGATTCAAAAGAGAATTCTAATTCTCACACCCCGCCCCCCCCCCCCCCCCCCCCAACTGAATCTAACTGACAAAAACCTGCTTCACATGAAATATAAAATCCTCTAAAAGACCAGCTGACACCCAGGAATGACACTAGGAGAGAGGTTGAAAATATTTTTAAAAAGGGGGAAAAAAGTGTAGGAAAGAGGGCTAAATGAAATTAACATTATGGTGACAGTTGGAGGGAGGTTTAAATGTTTGGAACACTGAGGTGTGAGTAGGAGGTACGTACAATTGTTCTGAACACCAAAGTACTAGTAGGTGGGAGGTTTAAATGTGTAATGACTGTGTGACGTTTGTCGTTCTATTTTATGGTGCTCACTTTATTTCTGGTCTGTGGGAGCCTCCTAACTCGGACTGACTCACACAGTGGAGTAGAGACAGTGGAAGGGTTTAAATGTTCTATGCACTCAGAAGAGACTAGGCAGGAGTTTGCTTTGAACACCGCGGAGAGGCAACAGAGGAGAGGTTTGCATTTTTGAACAGTTGGATGGAGGTTTAAATACTGAACAGGAAAATCGGTGGTAGATGTATTTCAAGGACATTTGATATGTAAAGGTTAAGCTAAGAGAGTGTTATTTTTGAGATAAAGTGTTATTTTACTCCCTATGCCTGGAGTATCTAAAAGCTAAAGCTCCAAAAAGTGTGCCTGCATTTTGGCAGACACATCGCAATCAGCTTCCTGAGATTTCCTTGACATTGGTGGAGGAAAATATTTTTTCATTTCCCATAATCGCTGCAAAATTCTAAAAACAAACGGGGGGCAGCAACAAATCTGACCTTTCTCTTCTTAGCAACTCATTCAAGCAAAATAAATGTGTGCTTGACCCTTGTCTTCACAAGGTGGAAATGAGAATGTAATACAGACATGATACAGCTCCTGTCTTTCAACCCTATAAATCTGAGGCAGAATGTGTACTGGCTACTGCTAAACCAGCTAAGTAATCAGACTACCATTAGTAATTATGCTGTGAGGTCTGGTACTCTAAATTATAGAATCAGTGTATAAATCATTTGAACAGTGGGTTTGTGTAAGGCTCTCATTTTATAATGGAAACCAAAAAGATCTCTTCAGTGAATATTAATTTTAACCTGAAGATTTTCAAGTTGTGTTTTTACTTTGGGCATGTATAGGAAAAAATAATTAAAAATTGACTAAAATTGACGATATATATATATATATATATATATATATATACAGTCAAGCCGGAAAGTCTGCACACCCCTTTCACCTTCTCCACGTTTTATTACGTTACAGACTTATACTACAATAGATTGAGTTCATTTTTTGCCTCAAACATCTACACACAATAGCCAATAATGACGAAGTGAAAACAGGTTTTTTAGAAAATATGCAATTTTATTTTACTGACAAAAATAGATTATTTAGGGGTTACATATCTGTACACACCCTTAGCCTAATACTTGGTTGCTGCACCTTTGGCAGCGATTACAGCTTCAAGGTGTCTTGGGAAAGAAGCTACGAGCTTGGCACACTTGTTTCTGGACATTTTTGCCCATTCCTCTTGGCATATCCTTGCAAGCTCCGTCAGGTTGGATGGGGAGTGTCGGTACACAGCCATTTTCAGCTCTTTCCACAGATGTTAAATTGGACTCAGGTCTGGGCTCTGGCTGGGCCACTCAAGGACATGCATAGACTTTCTCCGAAGCAACTCCTTTGTTCTCTTGGCTGTGTGCTTCGGGTCGTTGTCATGTTGGAAGGTAAACCTTCGCCCCAGTCTGAGGTCCAGAGCGCTCTGGAGCAGGTTTTCTTCAAGGATCTCGGTGTACTTAGCCGCATTCATCTTTCCCTCTATCAGGACTAGTCGCCCCGTTCCTGCTGCTGAAAAACATCCCCACATCATGATGCTGCCACCGCCATGCTTCACTGTAGGGATGGTATTAGCCAGGTGATGAGCGATGCCTGGTTTCCTCCAGACGCGACGCTTGGTATTCAGGCCAAAAAGTTCAATTTTGGTTTCATCAGACCATAGAATCTTGATTCTCATGGTTTGAGAGTCCTCTAGGTGCCTTGTGGCAAACTCCAAGCGGGCTGTGATGTGCCTTTTACTAAGGAGGGGCTTCCGTCTGGCCACTCTTCTATAAAGGCCTGATTGATGGAGTGCTGCCTGGATGGTTGATCTTCTGAAAGGTTCTTCCATCTCCACAAGGATACGCTGGAGCTCTGTCAGAGTGACCCTCGGGTTCCTGCTCACCTCCCTGGCCAAGGCCCGTCTTCTCCGATTGCTCAGTTTGGCCGGGCGGCCAGGTCTAGGAAGATTCTTGGTGGTTCCAAACTTCTTCCATTTACGAATGATGGTGGCCACTGTGCTCTTTGGGACCTGTAAAGCTGCAGAGATTTTTCTGTACCCTTCTCCAGATCTATGCCTTGACACAATCCTGTTTCTGAGGTCTGCAGATAATTCCTTTGACCCCATGGCTTGGAGTTTGCTCTGACATGCACTGTCAACTGTGGGACCTTATATAGGCAGGTGTTGGCAATCCCCAATCATGTCCAATCAATTGAATTTATCACAGGTGGACTCCAATTAAGTTGTAGAAACATCTCAAGCAGTATCGGTGGAAACAAAATGCACCTCAGCTCACTTTTGGGTGTCATATCAAAGGGTGTGCACACTTGTGTACATATGATATTTTACATTTTGATTTGTAATAAATTAGCACAAATGTCTAAAAACCTGTTTTCACTTTGTCATTATGAGCTATTTTGTGTAGAATTCTGAGACAAAAAATGAACTCAATCTATTGTAGAATATGTCTGTAATGTAATAAAACGTGGAGAAGGTGAAAGGGGTGTGCAGACTTTCCGGCTTGACTGTATATATATAATTTTTTTAAATCCCCATTGGCTCATGCATGTCTGAAAAACCAACATCTGTGGGCGTCATTGGGGAACAAACTAGCTGACAGTACTACAAATGAGAGAGATTTCACTTAAATACTTCACACTGAACATTTAATGAAAGTGGTATTTCCCTATAGATTAAAAATAAAAGCACTACACACGATAAACATCTTGCAAAGTGCTTTGTTTAAATCATCTTGCCTCTAAGGAAAAGTATTTCAGTGCTTTGATACGACTGACATCCCATTGGCAAAGGATAGCCTTGGTGAAAATACAGATAAAATCAAAACTTATGACTATTTCTGATGGATCTTATCAGCCATCAGCCTGCTGCCAGTTTCGGAAACCCTGAAGAATTTTTTTTTGTCCTTATCAGTTCAAACATCTTGGCCATTAAACATTTTTTAATATAATATCATCCTATCTTTGCCTCATCTCCCTTTCTGGAATACCAAATTATGTTTGAAGGCTCATATTCTATTTCTATAAGGTACTTTGTCAGGTCAGAGGAACGCAAGTGATCACGTGAGCCCTCTGAAATGCGCACCCCCTGTTTTTCCCTCTGCGGCTCAACTATGCAGCCATTGGGCTGGGGCTGACTGAACCATTCAATTATCAGGGACAAACCTGCAGATCTGCTGGGAAATCACTCAAGCTACATGAGTGTGGTGTGGATACACAATGCAAAATCCCCAGCCCCCACCACAAATTAATTTTCACTTGCACCTTAATGTTTGGTGAGGGGCGCTCTCTGTGTGACTGAGACTCCGTCTGTGTGTGACTGAGACTCCCTCTGTGTGTGACTGAGACTCCCTCTGAGTGTGACTGAGACTCCCTCTCTGTGTGACTGAGACTCCCTCTGTGTGACTGAGACTCTCTCTCTGTGTGACTGAGACTCCGTCTGTGTGTGACTGACACTCCCTCTGTGTGTGACTGAGACTCCCTCTGTGTGACTGAGACTCTCTCTGTGTGACTGAGACTCCCTCTGTGTGACTGGGACTCTCTCTGTGTGTGACTGAGACTCCCTCTCTGTGTGACTGAGACTCTCTCTCTGTGCGACAGACTCTCTGTGTGACTGAGATTCCCTTTGTGTGTGACTGAGCCTCTCTGTGTGCAACTGAGACTCTCTACGTGTGATTGAGACTCTGTTTGTGTGACTAAGACTCTCTCTCTGTGTGACTGAGACTCCCTCTGTGTGTGACTAAGACTCTCTGAGTGTGACTGAAACTCCCTCTGTGTGTGACTGACACTCCCTCTGTGTGACTGAGACTCTCTCTGTGTGACTGAGACACTCTCTCTGTGTGACTGAGACTCCCTTTGTGTGTGACTGAGACACTCTACGTGTGATTGAGACTCCCTCTCTCTTTGTGTGACTGAGACTCCCTCTGTGTGTGACTGATGTGACTGAGACTCTCTATGTGTGACTGAGACTCTCTCTGTGTGTGACAGACTCCCTCTGTGTGTGACTGATGTGACTGAGACTCTATGTGTGACTGAGACTCTCTCTGTGTGTGACAGACTCCCTTTGTGTGTGACTGAGATGCTCTCTGTATGTGACTGAGACCCCCTCTGTGTGACAGACTCTCTCTGTGTGTGACTAAGACTCTCTGTGTGTGACTGAGACTCCCATCTGTGTGACAGACTCTCTCTCTCTGTGACTGAGAATCCCTCTGTATTTGACTGAGACTCCCTCTCTGTATTTGACTGAGACTCCCTCTCTGTGTGACTGAAACTCCCTGAGTGTGACTGAGACTCTCTATCTCGCTGTGTGACTGAGACTCTCTCAGTGCATGACTGAGACTTTCTCTGAGTGGGACTGAGACTTCCCCTGAGTGTGACTGAGACTCTCTCTCTCTCTGTGTGACTGAGACTCTGCGTTACAGACTCCCTTTGTGTGAGACTGAGACTTTCTCTCTGTGTGACTGAGACTCTCTCTGTGCATGACTGAAACTGTGTGTGTGTGTGTGACTGAGACTCCCCCTGAGTGTGACTGAGACTCTCTCTGTGCATGACTGAGACTCTGCGTGACTGAGACTCCCTCTGAGTGTGGCTGAGGCTCTCTCTGTGTGTGAGTGAGACTCCCTCTGTGGGACTGAGACTCCCTTAGTGTGCGACTGAGACTCTCTACGTGTTACTGAGACTCCCTCTGAGTGTGACTGAGACTATCTACGTGTGACTGAGACTCTCTCTGTATGTGACTGAGACTGGGGGGAGGTGAGGGGAGAGAGTTGAGGGATGAGAGCACCGTTGCTATTTTTACAGGAATTCATCAGCTGGGTAAGAAATACCCACTATGAGTGAGAAATTCATGCAGCAGAATGAAGCAGATGCATCATCCCAGCTTGACATGGAAGAGGAGAGGGAGCCCAGTATTATTACTGTTCAGATGTACTGTTCAAAGGCAGACATAGACTGGATTCCAGTAGCAAAGTGTCTTTGTGGGGCACATTTCCTGGGCACAGACATCTGGGAGTACATGGCCTAATGTGTGAAGGTTCCCTTGGGGATTGGGCAGGTTTTGTATGCAAGGCAGGTTTGGGCAGGTTTCTGTGTGCAAGGTTGAAACTTTTACATTCAGTCTGATATCGTGCTGTTCGTCAGTTTGCGATTTGTGAGACGTATAATGCATTCCCTTTAATTTAGCGAGCAGCTGGGTATAACTATGTGCATACTACAACAGAGGATGTATGACAGGAAGATGAACAGCAACTGAACTGCAGACTCGTGGAGATAAAAGCATGGACACTTTTTACTGCATCCATAAGGAGGGTTTAACAGTCAGCCATGACACATAATCATTACGAGAACTGCTGAGCAGAGAGACAAGTCCAGTCAATTGAAAATCCACAGTCAGTTGGTGAACATTGAGGAAGTAGGTGGAGGAAGCCCATATAAGGAGATGTGGGTGTTTCCCCTTAAACCCATGACTTTTCTTGCTTCTCCAGGTGAGTGACAGGGAGAGATAGAGAGATGTTGGCTTGGGCCAAATGGTATCCCTGGGAGAATAACTTTTTATTTCTTAGTTTGTTTTATGCACTTCCTAGAATCATTTTTATTAATTTATTCTCTTTTTAAGTGTCACTAATGACACTCGTAAAAGATTGTATACATATTCTATTGGCACAGCACAACCTGGAATTTGTTTATGTATATTTAAAAAATATTGCATATTATTCAGCCAAATATCCCATTTCCAACTACCTCGGTCAGGTGCTGAAATGCTCACTCTAACTGAAAAGTAAAAGAGGAGAAATCAACCAGGTCTCACTTAAGCAAAATTGAACTCAGCAAAGCTTACATCAAACGCATTACACATGAGAAGTACAATAATCTGAGATCATCATGTAATATTCAACTAAAGGCACACAGAACATAATTATGGCTTAGAACAAGACACATTCAGACCCACTAAACATGATTCTATCAACAGACCTCCACTATCTTGAAACTGAAACTACATTTTAAAAGATATCTTTTGTTTCTTACCTGTATTTTTCTGCCTACTTTCTTTAATTTTTCTTCTGAGATCTGGAGTCTAGTTCTGGGAGCGCTGTGAGCTTCAACATTTGCTCAGTTTGCCCAGGAGTGCAATTCTGCAGAAACAGCTGTTTCCTTCTTACATTTGTTTCTTCTTCTTTGAAAATATTTATTACCATGGAAGCCAGAAGCCACTGTGCTGCTAATTACCAATTGGAATTACCTTCTCCCCAGCATTGTTTATTCAAATTTCCTGCCACAGAATAAAAAATATTGTAGTTACATCTGGCACTAGAACCAGAACTTGTTTTAGAAATTGACCCAGAAGACATTATACTTGAGCCATTCTTTTTTGTTGTTCTTTGTGTTGTGCAGGATATGAAATATGTTAATGGATAAAATAGCTCAGCAGTGTGTTATTATGATGTATTCTTGTAGATGGATGGGGAGATGGATGATGTGAATAAGATCTGTCTACACCAAACTGAGATCAGACCACTGATATAGACCTGAAGTGGCCAGAAGACAATACGTGTGTGTGTGCGCGTGCAGGGGCTGCTGGGGTAAAATTGGTGAAATTAAACCGGGCCGGGACAAAATTTTCTATGTGTGTATCATCCAGTAATATTTATCACAAGTTCACAGACCATTGCCCCGCATCAGGGCCCAGACAACGTACAGGGTTACCCCCCCCCCCTCCCCCCCCCCCTGACGGCAGCGCTATGTGTATGTGTGTGTCTGTCTGTGTGTGTCTGTGTTGTGTTGTGTGTGTGTGAGAGAGAAAGAGAGAAAGACAGAGAGAGACAGAGCCAGCGCAGGTTAAGGTCATGAGAGATATAAATCTCGGGGCAGCATTATGAGCCTACTGTAGCAGAGGTATTGAGTTGGCTTCTGAAAGAAGCGCATCATGTGCGCTTGTGGGAATTCTAGGCGTTAGGACCCTGTAGGTACAACGCTGAAATGTTCAGTGATGTCCTGACGTCATTGCACTAACGGGGCGAGCCGTGCAGCCTGTCGTTGCTGCAGCACTCAAGTAGTGGAACAGCAGCTGCAGCATCGTCGCTGGAGGCTCGCTACCTCCAGATCGAGCAAACACATTCAGCGCGTAAATTACAATAAAAGCGCATACAGCGCACTGAAATCAGCCGCCATGGCCTCGTCCGCTAGCGGAGCGGAGGAAGTCCGCGTGTCAGTGTTGACGCCTCTGAAGTTGGTTGGATTGGTATGCATTTTCCTCGCGTTATGCCTGGACATCGGGGCCGTGCTCAGTCCTGCGTGGGTCACCGCGGACAACCAGTACTATTTGTCTCTGTGGGATTCATGCTGGAAACCGGCGGCATCGGAGAACTGGCGTTGCAGCAGCACGCTTGAGTCGGGTGAGAACAGCCACCGTTTGTCCTCTGTTTATTGTGCATAGCCTTTTCATATAAAATACTGTATAAGCATATTTAGGACATGTGAGAAACTCGTGTTACTTCTGGTGAATATAAGGAATACTGAAAAAATTTGTTAAAATTTCACCACAACAAAAAAAAAAGTGGTGACAGAGATCGATAAATCGCTATTGAGGTGCTCGAGTCCAACGATGACAAAGCTGCTGCTCCGCACAGTCATCGGGCGGCTGCTGCACAGCCCGTGCACCTTCCTCCACAATGACAGGTTCTCTCCTTTACCCCCTCTCGTTTAACACCTTCATCAACTCAAAGAAGCGCATATTTAAATGACCATAGACGTGTTGGGTGTTATATGATGTTGTTATCTGAACTTAGCGTCAGCTAAGAACAAAGATAAAAACAAACAAAAAACAATAAACTCGAAAGCATGATTTTGGCCAGGTCTTTTATTTTAGGGCGCTCATGATACTGTGTCACACACTATCGCCCGAATAATAACACGGTGTTGAACATTGACAGGAAACGCAGCGTGGCGTGGAACTCTTGTAGCAATTTGCGTAGTGTAAAGTACACGAGGAGAATGCATTCAGTTCTGAAAAACAAACTTTATTTATTGAAATTATAAACCAACGGTCTGCTCATGGCATTCATGCGCATGCGAACCTTATTTTTTAAGCAAGATGCGCTGAGTTAATGTGGGAATGTTGCTGTCCGATGGTTCTGCTCAGCTTTCATTCGTCTTTGTTGGCTGTAAAAAGGAGTCATTGTTATGTTTTCTTAGTCGTTCCAGGAGCAAAGCGAACTTTTAGAACAGAACTCCCAAGAGTGCCAAATGCCTGGAGATTAGTAACCAAGGAAACGAAGTGGCATACTCTCAAAAGGATTTTTTTCACTGAAAGAGAAACTCAACTTGCGCACTTTTTATATTCAAAGCACATTGCTATATTGTTGATCGTGCCGTTATGTGGGGAAATGTGCACACAAATATGTTATGTTTTTCATATGATGATCGGTTTCGCACAATTTGAAGAGTGTATTTGGTAGTTAACCTATCGTATTAACCGAGCAGACATTCTTGTTGTTCGGTCGAGCAGAAAAACTCCATCTTAATTCCATATAAAGTATTGGTCAGTTAGAGGCAGTGTGCCAAAATAACGGTATGCAGCGAAAGGCATGTCGCCGGACATTTCCCAGCGACGTCGGGAGTTATGATTTTCATGAATTCGTCTACTCGATACAATGTTAGCTTTTCCAAGTTCCTTCCTATCTACAGTTAATAATATTTCTCGTATTATAGTAGGCTACAACTGTCTGTGCCATGTTGTAGCTACATTTGACCCCTGATAAATGCAATGGAGATTTTCTCTCATCCATATTTTTGTTTTCATAATTCCAAAAACTGAATAAACACGTCTCATGCTTATCCGTCGTGTTAGCCTCCCATCCATGTACAATGGAATCAAGACAATAGTGGTACTACAGTGGCTGATGATGATGATGATGATGATGATAAACATCCAAGGCACGATTAAACCGCTGACCAGAGATCAGTACTGAGCCGTCGTTAAAGCAGTTAAGCGTGGCCACTCCCATCCTGCACCCTTAGAGACCAGCACTTGTGGAAGCAGCTGTGGAACTTGTCCCAGAGGATTATGTGGTCGAGGGACACGTTTGAGCTTTGTGTAGGACTTTCACTGTCATCGCGTGTTTCTGTGAAGCGAACTGTTTTGAGGAGATCACTATCAGGTGGAAGTAGTGTGACCCGTTTTTATAAGATTCTATCCGGCAAAAACAATTTGATGGTTTGCTATTGTGTTTTGTGTCACAACCGAAGGCTATTTAACAAACAACTACGCTGCTACTTATGCAATTTAATTAAAATCTAATTACTTTAATCAGGATCTTGACTCTAATCTGCATTCCCATCTGTAATTATGCAGAGTTTTCTCAGATAGCTGCATCTGCTGGCAATCACCGCCTTGGTGCACAAAGCTTCAGACTGGACTTCATGCCAAACGTATGTGGTTGAGAAACCGTCTCTGATGCAAGCCCTTGGCCCCTGAACTCCTATGCATCCGGATGGGTGTCTTGTACTGAATGCTTTTAGACACTGTGTGAGGCTGTGTCTGCCAGAAGCATTGTGTGCTTTGTTACTAGGTAATAGCGCTGTTATTCTTTCTGCATACTAAGTACACTTGCTGTGCTTTAATAGAGTACAGCTGCCAAGAACAATAAGAAATGCGAGCAAGAACCGTTTAATTCGGCAGAGAAACGCAGCTCCTCTAAAATGTAGTGTAGCGCTATTGCACTGTTAATGATTGTTTTGTTCAACAGTCAAGAATTACAGTCTCGTCCTATAATCATGATACTTAGTCAGGAGCTAATGTCGCTGTAACGCGGGTGCCCGTCTTCAGGATATTGCAGTCATTATTGGGGGAATTCTGGCGTAGTATAGTTTTGTCCGGAAGGGTCAATGTGGAGAGATTGATTTCGAGGTGGAGGTGATCAGTCTTGATGGCAGTGTGGAGCAAACCCCTTGCAGAAACTTGGCACGGACTTGCTCAATATAAATTATGGTTAGTTACTTATTAGCCACAGAGCTTGGCCTGTGAAATTTCTATAGACACCCACTGTAGGACATTTATTGAAAGAAATGGAAATGGGAAGGGTGCAGGTGTAGTCTCAGTGAGGCAAACCGCATTGCACTTAATCCACTTAGGCTCCTTAGGGACAGAGGGTATCCAACCTGTTTATTTCTTTGCCAGCACTTTAGTTTCCTGTCAGTCGATTCCCTGCTATCTTTGCAGCAGATTCTTTAGCGTGGAACGTTTCCAGCTGTTCTTTGGGCTCCCTTTGCTTTGCTTTCCTTGGGTTTTGCAGTCAAATTATGCGCTTTGCGACATTCTCCGAGTCTGTCCTCGACAAGCTCAGTACAACAGATCCGGTGCTTTTCCCTCCTTTGTTATTCCGTTCATATCCTCCGGCTTAGTGCCTATATTCCTCATTTCCCATCCGTGTTTATGATTCATATCTGGGAGTTTCGTTAATGGAAGCAAAGAAGAGAGCCGCATTAGTTATGAAAGGTTATGAAAGCATGGGCTAGCCTTTCATGTGTTTCATTCCACATCGTCTTTCTCAGATCCTTTATGCAGATATTATTGCAATAAGGTAATGGCTGACCTTTGCACTCCAAAAAATGTCAGCACATCTTTGCCTCGGCTTTTTTGCAAAACAAAAAAAATGACAGAAGCTGACACTTGAGTAGCTTATGACAGTTATGACAGTTATGCTTCGGTCTCTTTGCCCCACATTGGCACAAACTATCTTGAGGACCGTTATTCATTGTGTAATCATTCCATTGACATGATCTGCATTCTCATTCAACTGATGATTATAATGTCATTTGGGCTGCCATCAACCTTTTTCAAGCGTCCTGTCTTCCAACTGCTGTAACTTAGACACTGAAGATGACAGGCTAAAGTTAGTCTCATTTCATTGTTCAAAAATATATATATTTTTTATAGTGTAATGTTGCCGAGATGTTTATGACTGAAATATCTTCTGTTAGAGTGTGGGCTCCCATCTGTCTGATATGCAGATATTATTGCCCTGGTGGATGAAATCCTGTGCTTCAGGGATTGCTGTGCCATAGAGGGTGAATGGTTTAGTGGATTGTGGGTTGGCTCTCAGCAACTAGGGCCTTCTCTTCATTGACACTTGTAGATTTTAATTGTTCGTATACATTTCCGTTGTTTTTGTTGCATGTTCCTGATTTATTTATGAGGTTTTTTTTGTTCGATCATCAGCAATTTTCAGCGTTGCTAGGAGAGAAAATAATTACCACTGAATCACGGAGCTGGAATGTTCCATTCTGTGGTTCTCAGAAATGGCAAAGGAACGACCTGCTGTGCTTGTGTTCCAGCATGTAAGATGTCTGAAAGTTTGCCATTGAAGATGACAGTAACAAAATAAACCACCGTCATACATACAATTTAACAGGTTAACAACATTTACACACAGGCCATGATGCCCTAAACTTTGCCTTTGCCTTCCCAATCTAAACTTTAAAAAAATTTAAAAAAAGAAAACGTTCACAGAATGAATAGAGAACTTGAGCTATTTGAGACACAGTTGAACAATTTTCCAGCAGTATGATCTGGACGTGAATTTTCTCTCTCTGATCGTGCCTGTAACACGTCCTGTCCTTATATCCAGTTAAGAATTATATAATGAACTGACACAAGGATAATCTAAATCCAGTTCTCACAGTCATTAATTCAATTTTTATTGTTTATCTTTATTTACCAGGGAATTAATGCTTCATTAATACTAAATCACTGCAATAATTAAATTTTAATCCTCTTCATCCCAGTTGTTTCTCAGTGGCAGAGGTGTAAAATCCAGGTTCCGAAAGTAAAAGTTCTCCCCGGTATTTTGTTCCAATCACCTGGATTTGCTAATTAACACAATTGATCAGCTAGGAGGTAGAACTAATTAGTGAAGTCAGCTGGCTGAGTTCATGGGTGGAAGAAACGCACGGCAGGACTTTTACTTTCTGACCCCTGGTCTTTCCACCTCTGCTCAGTGGACTGCACACAATACATGGGACAGAAGCATTACCGTCGGCTTTTAAAACCAGATATAGTGTTTCTGCTTTCGCCTTAGCCAGCTACAGATTCCTCATTCCTATTTGCATGCCCTACTGTAGTTCATATCCATTTGAGTCCTCTAGGTCTGGGGGCTTTCATTTGAGGAAAGCCTATCGTGTCCTGAAAGCGCTGTCTCTAGAGCTCTATTGGTTGCGATTCCTGGTAAGATGGATCTCCTGATTTTTCCCTGACAGGGCAGTTCCTGTTCCTGTTTGCTTGATGTCTAGTCATCTTGTACAGGCTCTTTGGTGTGCTGAATGGCAGCCGCTTGTGTTTTACTTCCAGTATCTCCTCTGTACTGTCGTTTCTTTCCTCTCTGTTCTGTCATTCTTTTTTATTTTATTTATTTCCATGTTCCCGTGTTTGGATGCCTGCCAAAAGACTCTCTTGGCTATTTGTTTCGCTGTTTAAACTGTTTAATCTCCTGTTTTAGTCTCCTCCCTGGATCTGTCTGTTCTCACATTTGTCCTTTCTTACATCCCTGTGGGTTTCTCAAAGTGCATTCTCACATTCCGGCGACTGTGTCTCTTCTCTGTGCTTGGAGTCTATTCCATATTGAGAACCCCCTGTACTTACTGAAACTAAGGATCAATATCCCACCTCTTTTTCCTTTTTCTTTCTTTTCAAGCTTCACCTCGAAATTCCCCAGTTTAGTGCTGGTGTTTTGAATAAATATCGGCACCCTTCTTAACTCTTAATGTCTCAAAGCACCTTTTCTCCAATTTGTGCATTGACTGCTGTATTAAAAATTTGTTTATTCAATGCCCTGGATTTGCCCGTGCAACTTTGTGTATTTGCTTGTGTGGAGGCAAATTCCCTCCACTTGTCACCTGGTTTTGAGAGCCAGATGGAATCACCTGTCAGGGCTTAACCTTCCTCCCACAACCCCTCTTACTGTGACAGGATAGCAGTCCATCAGAAGCCATTGTACTGATGAACCCTTTGAAGAGGGTGGGTTTTTTCTTTGATTTTTTCAAAATGCTAAGTCAGTGTTCTAGAACTCTATTGCTTTCAATTACTAGTAGTGATTGTTAAATCAGCATTAGAATGTTCAGCGAATCACATTAATTAATTTTCTAATCACACATTTGTGATCACACACTTTAAAGGGTTAAGCACTGACAAACCAGAGGAGCATATCAGTTGGGGGGTAGGAGTGGGGGTGGGGCTGGGTGTGAGAATTTAGCAAAACTTCAACAACTAACAGAAGCAGTAAAATGGAAATGATACTCAAAGCATAGATCTATACTTAAAAGCTGCACTGCACTCAGCAATCAATTCTGTAGTCAACAATATAGCTGTTGCAACGCTAAAAGCACAGTATCACATTGCCAGCGGTCAACTCTCTCCTATGCGTGTAAACACATTAATACTTCATTAATTTGTACTATGGATTTACCCATTTATGCTATTCGATCCCTTTTATATGGTAAAATCTAATGATTATTCTTCGTGTTTGTTGGTATTTACAATCAATGGCTGGGAAACAGGTACTGGTTCAGTAGTTTGTTTAGAGGCTACTCTTGTCAGCCTGTCCTTGATATGGTTTGTAGTCAAAGGTACAAGACTAGTTGGTTATTACATTTAGGTGAAAATGGGGCCATACGTTTTCTCAACCTTGTTTCTAGACATGCGCTCTGTTGATGGTCCACCAGGCCTTTATCCTCATTATCTCCCAAATGTGGATGAATTTGCAGTAATCCAGCATTCAGCTTTAAGCCTCCTAAAAGGATTAATAAGAAGACAGATTATGATGCTATCTGTTTAATGAATTTAATGTTAAGAAAAGACAGAAAACATTTAGTGCTATCTGTTCTAGCTATTTCAGTAGCTGCTGGGAGAGGGTTTATTCCTAGACATTTCCACTGATGATAAGGACTGGATACCACAGCAGTCTACCTCCCTTATAAATCATCATGTCATGCATACATAAGAATATAATATATTCTTGGATTATTACAACATCTGCTATCAAACATAAATGTACCTTTAACACTGTAGAATCTTGGAGAACTCACAAAGTGCCTTTTTTTGACACATTTTTAGCATGCTTATAGGTCGTGTTTGAGTTCAACATTTCAGTGATTTGAAGTTTATATTTGAAATATTGCGACACATACACACACACGCACACGCACGCATACATACGCACAATGGTCCCCTTCTGACATAAACTGTGTCTAAGAAAATTTGAAATTCCAGTGATGGTAATGAATTATTCAGATAATTTATTCTCTATTTTTGTTCAGTTATTGATGTAGAAGGGTTCTATAGATTACAACGCTCTGTTTCATTTCTGAATGATTTGGACAAGCAGAGAAATATTTTCTTTTCATAAGGAAATGAGAAAATAGCAATGCAGTGATCCTTCCCTTTATCGGTCTCTCTCTTTCGCTCTCTCTCTTTGTCTGTCTCTCTCTCTCTCAGTTCAGTTCAGAATTTAATTTCAATTTAAAAAGGCTTTATTGGCATCGCATATTTGATCGTAATCTTTACAAACATTCTAGCAGTATGTTTTTAAGTGAAGGTAAGTGCAGTACAAGCACATTAAATATTATATTAATATGCAATAATAAAGCAGACAGTGAAGATGATAAAAGTAAATGAAATTAAACACAAATGAATAAGTAAAATTAAATGAGCTATTTATGCTATAAGTGATATATTTATTTTTACTGGCATTTGACTCTTTCCACTGTCCCTCAGGTAATGGAGGGTTCTCTCTCCTTGTATTCCTTGTTTCACAGGCCGGGCCGGGTGGACTGCCACACTACACACTATGATGTATTTATAGAGCCTGAGAGAACTCAATTGCATGTACTCAAGTGTTCCCCTGCCTCCATCTTCAATGGTTTGATAAATACCCCTCACTTCCTCATATCTCTCTCTCTCTCTCTCTCCCTCTCCCTCCCTCATATCTCTCTATCTCTCTCTCTCTCTCTCTCTCTCTCTCTCCCTCTCCCTCCCTCATTTCTCTCTATCTCTCTCCGGTGGGACATTACTCAATTCAGTTCAATTCAATATGCTTTATTGGCATGAAATAAACGTGGTACATATTGCCAAAGCAAACAAGAAACACACGGTACAACATGAACAAGAATGACTACAAATACATCTACGACTAGTTGAAATAAAATAATAGTAATAATAACATGTTAGTGTAAACGATAAAATAAGTAAGTTTTATTGCTGTCTTTGGTGTCACTCACTGTGTCTCAGGCTGTGGCAGGCAGAACTATATTGTGTTGTCAGGGTCTTATACATTACTCTTTCTCTCCCTCTTGCTCCCTCTCTCTCTCCCTCTCTTGCTCCCTCTCTCTCTCCCTCTCTTGTTCCCTCTCTCTCTCTCTCTCTCTCTCTCTCTCTCTCTCTCTCTCTCTCTCTCTGGTGGGACATTACTCTCAAATTCAAAATGCGTTATTGGATGACATTTTCAAGTACATGTTGCCAAAGCACAATAGTCAATTATAATAACAACAACAATATATATTTAAAAAATTATAATTAAACATAGACATAAAATATATCCTAGTACTATCCTAATACTACTACTAGTAATAATTATATTATTAGATAAATAATATGTTATATAATTATACAGTATATGTTACATTACATTACATTACATTATAGGCATTTAGCAGACGCTCTTATCCAGAGCGACTTACACAACTTTTTTTTTTAATCATGTTTTACATATTATCCATTTATACAGCTGGATATATACTGAAGCAATTCAGGTTAAGTACCTTGCTCAAGGGTACAACGGCAGTGTCCTACCTGGGAATCGAACCTGCAACCTTTCGGTTACAGGGCCAGTTCCTTAACCATTATACTACACTGCCGCCCATGTTATATAATGAAATATAATATATAATACAAATATATAGTATGTTATGTAATTAAATATAATATATAATACAAATATGTTATTTAATTTAAAACAATATTAACTTGTGGTTAGGGGTCACTGCTGTCCCTCTTCCTGTGGCAGATAGCCGCATATTGTGCTGCCAATTTTGCACAGCACCTTTCCTCTCCCAGGAGGATTTGTAATAATGGGATCGCAGGTAGGGCTGGGAAGTTTGGATGTATTGATTTAAATTTTGGAAAGACATGTTCTCTAATTTCTTTGTATTTATCATATTGGGCGAGTAGGTGCAGCTCTGTCTCAATGTGTTGTTCAATGCAGTGGGGGCACAGCCTCTCTTGTCTGCCGGTGCCGGCCGGTTTCTATCGCTAGGCTGTGCTCACTGAGTCTGTACTTTGTCAATGTTTTTCTGAATTTATCATTTTTCACTGTGGTCAGATAGTCTGCCACAGTGTATTCTCATTTTAGGGCCGGATACCATTCTAATTTGTTTATATTTTTTGTTTGAGTTTCCTAATAAGTTATGTCATTTTGTTTTTACTGCTTTATAATTTGGTTGATTGTGATTGGTATTGTTGGTATGTAGCCGCTCTGAGGCTGGATGGTGTTAGTGGGGGTTAGTGAACTTCAGACCACCAGCTGAGCGGTCATATTTACTCAGTGGTTTTATTCACTCTCTCTCTCCCTCTCTCGCTCCATCTCTCTCTCTCTCTCTCTCTCTCTCTCACCCTCTCTCCCTCTCTCTCAATTCAATTCAATAATGCTTTATTGGCATGACTGCATACAGACTGTTACAATGTTGCCAAAGCAGCATTCTCTCTCTCTCTCTGTCTCACTATCTTTCTTTTTCTTTATTTTCCCTCTCTGTCCTCTCAATTTTTTATAGCTCTTGTGAGTACATTTTAAGCGTCATTTGAATATGTATTGAGATGTAACAATAAAGCTGGTTTTTAAATTCAAATTCTCTCTCTCTCTCTCTTTCTCTCTTTCTCTCTCTCGCTCCCTCTCAATTCAATTTTCAATTTCAATTTAATGTGCTTTATTGGCATGAAATACATATCGTAAATATTGCCAAAGCATTACACATACATACATATTAAAATACTAATAACAATAATAATAATAAAAATAAATAACTTCTTTTTTTTTCATTATATATTGGGGAAAACAAAATATTGAGGAGCATATTAGTTGTTAACTGAAGTACACAATATAATATTGAACAGATAAGACATCTGTAATTATATATATATGCTGGGTGTGTTTACTCTCTGTCCCTCAGGTTGTGACAGGCTGAAATGTATTGTGCTGCGAGTGGGGCTGTTGACCCTTCTCCCAAAAGGATCTGCAGCTTTTTCACATTTGTTAGGGAAGAGAATATGGTTATAAATTTAGAAAATTTCCACCTTTCCAGTCTCCACCTCTCCTGTCTTACAGTGACCGCATAAACATTTTTCTTTGGGGCAACCATGACTTTTTATGTCTACCTTTTTCAATTGCTAAGGTGTGGTCACTGAGCCACTGATCATCTCCATTAATAGAGTGTTTCTGTGAGTGATTCATGTTTCCTTTCAGTGCGAGGTGAGTCTGAGTGTGTGTGCTCTTCCCTGCCGGCTCTCCACGTCTTCTTTGCTCAAATTATACCTGTATTTCCCAAGGAAAGTGTGTCACAAATATTTATCCCCCTGTTTTCAGCTCGGTTCAAGCCGCAAATTTTTAAACTTGTTTAGAGGGATGCTTGGAATCATTATCTTGTTGAAAGATCCATTTACAGCAAAGTTTGAGCTTCAGGGCAGAGGGAAGGTTTTTCTCAAAAAGTATGGGTAATTCCCAGAGTTTGTGATTCCATTAACCTTAATAAGAGCCCCAGGAACAGTAGATGTGAATACAGACCCATAACATCAAAGATGCACCACCATATTTCACCGTGGGTAGGACTTAAGTATAAGATAAGTATCTTACTCTCAACGCCCAAACCATCACTGAGGTGTGTGGTCGAAAAACATCAATTTGCTCTCATCTGACCATAATGCCAAGTTCCAATCGAAGGTCCAATGCCGTTTAGAAAACTCTAGGTGCTTATTTCTCTTCATTGCCCTCAATAGAGGCTTTTTTCCCAGCAACACTTCAAAAAAGCCAATTGGTATGGAGGTGGCATCTGATGGTATATTTTGAGACTTTGGGCTCTATTTTCAAACCAGCGCAAGGGGACGGTATAGTCAAACGCAAGCTTGTTGACAGCATCAACGTCTTAAAACTGGCGCTATGGCGTTTCTCAGCAATACCGCTAGGATCAACAAATTCTCAACATAACATCCTTTCACTTGCGCTGCAGTGGGATGGGTGGCGCTGTCTGGGGCGTGTTCTAAAATACTTTCGGCTCAGTGACAATTTGAACCAACGAAAACCCATTGCGTTATGATCAGCTGGAACCACCTCTTAGCGGGAACGCAATAGACTCTGGCAATTTGGCAACTTCTTAGTCATGTAGTTCTATGTAGTGTCTATAGGTGATGCCAACATTACACTTCCATTTAATGAACAAATAGCCTATAATTATTATTAATTAATTGATTTTAATTTAAACTACTAGAATAAAACAGGACAGCTTACAAGAAACTTGCGATCATGTAGGCCAATAGCCTATAATATATAAATTACACATTGACACAGTTGAATCAATAAGCCTACCATTTGAATCATAATTATGCCTACATCACCTAATGTAGGCTAATTAATGCATTCGCCACCTCCTCCCGTGCCTTCCGAACTTCTGGGAGATGAGGTGGTGTGGATTGTGATCCATAAATTACAACAGTCCTAGCCTGTACTTCTGTTGCAAGTATGTCTGATTCCTGTGCGGAAAATCGCTCTTGTCGTTGAAGGTCCAGTGCGTTTGGGTTGCTCATTATGAAATTGCATGGAGCGATTGCGTTCCAACTGGCTTTTTTTTAAAGCATGAGAACAACAATTTGATTGGCTACCATAGAGACACACCTTGGACATTTAAACCCAGCCTTTTAGCAATACCGCCATAAGGTGCGCCAAGATTGCCGTCATGAAATTACCAAATTTCTCGCCGACACGCCCTCAGAGCGATACCGCCAAGCGATTACTCTTGCGTTCACCATTGCGTTTGGTTTATTAAAATAGAGCCCTTTGTGTCCCCAAGGTGCAACCACGTTTTGTAGATCTCAAACATATGCGCTTGAATTTTTTTTTGCACAAGAAACAATCTGCTTCACGGTATGTGGGAGGCAAAATCCACCTATGTCCACTAAAAACCAGCGGTACTACTGTTCCATTGATTTTAAACTTATTAATTTCTGACCTAATATTGTAAATTGGTATCTATGTTCTGACTGATGAACATCAAACAACTTGTTTTTGCTGAGTTTTCTTGCCTTTCCGTGTGAGTTTTATACCCCAATGGAACCGTTCCCTAAGACTGAGATGAACTTAAAAACTAGTTTTGTTGGATTTTAAAAGATTATTAGGCCTGTTAGTAATTTGACATATCCTCCTTTTTTTTGAGCATACCTACATAGCTTGTCATACTCATAACCTATATTTGTACTTGTACTGTATACAACCTTTTTGTTTTTTTGTGCTCATCTATAAATGGTGTGAATGATTTTTGAGCGCGCACGGTTAATTGCATCTGGCTGGACTGGGCCTGTGCTTGCTCCCTTTCCCCTAGTGACCGAACTCTCTCCCCCCCGTCAACCGTGTTCTCCTCCCCAACGACCCCCCCCCCACAGTGACCATGAGGCAGAGAGAGAGAGAGAGAGTGAGAGTGCTGCTGCTGCTGAAACAGATGAAATATGAATGAGTATCTGTGCAAAAACACTTCTGAAGAGGAGAGCGCTGTGTTCCAATGCCCTAAGAATCAGCTGCGCACAGTGCTGAAATATCTCTGGATCCCCAAAAACCCTCTCCCTGAGGGCTAACACCCCGTTTGGCTAATTCCTGTTCATTGCCTCCCACCCCCCCCCCCCCCCAACCCGCTCTGATTCTGATTACAGAACTGCATCCTAGTCTTCAGAGGTGGAAAGTCCAGGGGTCAGAAACTAAAAGTTCTGCCATGTTTTTCTTCCACCCGTGAACTCAGCCGGCTGATTTCACTAATTAGTTCTGCCTCCCGGCTGAAGAATTGCACTAATTATCAAATCCAGGTGATTGGAACAAAAATTCTGGGGATGGGACTTTTATTTTCTCTATCTGGATTTTCCACTTCTGCTGTTCATTGATTCTCATCATCATGTCAACAAAACCCCCTTTTCCCATACCGGGTTGGGTTGATCGGGAGTCGTCTCCATGGTTTTATTCATGACTAATTACCCTCCGCGTTATGGCAGTGTCCTTGAGAGATCACAGTCAGGCCGGTCCCTGCGTGACGGGTCTTTTTTGTGTGGTTGAGGGATACTCCAGAGTCCATTGTTCGCAGCCCATTATTCTCAAAGAGTTTGTTTGATTAGCCCTTGTCTTCTCTGATTAATAGAATGCCCTTGAGATGCCAATCAAACGGCGGCCTGTACAGCAGAGGCAAGGCGGAGCGTGAGAGCCGTGTGACGGATGAGAGCTGTTGCGTGTAATACCAGGAGCACTGGGGGATAGGCATGTTTATGTGACTTTGTGGACTGTGGGCGTGAGCTCTGTGATAATGAGGGGGGGCGTGACCCAGTGGACGTGTGGGCGGGGCTATGTTATTAAGAGGGCGTGGCCCTCTGGGGAGTGTGGGCGGGACTCTGTAGGGGGTGTGGGTGGGGGCTATGTTATTAAGAAGGTGTGGCCCTCTGGGGAGTGTGGGCGGGGCTATGTTATTAAAATGGCATGTGGGTGGGACTTTGTAGGGGGTGTGGGCGGACCTATGTTATTAAGAGGGTGTGGCCTTCTGGGGAGTGTGGGCGGAGCTATGTTAAGAGGGCGTGGCCCTCTGGGGAGTGTGGGTGGGGACTCTAGGGGGAATTGTCATTCTCACGGTCTTATATGAGAGATAATTAGACATTACCATTCGTTTTCTTTTGTGAAACATGGGACTTGTTTTGGATAATAGAAAATATGTTAATTATATCTCAATAATGTGACGGAAGAAATTTTTTTAAATGTATCAGTGATTGGCAGCTGCTTTGTTGATGGTCAGACATTGTATTCCTTGTTTCACAGGCTGGTTGGACTGCCACACTATGATGTATTTACAGAGCCTGAGAGAACGCATGTGCTCAAGTGCTTTTCTCTCGCTCTCTTTCCCTCTCTCTCCCTCTCTCTCTCCTCTCTCCCCCTCCTCTCCCTCTCTCTGTTTCTCCTCTCTCTCTCCTCCTTTCTCTCTCCCTCTCTCTCTGTCTCTCCTCTCTCATTCCCCCTCTCCCTCTCTCCTCCTCCCTCTCCCTCTCCCTCTCTCCTCCTCTCCCTTTCTCTCTCTGTCTCTCCTCTCCTCTCTCTCGCAGACTGGCAGATCGCCACACTGGCCTTGTTGCTGGGCGGAGCCGCCCCTCATTCTCCTCTCGTTCCTGGTGGGCCTGGTGTCTGTGTGCGTCGGGTCCAGGAGACGCTTCTACAGACCCGTTGCTGTGATGCTGTTTGCTGCAGGTAAACACACTCGCACACACGCATACATATGCACACACACACACGCACACACACATATATGCACACACGTAAATGGTGACCAGAATGAGGTCAGAAATCCGTATAGTCCCCCCTCTCAGCCACCCCCCCCCCCCCACCAGGTGAAGCTATTTATATACCCTTCATGCACCAGGCTGTCCCTCTCTCTCCCTCTCTCTGTCATATTTAAATGAAAAAAAGCTTTATTGGCACTAGAACAAGAAGAATTCTGTGCCAAGACAGTAGAAGACAGTAATCCAAAACCCAAAGTATTCACAACATCCAACCATATATAACGATCATTATCAGATTTATTATGTAACTCTCCCCCCGTATTGTCCTCCCTCTCAATTAAAAAAAGTGTCCTCATGCTTAATTATAAATAACACTGCCCTCCCTCTTAATTACAGAACCCTCCTTAATTATGAAGCCCCTCCCTCTTAATTACAGAACCCTCCTTAATTATGAAGCCCCTCCCTCTTAATTACAGAAACCTCCTTAATTATGAAGCCCCCTCCCTCTTAATTACAGAACCCTCCTTAATTATGAAGCCCCTCCCTCTTAATTACAGAACCCTCCCTCATCTACAGTGTATTGCATTATGATTTTGCCACAGATATTGAATAAGAGGTCGTAGGAAAGTAAATCATTTTTGCCCCTTGTAAATACGATACATGCACACGTGCACACACACACACACACACACACACACACACACACACACACACACACACACACACACATACACACACACACACACACACACACACATACACACACACACACACACACACACACACACACACACACACACACACACACACACATGCTGTATACTATTATGAAAAAAAAAGAGGAGAAAACTCAATCCAAGAAGGGAGGTCCAAATGTGTACGATTTAATTTATTGTGTGTATTAAACACACAATAATGCTGTATGCACATGCCCGTCTTGGACAGTACCCTTGCATTGTTGAGATCAAGTGCCAATTACCAAGCAGGCTGGTCTGTAATAATGCTGGAAATGACTGGAGCTATTACGGAAATAAGGCGCAAACAGGAAAAAACATTTCCCCCTTTCTTTGAAGGCTCTATATATTCAAAGATTTATTGTAAATTGCAAAAAGCATTGAAGAGATTTAAATATGAAGAAAATGGCAATGTTTCCGACAATAGAGAAATGTGAAAAGTGATTGTAATGTTTTTGTGTGTTTCTCTGTGTATCTGCTGTTTATGGCAGTATTGTGATGATTGGAAATTCCTAAATGATATATATTTCTTAAAAAAATTTTTTGCTTCGAAAAGTAAACGGGCAGAGATGTGCCTTCAGGAATGTGGAAAAGGCCAATAAAATGAAACCTCTTTTTTCATCTGTCTGTTTCTCCCTCCATTTCCCCTCTCCTTTACTTCCTCTCTCTCTCTCAGTTCAGTTGAGCTAAATTCAATTGTGTTTTTTTGGCAGGAAAACCAAAGCATTTCCAAACCTTTCATGTACAATATAAAGAGTCCCAGGGCTGCTGGATGGCTCATTCGGTGACACATTAGCTTCATGATTTTTCTAATCGTAAGCGGCAAATGAGCAGCATGCATTTAACAAACTGACATTTGCAGATTTTCGGTCTCTTCTGTTGCGCACACTTAACGACAGCTGTCTCTGAGGAACACAGATCTAAAGGCGGAGAATAGACGGACACAGTTCTCTTGCGAGATCGCGATTATTTCGTACGCCTGCACCTCGCGAGAATGTATTTTTTTTCCACAATATTTTGAAAGCAAAACAAACACGGAGCCCATGCATACAACTTGTAACTTTGTTAGTTTTCTTGTGGTAACTTGCAATGTGTTGACATTGTTGACACTCATGAGTCTGCCACAAATCCACAAGTCGCTCCTCATTTTTAGCATTCCAGAAAACACATTTATTCGGGCTCAGCCGTCGCGCATGTGGGATATTGTGTACTTCCGTATTTTTCCCCCCTCTTCCTTCTTCTGTTGCAAATTAAATTTTCATTGGCTATTGAAAATTCCCATTGCGATTGGAGTCTTTGACCATACTACTATGAAAAATAGTTAAACACTCTATATTTTTATAGGTTAAAATACCTATATTCTCTGTGGAAGTACGGCGGCGGAGCGATACTTTACGTTACCTACGAATGTAGTGCCGGCACTGGCCGACTACAACAACAAACAAGACCAACAAGTTGCAATGGCCAACGTTCGCTCCGCCGCCGTACTTCCACAGAGAATATTGGTCAGCACAAAGTAAAGGATTCAACGATAGTTTGACTTAAAAAATGATGGTATAAACACTCAAAATAACCCCGATAGACTGTCGTCGTATTTTATTTGCTTTGGGTGCACTGTGGAGTGTTTAAGTGCGTTTGGTAGTGGATGCTACCCGTTACCTTAGAGTTGCGCTAGCATTAGCAACGTGTGTATGTCCAAAATAAGGGACAGCATGGAATTATCTGAAAATTGGTTTCCATCAATCAACTACATCATGGGTAAGTCGTAATTGAGACATTATGTCCAAAATTCCAAACTATCCCTTTAAGGGTCGCAACTGTCCCTCAGGCTGTGACCCGATAGCGACATATAGTGTGACCAAATTTTGGCACCACCTTCTTCTCCCAGGAGAATTTGAATTTTCTCTGATTCAGGGTTGCGAAGTTTGGGAATCGTTTTGTGAATTTGGGGAAAAAATTTTCTCAAATTTTTTGTATTTCCCACATTTAATTAGGAAGTGCAGCTCTGTCTCTATTTGCTCTTTGTTGCAGTGTGAGCACAGCCTCTCTTCCCCGGGCAGCCAGGTCTGCCAGTCTCTTTCGCCAGGCTGTGCTTTGCTGAGTCCTTTATCAGTGTTTTTCACTGTGGTCAGATAGTCTGCCATAGTGTATTCTCGATTTAGGGCCAGATAACCTACATTTTCTTTTTGTTTTGTTTGAGTTTCCCAATAAGCAATGTAATGTGTTTTTGTTGTGCTATGGTGTGGTTGATTCTAATTCTCTCTCTCTCTCTCCCTCTCTCTCTCTCTCTCAGTGGTACTCCAGGTGTGCAGTCTGGTTCTCTACCCCATCAAGTTTATTGAGACCATCAGTCTGAGAATTTACCATGAATTTAACTGGGGTTACGTCTGGCTTGGGGTGCCACCATTTTCTCCTTTGGAGCGGCCCTCCTGTACTGCCTGAACCCCAAGAACTATGAAGACTACTACTTGACCCAGATGAGTGGCGTACCCACAATGCAGCAAGCCCCCCCCCCCCCCCTTCCCTTTATACGCAGCTGTCTGCGATGGCGGCCCAAACCCTGAGCTTCCTCTGCGGACCTGACCATCCAAGTAAAGAAATGGTTTTCTGCTGAAATGACCCACCACCACAATGGCATGGTACCTACAGGATGGAGCACCCCAAGAACTAACCGTCTTTACAATGACATTTTATTTACAAAAAAAAAAGAATTGTTGACATCCACCACTGACATCTAGGGTTTTTTGCAGAATTGAGTATCCATTTCCAAACATGCACATGTTCTCTGCTGACCTGAAATTTCTAACACACACGCATGCACACACGCGCAACACGCACACACACACACACACACTGCCGAACTGGCCATTATAACATACATCATGTCTGTTCAGAATTGAGCATAGTCATAGTCTACTTGAGTCTATTGAGCATGACATAGTCTACCTCTGCAGGTCTGACCATCATAAGGAAAACGCTGTCGCTATATAAATCCTCACACACACAGCCCCTGCACACACTGGCCTAGAGTATATGGACTGCAGAACCATCTCTCTGTCTCACAAAAAACACCACACACACACCACACATTTCTCTCTAGCATTCTGTCTTTCTGTATGTCACACACAAAACACACACACGCACACACACATTTTTATACTCTGTACAGAGCTGACCTTAATTATAAAGATAGTGTCATTGCACGACTGATCATCCTAACACACACACACACACACACACACACACACAATCATTATTAACACACAAAGTCTTTCTGCAGTTGAATCAGTCTCATTAATCAAACTGTACTATACTATGTAAAAAAAAACAAAAAAACAAGCCCAGTAGCACAGAGTCCGTGGCTTTGATGCTCTGGCAGTAGATTCTAAGATGTTATAGAGGCTGTGTTCTTCTGACACTGTTGTATCATTTTAAAAAACCACCAGAGGTGTTTGTGGCGAAGGCTAATCGGATACTACTACTGTTTGTGAATGTGTGGAGACCATGGAAACCTCTTGTAGTGATGAGGGCATCAAGCTTACTGAAGATCCCGTAACCAGATAAACAACACAATGGAGCCCTGTTAACCAATCAGATATGAACTACAGAGCCTTGGAATCACTTTGTTTTGCGGCTGGAGCCCTGGAACCAATCATACGAGGCGGTAGCAGTGGAAGCGGGTTATTTTAAGGCTGTGTATACTAGAACTTTGATTTCATGAATGAACTGGAGGAATTGCGAATGTGTGTTCTTTCAAGTGTAACACAGCATCTATTACAGGTGTTTTTGACTACCATCATCAGAAATATTGCATTTCAGTATAAAGAATCCCTCCCTGCTGAAGCCTGAAAGCAAATCTAAAATTGTCTGAGTTGAATGTTTTGCTCAGATGGCCTGACAGACCCTGGACATAGTTGTTGGACCATTTGGCCCAATCATAATGCTGTCTAGAAGTCCCGGAAAAGAATGTGAAAGCATGATAACCAATCACTGGCTTGTATAAGATGTACAGAAAGTGTCTTTGAGTTTCTCACACTGATGAGTTTCCTGCTCATTTGTAATTGTATGTGTGAGAGCTTGTAAGAGAGAGATAGTGTGCGTGTGTGTGTGTGTGAGAGAGAGAGAGAGAGAGAGAGAGAGGAGAGAGAAAGTGTGTGTGATTGTGAGCTTGTAAGAGAGAGATTGTGTGTGTGTGTGTGTATGAGAGAGGAGCTTGTAAGAGAGAGATTGTGTGTGTGTGTGTGTGTGTGTGTGTGAGAGAGAGAGAGAGAGAGCGAGTGAGCTTCTAAGAGAGAGATAGTGTGTGTGTGTGTGTGTGTGAGAGAGAGAGCTTGTAAGAGAGATAGTGTGTGTGTGTGTGTGTGTGTGAGAGAGAGAGAGAGAGAGCTTGTAAGAAAGATTGTGTGAGAGAGAGAGAGCTTTTAAGAGAGATTAGTGTGTGTGTGAGAGAGAGAGAGAACTTGTAGAGAGAGTGTATGAGAGAGAGAGAGCTTGTGAGAGAGATAATGTTTGTGTGTGTGTGTGTGTGTGTGTGTGTGTGTGTGTGTGTGCGTGCGTGCGTGTGTGCGTGCGTGCGTGTGTGTGTGTGTGAGAGAGATAGAGAGTGAGAGTGAGCTTGTAAGACAGGGGAGGGGACGTAGGATCACTAACACATGAGGCAGGAGTCACAGTGTAATGACTTATTTAGGCCCCAAACCCCCCTCCTTAAATACCCAAAACCCCCCCAGTAGCCACAGTTAAGTTAACAGAGACCTGTGACGTGTGTATTAAGCAAATTAACGAATGCTTCAGTACAGCATTATAGAGTTACCATGTCTTTGAGTGGCAGCTGACCAATGAACAGATGTGGTGTGTGAGGTCTAATGCACAGAGGACAGACGTTGTATTCTGAGTTTTCCCTCAGTTTGTACTTAGGGATATAGGAATGGGGCGCCTCCGTGCGCTGCTCACTGTGTGTGGCTCCCTCCTCCCCCCTTCTGTCCTGTTTCTATAGAGACGTTTCAGTGGCCCCCAGTTCTCTGTGCATTGACTTGATCACAGGGATCCTTTTTTTAACATTTTTTTTAATGTAGATCTTGCGTTGTGAGCTTTAGGGCAAACGTAGTTTTGTGTGATTAACGCATTACGATTATAGTTAATTTTCTTACTTTTCTTTAATGGCAGTACTAATGAGGGTATGAAATAAGAGAGAGAGAGAGAGAGAGAGAGAGAGCTGTAATGTCAGGATGAGTATTTTGGATCTACGTGTGTATGCTTGTGTATGTGGTGTGTGTGTGTGTGTGTGTGTGTGGGGGGGGGGGGGTATAATATGAATACCTGAACTATAAGGATGTCAGAAAAAAACTGGTTTCTTGTCTGATCACATGGCCATTACTTAGGGAGAGAGGGAGATATAGAGGGAGGAAGATAGTAAGAAAGAAAGAAAGAAAGAAGTGATAACGGGTCTGTTGTGTACTGTATGTCTCTGATACTCATACGTTTGTATACTAACATAATAAACTGCAAAGAATTACGATAGTTTGTGTTATCCTTCTCAGAGCCTGCTTACAGCACTCAGAGTGTTAGCAGTGGGGCTGTCTCCCCGCGGAGATGCACACGTCCACAGATAAAATGGAGCGCTCGGGTTAATATGACTGACAGGTTACCGGCAGACAATTTCAGGCGAAGAAGGAGATGAGAAAGAAGATGAATGCCAAAATGTAAGCCTGAATGTTTCCTGACATTTCAAGCCCTTATGGAAATGATCTGCAGCTCTACTGGCTTTGCCTGCGTAGAACGTTGAAAAGGGGTTTAATTGGTATTGTACTTGACAGAACGCATTGCTATTTACTGTATGCTACAGGAGTAAAATGTAAATGTACTGTTTCTTACAGTACACCTGTGTACGTACATACACCTATGAGCATAGTGTATACAGTATGTTGCACATGGTGAATGTAAAAGTACATGTAGTATAATCACAATACCAGGCCATTTAGCCCATCTTGGGTTGCCTAGAATTTTGGTGAATCTGGGACTGTTGAATTTGGGCTCAAAGGATTTTAAAGGAATCTTTCACTTCATTACAAATCCCATTTTTGCATGTTGGTGTGAAGAGGTTTCATAATGAAACAGTTTTAGCCCAATGTCTGCCGAAGCCCTTTTCTCACAGGTGTGTAATGTGTAAAGTAGCCTCCTCATTAATCCCTTTTCAAGGAAAGGCATCAGCAGTGTCAACACTAATACGTTGAAGTACTAACTATTAGTAATTCACTATTACTACTACAGTAATTCCACCTAACACAATAGCTTTGAGCTTGCAATGAGGTAAACTCAGTTCATGGTCTATTGCTCAATACTCCTTCAATACCATTTTAAAAATAATTTTCTCATATCATATCCCATATATCCCATGCCATGTTTAAATGATCTATTTTTAACTTCACTTGTAACTCAGCATACTATTACCTGCTGTCCATTCCATTAAAGGCCATGAACCTGAGTGGAACTGGTTTCAATTCAGGATCTAACCAACAGTAATTGATCTTAATTCAGTTAAAATTGTGAATAAAACAGATGAAGTTACTTTATATCACCTGCGCACTATGCTGATTTGGCACATTTTCTTTTTGTTCTAAAATGAAGAGCGACTGCTTCATAGAGCACAAAGGACGTTTTTCTTCCTGCAACTGCTTTCATGCCACA
>CM056384.1:50413722-50486867 GCA_029718625.1 Synaphobranchus kaupii | reverse complement strand
GCATACTACAGAACTGAAATTACCATGTTAATTTTGTTGTTTTTTGAGCAAATAAATTTATCTTTGTGCCTGTGTTTCATGCGTAATTAACCTCAAATATGATTTTCAAGGACAAATGTCTCTGCAGTTCTCCGAGTGGGCTTGTGTACCTGGTGTTCGTCTGCTCAGAAGGGGGGTGTTGCAGTCCCATAATGCCCCTGTGCTGCTCACATGTCTAACCATGCATCTGTACATATGTTTATATCCACAGCCCTGAAGGAGTAAGGGGGAGATGGAATGTGCAGTGCAGGGCTTTCCTCGTGCTTCCTTTTAAACTGTCAAATGTTGTGGACGGAAATGAAGTGGAGCGAAATGTAAAGCATTCCACCAATCATATGACTGAAGGGAGGAGGGGCTTTTGGATCTTGCATCTCCAAAACAACCTACGCACCAGCAAAATTGATGGGACTTGTGGATCTTTTACGGCGCAGTAAGTTAGCTGCGCCTTTGCGGTTTACCCACAGGGGGGCACTAGAGAGCAGTCTGTTTCTGTGTTCCACAGCATGACATCACGCCTCCCACAGGACATTCACTGCTTCCATCAACAGAACTCTGAAGAAAAAACAAATACACTCGTGTGAGCTGGGTTAGGGGGTAGAGAGAGGGGAGGGAGGGAGAATGCTAGAGCGAGGTGCTTGTGTGTGTGTGTGTGTGTGTGTGTGTGTGTGTGCGCGTGCATGTGTGTGTGCTTGCGTGCGTGTGTGTGCACGTGTGTGTTAGTGTGTGCGTCCGTGTGTGTGTGCGTTTGTGCATGTGCATATGTGTGCCTGCATGCGTGTCTATGGGTGTGCGTGTGTGACGAGTGTGTGCGTTTGTGCTTGTGTGTGTGTGAGCGAGCGAGCATGTGTGTGTGTGTGTGTGTGTGTGTGTATATGCTATAATGCTAGAAAAGCAGATTGAGGTCTCTAGTTGCTCCTCGCTGCTCAGGAGAGATTGAGCTGACCCAGATTCAGAGCGCCTCTCTGTATGTGCAGAGGGGGCTTCTAATCATTTTCATTCCACATGCCTCTCGTCTTTGAGTTTCACATCAACACGTCCACACAAATGTGCGCAACCAGAGGAGTCAGGGCCTGGGTTACATGGGGACTATTACCACCATTTGTGTCCCCCTCCCAACCTGCCAGCCTGAGCCTTTCTCATCCCTGCCCTTCACCTGACCTTCCCCCCATCATCTTCCTCAGCATCCTCTACCCCTTCCTCCTGCTGAACTGTTTCTCCAGAGGTATAAAATCCAGGTTCAGAAAGTAAAAGCCCTCCCCAATATTTTTGTTCCAATCACCTGGGTTTGCTAATTAGCCAGGAGGTAGAACTAATAGTGAAGTCAGCTGTGGAAGAAAAACATGGCAGGACTTACTTTACTTTCACCTGGACTTTCCACCCTCCGTAACGGCTCAATTTCTCTGATAAGCAGGGCACAGTTTGTTTTTTTTGGGGGGGGGGGGGGGGGGGGGCGGTTAGGACGATTCCAAGGGCCCTAACTGACAGGGGCCCTCAAAAGCTGTGCTGTAATTGTGCAGGGATGGGGTGGCCTGTGGTGGTGGGGTCTCAAATGGGGGCCCAAATTCCCTGCTGATAAGAGCAGATAACTGCACTTTTTCTCTGATCGCAGTACATGGCTGCACTGCTTTGCTGATCGCAGTTGATAACCACTATTGTTATGATCAAAATAGATAACTGCTATGTTTCTGATCCCAGGAGACGACTGTGTTCTTTTACCAATCACAGAACATAGCTTACTACTTCTCTGATTACAGTAGACAACGGCACTGTTTTTATGATTAAATTAGATAGCTGTAGGCCTCCTATCCACTAAATGTGGATGTTTTTCCCCAGATGGAGAGGGTATTACAATAAAAGGCAAGTTATCTCCAGCTTATAAGCAGGGGTAAGTACTGTACACCTAGTATGTCATTTCAGCAATGCAAAATAAGTGTGACAAAAATAATTAAACAGACAACCCTTAATAACATATTGGTACTTTTTGTAATTGGCTAAAAAACTACAAACAAATTTACTTATTTGACTTATTAAGAGCTATATTAAAATATTGAGTGCATAATACTGCAGTGATTTATGCTCCAAGCAAATAGGTTAAGCCTGTTAATGTTTCCCATGTATTATTCTATTAGCAAGAACGTTTAATCTTGTCAACCGTACAAACGTACCAAAGACAGCAGCCAATTAGCATTCCCGGCCTTTTGTTTCAACAGCAGAAAAATGTAGGCAGGATTACAGAATAGCAAAGAAAAGCAAACAACCAGGCTAATGTTCCAAATCCTCTCAATATAATACTAAATGTAAGAAAAAAAGGCAAACTAGCTTCTAACTGTTCACCCATAATCTTTTTTTTCTCCAATGGCAATTAAATTAAGCCTCTCTTATAGGGAAACTTGATACTCACTGTGTGACGTGAAGCAAGGACACTGTATATCTGTTTTTATGAGATAAACATTCCCATATTTTCCCATTCATATCTGTAGATCCATATCATCATGCAACATCCTCTGTCAAGTTGGATGGGTGCAGACAAGCTCAGCACATCAGAAATGTATGCAGCCGTCCGGTTAAGGCGCCACGCTGTGGTGCATGGATGAGCCTCAGAGCCTCAGATTGAATAAAGGCGTCCCAGTGCCGACTGTGGGCGATGCACAGTTGGCGATTGCATTGCCGAAGGTGTGGGAGGGCTTCGTAGGGGTCCACGTTCATCGCTAGCGACCCACGCTGGTTGATTGGGCGCCCTTGGACTGCAAGCTAAAGCCTGTACAAAAGGTCTTCCTCCAACTCCGCTCTGTGTAAGCTTAGCTGTAGTCTGCTGTGTGTAAAGAAGCAGCTGGCGACACCACGTGTTTCGGACGGGAGCCGTGGATGTCTCTACTGTCCCGTATCCCGTATCAGCAGTGGGGTTTGCGTATGAACGCAGCTGCAGATGATTGGTAATTCCAATATGGGGTGGGAATTGGACATACTCAGCCCCATGTTGGGCACCAATGTTTGTTTTTGTTTTTTTAAAAGAAAAAGAAATGTATACAGCCAGCTACGGCTCCTTTTCACTTTGCTGGTGCTGGTAAACTGACCAGAGGGGGCGCTATTGTGTGATGAGGACAGGGGATGCCTTACTGACTGAAACCCTTCCTTCTTGAGCGACGCAACGGTCAACTATGCATTGACCCACAGGGCTCCCAACCGCGGCACTGGCACAGACTAGATTTGATTGCAAACCGTGCAATGCATCACTGCACAGAGATATCACTGCTGTAGTTGGATGCACCACCCAACAGTCCATTAATTTTCATGAGCACTACATTTTCCACAACTCACTGCGTTCAACAAAGGTAGGCCATTGGTCCATTGAAGAAATGGACAGATGGTGGGTGACAGAAGTGCATGCTGGGAGGTTAATTGAGTACTCACTCCCGCCTAGAAACATCCTTGCTCTCTTGACCCCTCAGTGCACTCATTAGCAAATGATGAGGCGACGATGCCATTAAAAAGCATTCTGCATTTCAGTTCCTGAGCAAAATGCTGGACTCTTCTCATTCTTTAATCCCGAAAAAAAATAATCAAGAGGCTTCAAACATCTAAGGGCTTCTCCTGGAGAATGTGCTTGTCACTGCCAGTTTCCAAAGGAAGAAAATACGATGACATCGATCATGTGTTCCTCTTCGTCTGATAGCCATTTTCAACAGAAGCTCTACAATGATCTACAATGCAACGTATCGCAAGAGTATAGAATGAACGCAAGCAAAAATGAACCCTTTTGAACCCAATCCATACCCACTCCTTTCAACCAATGCATCAAAAAAAACGTCAAGGAAAATGATGACCTCTCTACTAAAAGCTTCACTAAAGGCTACGGCTGCTGTGGTGAAAGCGTCACTGAAAAAATATGGGCACCTTATTGGGCACTGCGCTAAAGAGTATAGCCTTGGTACCAGAAGCTTTGCTGAAGATCATTTTCACTGTGCTGAACGCTTCGTCAATAAATGAGGCGGCTTTACGGCAAAATTGCGACAACGTGTCAGTATGATTGCTGTTATGAACGATACTCATAATATGCCAGTGCCGACTGTGTCCAGTAGCCCCATGAGGGGCGACGTGCAATTGGCGATTGTGTCACCCCCCGGCTATGGGTGGGCTCAGTTGTCCTGTGTTCATGTGGCGACCCCGCTGGGTGAGCAGACGCCCCATGTTCTGCATGCAGCTATGGGTGGTCTTGCTTCGATTGCTCTCTGTGCGAGTTTGGTGGTGGAACATAGGGAGAAACAGGTGGCTGTGCTATGTGTTTCGAAGGAAAGCTGTGGGTCTGCACTGAGGTCTGATACCCGTGTGCCCTGGGCAATGGGGTTGGGCATTCCAAATTAGGGTGGGAATTGGACATACACAGCCCCCAAGTTGGGTGCCAAGTTATAAAATTGGGTCAATACTGTATATATCTTACATTGTATAGGGTTCTTGTGGCCCCTTACACTGTATTAGGTTCCTGTGGCCCCTTATACTGTTTTGGGTTCCTGTGGCCCCTTAAACTGTATTTGGTTTCCTGTGGCCCCCTTATATTGTATTGGGCTCTTGTTTCCCCTTACGCTGTATTGGGTTCTTGTGGCCCCTTCCACTGTATTTGGTTTCTGTGGCCCTTTATATTGTGTTGGTTTCTGTGGCCCCTTACACTGTATTGGGTTACTGTGTGTCTATAATGTACTTTCAGTTCCCATACATGCACTGTGAGGCCCAGAAGAGTGACATATTTACTGCTGACCTTGCGAATGCCCACACATTCATGTTCTGCACTCCGACCGGGGTCTCTGTAGGGGGTCTGCCTTTCAGCCTGAACCAGTGTCAGAGATAAGGATAAACAGTGTGAATGAGAGAAAGTGAGAGAAAGCGAGGGAATGAATGCGATGAGCACAAGAATGAAAGAGGGGGAGCTCTATGCATAGATCCTTCCGGAGGAGCAGTCACACGGAGAGCTCTGGCCCCCTGGCGTGTCAGAATGGATTCGGATTCAGTGTCTAATGCATTCAATCAGCTCAGGTTACCGCTGTAAATGTAAATGCCTTTTTTTTTCTGACACCATTGTGAGCAAACAAATCATTTTATTTCCAGGGTTTGGCACTAGTGGGGTATCTGCATGTAACAGCAGTCAAGAGGCCAAAGTGAGTATCTTTAAATTCATTCTGTTCCACCTGAGCAGTATTGAAATGTACACTCTGAACCTTGCAATAAACCCACTTCCCTAGTCTGAAATAAAGTTTTTTATTTGTGCCATTGATTGTCATTGTGTATCTAAATAAATGATACCAGGCTAGCCGGCTATAATAAGTGATACCAGGCTAGCCGGCTATAATAAGAACATTTAATCTGCTTCTTCTTCAATGTTTAATCTGCAACATCTGCTGTTGCTTGGTTTAAAAAAAAATGTAATCAGGGCCGTTGCAATTGCATGGAGGATATAACCCAAAAAGGTAAATAATGTGGATGTCGTTTTGTACGTTTAATTTTGTGTCACAGTGACACTAGTGGCGGTGAGAGTGGGTGAAGGATGAAGGAGAGAAGGATGAAGGAGTGAGAGGATGGTGGATGAAAGAAGCGAGGGAATGAGACATGAGGTGAGACTGTCCGTCAAAAGTCCTCACGACTGGGGTGTCTCAGAGGCGTGGCCTGCAAGAGCACAGCCCGCATGCTGAATGTGAGCTGTCGACAGTTCAAATCCGGCCGCACGATCTTTGTCGCATGTCTCTCCCTCCCTCCCTCCCTCCCTCCCTCCCTCTCTCTCTCTCTCTCTCTCACTTCCATTCTCCCTGTCTCTCTACACTGTGCTGTCCAATAAAGATGAAAAGCCCTGAAAATATAACTTTTAAAAAAAAAGTCCTTGTGACTGGGAAGCTCTCTCATAGAAAGGGCAAAACTGAACACATCTGGAAAGATAGCATCTACCCCCTCCATTTTCAACACTGCAGTTGCCAGGGGTTACAAAGTGACAGTGACCTTACTTCACCATCAGCGTTCTGTCTGCTGTCAATTTAATAAAGGAAAAATTTGATGTTAATCTCAGATATCCACTGCACAGAATACTCACATACAGCAGTTAACATTATATACCGTAAATATATGTGGTGATAATCATGCTAGTGTTGCATACAATATTCTGCTCAAATGGATTACATAAACATGTTTCAATCATTTACTCCTGAGAAGAATTTAGTTGTCTTTTTTCCAGGTGAATAAATGCTTTTGAATTCTGATCAAATTAATTAAAAATGGATGTGTTATGTTGGACAAATGGGTGCCCATACAATGACGCAGGTGAAAGGTATGTGGTCTTAATATGAGGTGCCATTAGAGGAGACTACATCCCATTTAATAGATAAATTAAAGGTGAATCCTGAATGATTTACGGGAGGTGTCATTAGAGGTGCACGTCCTATGGTTAATGGTTTGTCGGCAGGGTAATTTGGAGCTGAATAAGTAATTTTTAATGTGTGGTGATGAATACATAATGTGTAATCTGTTGAAATAAACCAGTAATAACCTGAGTCCTGTCCTCCACGTTGGTAAAGGATTAGTTAAAGTCAACCACAAAGGTCCCAGGGTTTAAGGCAGGCCAGGGTGGCCAACCGGGCCACAGAGTATCAAAATATATGACACTCAAATACTTCACCGATCACTTTTTACGTATGTTCCATTTCTCTTTTAACAGAATAGAGACTTTCTTCCGATTGAGACAGAGACGTTACAATTTAACACTGAACCAAACATACATTTGGAGTGCATTAAACGGTAAAAACGCTGCGTAAGGTTTTTGTGTGCGCCAACTGGGGAGAACAGAACTCGTGCGAGATAGCTTCGCAGCCTCTAAACTACTTTTATGGTCTTCCCTCTGTCACCTTAAAAAAAAACAGTGATCAGCGTTTTTCTGAGCCTTATGCGCACCTTGTGGGAAGAGGAAAAAATCTTCCCGGTTCATGATTGATCTGCAAAAACCGGATTTACCGTCTTTGCAAAACATGGTACAGATTTACGATTTTATAACAGAATGTTGTGTGCTCGTCAGCGTTTAGATATGCGCAGAGCTCTTTTGAATAGCCTTTTAACGAGTTTCTTAACTTGTGGGAACACTGACCCCGTACTGAGGGAACCGCTTGCAACAGGCGATAAGGTCAGGAACTTGGGGTCATGGCAGAGTAAGGTGAAACGTTGCCCTTTTCGTTCACAGAAAAAATTTAAATTAGTTTATTTAGCAGACTGAATTTCAGGTTGATCTTGGTGAAAAAAAACTTGCTTAAAACCAAGAAACAACAACAACAACAACAACAATAATAATAATAATAATAATAATAATAATAATAATAATAATAATAATTAGCCTATTATTATCATCATTGTTTATTTATTGATTTATTATTATTATTATTATTATTACTATTATTATTATTGCTATTACTATTATTATTCGGGTTGAATGTATATAATTCCCAGTGCGTTCCAGACAGCTTTTGAAATAGGCTACAGCCTTTGCCTTCCAAAATTTCCCGTGGTTGCGAGGGAGCCTCGAGCCAGCTGCATGACCCTTCGGATGATAGAAAGAGCCGCCGTCTCCCAGACGCGTCATCGCCCATAATTAGAGCTGGCAGGTCAATTTGCGACGAGATGAGAGTGGGGGCGTTGCTCTAGTAGTTCGAATTCTACTGTATTTTGTTTGGGCAGTTCAGTTGACCACCGCTTGTGTTTTAAGGACGATACGTTAATTCGTTTGAAACAAGGTGCCTCCTCTGAACAAAAAATCAACTCGCCATCAGGCGCGGTCTTTCAGCAGACAACACGCTTGCTCCCTCGTCCGGGAAACAAATTGCACAGGGAGCCTTGTTCACTAGATTATATTTATAGTCAGTGTACGGAAATGGCTGTTGTGCTGGGTGTCCGGTTTAACGACGGCGTCCGTTGCTCCTGCGTTCTTGCCGAGACTCGAGCGCTATTTTGAGGCCAGTATGGCTTGTCACCTGTTGCTTCTCTTCTGGACACTCTGACAGTGTATTTCCCCGTCAGATCCTGGCCTCTGACAATTAGCGTGCTCCTATGAGCGGCTGTCACTAACGCACTGAGTCCAGCTCGTCAGTACTTCGGTTTACTACGCTTCTTCTCTGGAAATTGTCCGAATTGTTTGACTCCTTCCTTTTAGGATACTAATTGAATCAACTGTGAAAAAGTGGGGGGAAAAAAGTGAAAAGTTATGGCTGAGACCGGACACCCCGAAGATCAACGAGATGAGGTTGTCGAAGATGAATTTGGGGAAATCATCAAGTGCCGATCTGGTAAGAAGACTTCTTCATTTGCTTTATGATTTTAAGGCGCCTGGATAGCCTATCCGTACACGCACGTAGCCTATTGAATCCGGTCTGGTGTGTTTATTGTTCAAATGTAACCATTGTTTTATTTGAGTGCAAAATTACAACAGATTGTAATTTTATTTGGTACGTATAACCTATGAAGTTGGGTCCCATGACATGATGAGACATGAGTCCAATTGATCAGCAAATAATAGCTGGATCCTCCGTGCACGCGGAGACCTTGCCAGTGATGACAGAAGTTGGAAGGTTTTGAAAACAAGGCTACAGACCGATTCATTCTTCGGAAAACTGAGCAAATGCGTCAAGTTTCAGGATCATTGGTAAATAAAGTGTGTCACCACCGCCTATGGCCGTTCCATCTCGCTACTGGTCAATAATTAATGGACTACATTAAGTCGAGTCTATTTGCGTACAGTTTCAAATAGGACGGGTCATCCTGTAAATAGGGAGAGCCTGAGCTGCTTTTACGGTGTGAGATTTCAGAGGACCAAGTTTGGGATGTACTCATGCATTATATCCGACTATAGTTTCTGGAGCACTTTAATTTAAGACGTTAAAAAGTTTATATCTATATTCCTATTTTCGTATATGCTGGTGTGTTGAAAATGATTAAATACGTTTCATGACACGTGTGCGGTTTTAGCTTTTATTTTGACGTGGTGGTTCATGTAGAATTGGCAGTAAACACAGAGAAGTAATGCAGTAGTAACCTACATTAGGCTTGCAGAGGCTGTGTGAGAAATTGTTTTTCCCACAGTTAGTTTTCCCTTTTTTCCCAATAAACACCTGCCGTTGTCTTTTAATTTATAAGCAAGACGATTAACATCTCTGCCAACTGGCATAGTTAGCCTGTCACTGTACTGTACTTGGAGATAACCAATCGGCATTCAGTGTGCTTAAGTATGTAAGTTCAGCAAACCAATCGGGGTCCAGATTACCTCACACTGTACCGCTGATGTACCAGCCCTTTTGGCTGGTGGTGATGTGCAAATGGGGGCTGGTTGACAAGTAACAGAGTGAGTCATATGGGCACCAAAGTGCAGAGAAGAGGCATGGATAATGGGAATAATAAGGATGGACTGGGTGTGGAGGAGAGAAAGAGGAGGGGGTTGATTCCTCTGCTCCTTTGTGGGGTTTGGAGTTAGTGAAAGCAGGGTTAAAAAAATAAAATAAAAAAAAAGGTTTTGAAGCTGATGGTAAATGTGTTGGGGATACAGTATTGTTGCAAAGGAAATACCGATTAATTCCTCTCTAAGCAGAAACGGAGTAATCTCACTGTACATGTATTGAATATACTTATAAAGTGGACTGGGGCTGGTGCCGGTACATGCTTTACAGAGGGAAGTACATTTATACATGTATATGAATAATTTCATAAAGTTAAAAAAAACAAAAAAACACATGAAATGGCCTCACTGCTAGCTTTTCGTTGGGGATGTATACACAGCAAAGTAAATCCACTCAGACTTTATTTGCTATGTTGAATGCCTGTGTTAGGGTGTAGAGATGAATGAGCACAGCTCCACCCTGTAGTAATTATAGAACGTATGCGGATGCCTTCAACGATGCGTCTCAATTTTCTGGGCAGTCAGGGAATGATCCTTATATATTTAACTGAGCAGAAATTTTGAAATTAACCACCGGGAGAATTATCGTGTTTGTGTTTGGTACATCGGCATTTATTCGTTTGACTTAGATTGAATTATTTGGAAGTTTTTCCATCTTACTCCTCCAACCTCCTCATAGGGACCCTGACTCCTGTAAATAAACAGCACACAGTCTGAAGGAGACAGTACATCCGCAATCTCTCTCTCTCTTTCTCTCTCTCTCTCTCTCTCTCTCTCTTTCTATGCTTTATTGGCTTGACCACCACACGCACAAAAAAGATATGTATATTTAATGAAATGTTATTTATTTCTCTCTCGCTGTATTTATCCCTGGTTTGCTGGACAGACCCTGGGGATGTAGCCTCCATTTTCTCTTCTGTTAAGCGGAAACAGACTTCCTCAGTGGGAGAGTATCTACAGTGGCCTGCAGAGAAAACTACTGCTCCAAATGTCCATATGGTTACACAGCATAGAAGTTCTCTCACTTCAGAGACCACTGATCTGCACGCACACAAACACACATGCGCATACACACACACACACACGAGCATATGCACACACACTCTCACACTCTCTCTCACACACACACACACACACACACATAAGCATATGCACACACACTCTCACACTCTCACACACACACACACAATCACACTCACACACACACACACACACACACACACACACACCGAGCATACGCGAACACATACACATACACACACATGCGTGTGCACACACGTACACACATGCACACATGTGGCCCCGCCTACCTGCAGGACTTAATCCAGAACTATGTTCCTGCTCGACCACTTCGCTCCTCTACAGCAGGGCGACTCGCATTTACCCCCCTCTGTGTCAACAACTGCGGAGCTTTTCCACCCTAGCTCCTCAGTGGTGGAACAAACTCCCCATTCCCCTATGTTCTACTCCAACACTGCCTGCATTCCGTCGTGGTCTGAAGACGCACCTCTTCAGACTCCACCTTGACTGACATACTAATCTAGGACCTCTCATGATACTAGTTCCCTGTGTTTTCTTGTCTGTTTGTTATAGTTTATAATAGTATTTAGAATAGAATTGTACTATAGCTGATTTACCCACAGCTTACTGTGATCTACATTCAATGTTCATTACTAGGGATAGCTGCTACGTTATGGGAAGGATGTGCTTTGTCTTATCTGTTCTGTAGTTACTTCGATGACGTTTCTGTATGCACTTATTGTATGTCGCTTTGGATACAAGCGTCTGCTAAATGACTAATGTAATGTAATGCATCCACACACACACACACACACACACACAGAATCCAAATGAACCAAGTCCTTGACTAAAGACAGTCCAGCTTTACTTAACCATTCTCAATAAACAACCCAGTCATTACAACCCCATTACACCAAGCCAATTAAACCACATAGCTCAATTTCACTGGCCAACTACAAGGCACAAACCTATTGGGTCACACTTTATTTTAATGGCCTGCCTGTACCTTTAAAAACCGTTGTTAAATATAGCTTCCTTTTATAAAGTGGTTTACGAGTCAACCAATATTAAATTGGTTTAGAAGAAACTCACATTTTTAAAATTATTTTGTAGTGATTGCTTTAAAATGGTTTTTCTATGCATATGTTTGCTTCTATGTTCAAATTGTTTTGTTTAAATTTATGCCAGTAATTGTCAAATTAATATCTGATAAACAATTTAGCCTGCTCCTTCATAAATAGCCCAAGCGCAATTTTTTTACATGGTTACTATGTGTTGGTTGTTAGTAAAACAAGGGTAAGTATGATTATAAGTGTATTGCGTAATGAACAAGTATCAGGATATTTTATTGCTACTTTTTTTAACATTGTGCGAGCAGCGCTCCCCAGAATGCACTAAATCACTGAATCTTCCCACACAGGACTGCAGAAGAGTCAATTACAGCACATCTCTCCACATCAATGAACCAACCATTCCACACAAACTTACTGGGCTGAACATAACACACCACATTATGAAGATATGCCTCATTCGCTGGACATTACGTGGGCTCAAGAAAAAGAGAGAGGATATTAGGGTCTCATAATTAACCGGAAAGGGCGATGAGGGCTATTTTGGCAGGTTTTCACAAGGTGAGACTCAGCCATACGTCAGTGCGGTGCGGGTGAGGGTTCCTTTTGCATCAACACTTCCTCAGGTACATCTTGGCCCAGGCGGGCAGGAGTCTGTCTGTTAATTTCATGATGCGATACTGAACATGGCGAAACACAGGCCGGGGGAAGCGAGACTATATTTATTGTACGGTGATGGTGTGGATATTTTTGGAATAGTCATCTGGGTCATTTTCTTTTGCACATTCAGGCACACGCTGCACATAAATAAATATCTCCGCATTGTCTGTGTTTTTGCGTTTCAGTGAAGAAAAGAAAACGCCACGAAACGGGTGAAAAGGTGCAGCAAATGAATTTGATAATTACCACTTTTGTATAATTACAGTGTCACTGTGCACGTAATGGTTCTTATGCAACAGTGCGAGAATACGCGAAGCCGCTTATTAACTAGCTGCCACTTTACCAGAATTAGCTAGAATTTGAATGTGGCTGCGGCAATCGATAAAGATGAAACGGCTGTCGTAGTGCACTCACAGTGGTGTCGGCGAAGTGCTGCGTAAACACTTTTCTCTTTCTGTTTCCATATTCCATTAATTTCAAGCTTGCTCTCAGGTGCAGGACTATGTATACTCATATTTTATTGTTTGGTTGTTGTGGAGTGGAGGAGTTTACCTCATTGCTGGAATGGACCTGGGGTCAGGAAAATAACTTAAAATATATTCGCTTTAGTCATATGCCAATAAGCAAGAATGAATCTATCAATCAACAGAACTAGTTTTGAAGGATAATAAAGTCTCTGATTCTACAAATCTTGAGATAATTCTCTGTGAGCTTTGACTTGTTTACACTCTTAAACTCAAGAAGGAAGCTTCTCAAATTTCTGTTTTTTTAGGAGTCTCTACGCAACATAGTGCTTGCTTTGTTGTCTGCCTCTGTACATGATAAAACACCCAAGCTGTGTAACTTTGTGCCCTGTATAGTCTTGGCTTAAATGTGTGTAACTTTATTTATCTGAACTAATGTTTCATATTCTCTGAAATAGAAGTAACATTGTAACCTCTCCACTGTCTTATTTAGAGCCTGATGTTCTGGTTGGCTGGTTTAATATATGGCTCTGAGCTCTGATTGGTGTTTTTTTTCTATGGCTCCCAACACTGATTTGTGGGTTTTATCTATGGCTCTGAATCCTGATTAGCTAGTCTTATTTATGGCCCCTAAGCCTTGATTGGCTGCCCTTATCTAAAGCTCTGCCTCTTGATTATTGGGTCTTGTTCATAATTCTGGGTGCTTGTCTATTTCCTGGGTTCTGTCAATAGAGGCAGACTGATGAGGAACTTTGCATGAAGTGTGTCTAAGACTGGACCCTGCACCTTACACTGCTATAAAAGGTACATTAGATTGATTTGTATACAGGTCATTCGAGTTCAGCCTTAACAAATCTCACTGTGACTTGGGACACTGTAAAGTCAGGATGTAATCTTGTTAGCAGGGCTGACATAGAGAACATGACTCTCTCCCTTCACATCCATCCACCCCTCCCTCTGTCCTTCACTCCCCCTCCTCTCTCCTCTCATTCCTTCAACCTACCCCCCCCCTCTTTCCCCCCTTCTATACTCCTCTCACCCCCCCCCCCCCCCCATCCCTCTTTTTTTTACCAGCATGCGCTTCGGTTTTACCCGGCAGTTCTGTGACTGAAGAGGGCATTAGAATAGCATATCTTTCAGGATCTAATGTAAGTCATTGATTACAAAATGTAGCCTATTCCACAGCAGGGACACACCAAATAATGAGTACTAAATATCACCAGCAGGGGTCAAAACGGTGATGACTAAATTCTGCCAGCAGGTGGCAGCAAATAATAATTTGTGAAACTTATTACGGGAGCTTGTTTGTTTATCTGATATTTAAGGTAACGGACCTGTTTAGATATGCTCCTTTAATGAGACCTGAAACGGCGTTGTTGGTTGGAGGTTGCAGTGGGTTGGTTTTAGCATGTAGGAGCATATGTTGAGGTGGGGCGGGGAGGAGTAGGAGGATATATTTGAGATTGTAGAGGGGTGCAGTGGGATTGAGGGCATAGCTGAATTGGGGGGCTGGGTCATCCACTGGGAGAGGGTGTGGCACTGGACTGCAGGAACATAGTATGCTGTATTATACTAACGCTGTACATGGTAACTGCATACACACCATTTTACAAAGAAGCCCAATCTGCCAAGGTTCTGTGGTCTGACCTACATGAATCTTAATTGGGTCAGTTCAGATCTGCTGAGAGAAGTGTGTGTGCATGAGAGAGAGAGCGAGAGGATGCTCGATAGAATGGAAAAGAGGGAGTTTTTGATGCATGCTTGATGCATGTTTAGACAGCCAGCACGTGTCGTCCGAGGAAATGCAACGGTGGGGTCACTCTTAAAATTTTCCAGATGGGAATTTAGAATTTATAGGAACGTGACTTTGAATTACATAAATGTGAATCTCACCACCTGAAAATACAGCCGATTTCCTTATTTAATGATGTATGTAATTAAGACTGCCCTGAGAGGGAATCCGCCATGTTTACCAACGAAGGGCACAAACTGGAAATTTTAATTTCACGGGGAACAGTACGTGATAGTGTCGCTTTGCTTTACGATCGCTGCCCGGAATCAGTCACTTCCTGGTCGCTTCAGGTGTCCCCATCCTCCTGTAAAAGACACTTTGGATTTTAGGTAGAACTCTGGGTAAAGATAGCGCAGCTTTGCGTGTCTCTGTGGCGTAGCGTGAGGAGCACTATCCGCGTGCTCTCTTCCTCTCTCCCTCTCTCCCTCTTGCTCCCCATTCTGCCTGTCTCTCTACACTGTGCTGTCCAATAAAGCTGGTCTCTCTCTCTCCCAGCAGTGTCTCTCTCTCCTGCTGGGCGAGAGAGACCCTGGAAAAAAAAAGAAAAAAAAGATAGTGCAGCCTAATCAATAACCCAGCATGAAGGAATATTTTTTTCTGTTTCCTAATCAATAACAACAATTAACCATTTATTGTTTTGATGCGAGGGCTCCAGACTAAAAGAGACTGCAGTAGAAACCGGTGGGTTTTATCACTGTGTGACAGCGGACCCGCGCTAACTATGGACATGATCTTACAGCTCTGGAGTTGGGTGCGATGGTCATAAACTGATCAGCCTCCGAAAAATATCCAGTAATATTTATATAAAGTCGCCCTGAAGGAGGTCATCTGCTAAGCCAATAATTAGTTTTGTGTGGAGTGAATTTTACAGTAATGCAATTATGGTGTTGTGAATGAGAAATGGGCGTGAGGAAGCCTACTTCCGCAGATAAGGGAGATATTGTCCAGATATAGCTCTTGGCACTCCTGTATTAGCCAACGCACACACACACACACACAACCACACTGAAACGCTACATTTCAGTGCTAATTTACCAAGTCAGTTGTGATTATGTTTCTTTATGTTCATATGACAACATAACATGCTGAAAGAATGCAATTCTTTTATTCATTATTTTTTTGGTAAGATTATATTTTCCCTTAATTTCTTTATTGTTGTCAGAAAAAATTAAGTGGAAAGAATAAATGCATTCCTTATATAGCACATGTGTACACAGACAAAAACAGAATACAGAATACTTTAGAGACACAGCTCATTATAGAGTCCTGCTGAGAGAGAGAGACACTGATCACAGCTCATTATAGAGTCCTGCTGAGAGAGACGCTGATCACAGCTCATTATAGAGTCCTGCTGAGAGAGACACTGATCACAGCTCATTATAGAGTCCTGCTGAGAGAGACACTGATCACAGCTCATTATAGAGTCCTGCTGAGAGAGGCACTGATCACAGCTCATTATAGAGTCCTTCTGAGAGAGGCACTGATCACAGCTCATTATAGAGTCCTGCTGAGAGAGAGACTGATCACAGCTCATTATAGAGTCCTGCTGAGAGAGGCACTGATCACAGCTCATTATAGAGTCCTGCTGGGAGAGGCACTGATCATAGGTCATTATAGAGTCCTGCTGAGAGAGAGAGACACTGATCACAGCTCATTATAGAGTCCTGCTGAGAGAGGCACTGATCACAGCTCATTACAGAGTCCTGCTGGGAGAGGCACTGATCACAGCTCATTATAGAGTCCTGCTGAGAGAGAGAGACACTGATCACAGCTCATTATAGAGTCCTGCTGAGAGAGACACTGATCACAGCTCATTATAGAGTCCTGCTGAGAGAGGCACTGATCACAGCTCATTATAGAGTCCTGCTGAGAGAGGCACTGATCACAGCTCATTATAGAGTCCTGCTGAGAGAGAGACTGATCACAGCTCATTATAGAGTCCTGCTGAGAGAGGCGCTGATCACAGCTCATTATAGAGTCCTGCTGAGAGACACACTGATCACAGCTCATTATAGAGTCCTGCTGAGAGAGGCACTGATCACAGCTCATTATAGAGTCCTGCTGAGAGAGGCACTGATCACAGCTCATTATAGAGTCCTGCTGAGAGAGAGACTGATCACAGCTCATTATAGAGTCCTGCTGAGAGAGGCACTGATCACAGCTCATTATAGAGTCCTGCTGAGAGACACACTGATCACAGCTCATTATAGAGTCCTGCTGAGAGAGAGACACTGATCACAGCTCATTATAGAGTCCTGCTGAGAGATACACTGATCACAGCTCATTATAGAGTCCTGCTGAGAGAGAGAGACACTGATCACAGCTCATTATAGAGTCCTGCTGAGAGAGAGAGACACTGATCACAGCTCATTATAGAGTCCTGCTGAGAGAGAGAGACACTGATCACAGCTCATTATAGAGTCCTGCTGAGAGAGAGAGACACTGATCACAGCTCATTATAGAGTCCTGCTGAGAGAGACGCTGATCACAGCTCATTATAGAGTCCTGCTGAGAGAGACACTGATCACAGCTCATTATAGAGTCCTGCTGAGAGAGACACTGATCACAGCTCATTATAGAGTCCTGCTGAGAGAGGCACTGATCACAGCTCATTATAGAGTCCTTCTGAGAGAGGCACTGATCACAGCTCATTATAGAGTCCTGCTGAGAGAGAGACTGATCACAGCTCATTATAGAGTCCTGCTGGGAGAGGCACTGATCACAGCTCATTATAGAGTCCTGCTGAGAGAGACACTGATCACAGCTCATTATAGAGTCCTGCTGAGAGAGACACTGATCACAGCTCATTATAGAGTCCTTCTGAGAGAGAGAGACACTGATCACAGCTCATTATAGAGTCCTGCTGAGAGAGACACTGATCACAGCTCATTATAGAGTCCTGCTGAGAGAGGCACTGATCACAGCTCATTATAGAGTCCTGCTGAGAGAGGCACTGATCACAGCTCATTATAGAGTCCTGCTGAGAGAGGCACTGATCACAGATCATTATAGAGTCCTGCTGAGAGAGGCACTGATCACAGCTCATTATAGAGTCCTGCTGAGAGAGAGACTGATCACAGCTCATTATAGAGTCCTGCTGAGAGAGAGACTGATCACAGCTCATTATAGAGTCCTGCTGAGAGAGAGACTGATCACAGCTCATTATAGAGTCCTGCTGAGAGAGAGACTGATCACAGCTCATTATAGAGTCCTGCTGAGAGAGACACTGATCACAGCTCATTATAGAGTCCTGCTGAGAGAGACACTGATCACAGCTCATTATAGGGTCCTGCTGAGAGAGAGACACTGATCACAGCTCATTATAGAGTCCTGCTGAGAGAGACACTGATCACAGGTCATTATAGAGTCCTGCTGAGAGAGAGACACTGATCACAGCTCATTATAGAGTCCTGCTGAGAGAGAGACACTGATCACAGCTCATTATAGAGTCCTGCTGAGAGAGACACTGATCACAGCTCATTATAGAGTCCTGCTGAGAGAGACACTGATCACAGCTCATTATAGAGTCCTGCTGAGAGAGAGAGACACTGATCACAGCTCATTATAGAGTCCTGCTGAGAGAGAGAGACACTGATCACAGCTCATTATAGAGTCCTGCTGAGAGAGAGACACTGATCACAGCTCATTATAGAGTCCTGCTGAGAGAGAGAGACACTGATCACAGCTCATTATAGAGTCCTGCTGAGAGAGAGAGACACTGATCACAGCTCATTATAGAGTCCTGCTGAGAGAGAGAGACACTGATCACAGCTCATTATAGAGTCCTGCTGAGAGAGAGACACTGATCACAGCTCATTATAGAGTCCTGCTGAGAGAGAGACTGATCACAGCTCATTATAGAGTCCTGCTGAGAGAGGCACTGATCACAGCTCATTATAGAGTCCTGCTGAGAGAGACACTGATCACAGCTCATTATAGAGTCCTGCTGAGAGAGACACTGATCACAGCTCATTATAGAGTCCTGCTGAGAGAGGCACTGATCACAGCTCATTATAGAGTCCTGCTGGGAGAGGCACTGATCACAGCTCATTATAGAGTCCTGCTGAGAGAGAGAGACACTGATCACAGCTCATTATAGAGTCCTGCTGAGAGAGGCACTGATCACAGCTCATGATAGAGTCCTGCTGGGAGAGGCACTGATCACAGCTCATTATAGAGTCCTGCTGAGAGAGAGAGACACTGATCACAGCTCATTATAGAGTCCTGCTGAGAGAGACACTGATCACAGCTCATTATAGAGTCCTGCTGAGAGAGAGAGACACTGATCAGATCTGCTGAGAGAGGCACTGATCACAGCTCATGATAGAGTCCTGCTGGGAGAGGCACTGATCACAGCTCATTATAGAGTCCTGCTGAGAGAGAGAGACACTGATCACAGCTCATTATAGAGTCCTGCTGAGAGAGACACTGATCACAGCTCATTATAGAGTCCCGCTGAGAGAGACACTGATCACAGCTCATTATAGAGTCCTTCTGAGAGAGAGAGACACTGATCACAGCTCATTATAGAGTCCTGCTGAGAGAGACACTGATCACAGCTCATTATAGAGTCCTGCTGAGAGAGAGAGACACTGATCACAGCTCATTATAGAGTCCTGCTGAGAGAGAGAGACACTGATCACAGCTCATTATAGAGTCCTGCTGAGAGAGACGCTGATCACAGCTCATTATAGAGTCCTGCTGAGAGAGACACTGATCACAGCTCATTATAGAGTCCTGCTGAGAGAGACACTGATCACAGCTCATTATAGAGTCCTGCTGAGAGAGGCACTGATCACAGCTCATTATAGAGTCCTTCTGAGAGAGGCACTGATCACAGCTCATTATAGAGTCCTGCTGAGAGAGAGACTGATCACAGCTCATTATAGAGTCCTGCTGAGAGAGACACTGATCACAGCTCATTATAGAGTCCTGCTGAGAGAGACACTGATCACAGCTCATTATAGAGTCCTGCTGGGAGAGGCACTGATCACAGCTCATTATAGAGTCCTGCTGAGAGAGACACTGATCACAGCTCATTATAGAGTCCTGCTGAGAGAGGCACTGATCACAGCTCATTATAGAGTCCTGCTGGGAGAGACACTGATCACAGCTCATTATAGAGTCCTGCTGGGAGAGACACTGATCACAGCTCATTATAGAGTCCTGCTGAGAGAGACACTGATCACAGCTCATTATAGAGTCCTGCTGAGAAAGGCACTGATCACAGCTCATTATAGAGTCCTGCTGGGAGAGTGAGACACTGATCACAGCTCATTATAGAGTCCTGCTGAGAGAGAGAGACACTGATCACAGCTCATTATAGAGTCCTGCTGAGAGAGGCACTGATCACAGCTCATGATAGAGTCCTGCTGGGAGAGGCACTGATCACAGCTCATTATAGAGTCCTGCTGAGAGAGAGAGACACTGATCACAGCTCATTATAGAGTCCTGCTGAGAGAGACACTGATCACAGCTCATTATAGAGTCCTGCTGAGAGAGAGAGACACTGATCAGATCTGCTGAGAGAGGCACTGATCACAGCTCATGATAGAGTCCTGCTGGGAGAGGCACTGATCACAGCTCATTATAGAGTCCTGCTGAGAGAGAGAGACACTGATCACAGCTCATTATAGAGTCCTGCTGAGAGAGACACTGATCACAGCTCATTATAGAGTCCCGCTGAGAGAGACACTGATCACAGCTCATTATAGAGTCCTTCTGAGAGAGAGAGACACTGATCACAGCTCATTATAGAGTCCTGCTGAGAGAGTCACTGATCACAGCTCATTATAGAGTCCTGCGGAGAGAGATACTGATCACAGCTCATTATAGAGTCCTGCTGAGACAGACACTGATCACAGCTCATTATAGAGTCCTGCTGAGAGAGGCACTGATCACAGCTCATTATAGAGTCCTGCTGAGAGAGACACTGATCACAGCTCATTATAGAGTCCTGCTGGGAGAGACACTGATCACAGCTCATTATAGAGTCCTGCTGAGAGAGGCACTGATCACAGCTCATTATAGAGTCCTGCTGGGAGAGGCACTGATCACAGCTCATTATAGAGTCCTGCTGAGAGAGAGAGACACTGATCACAGCTCATTATAGAGTCCTGCTGAGAGAGTCACTGATCACAGCTCATTATAGAGTCCTGCGGAGAGAGACACTGATCACAGCTCATTATAGAGTCCTGCTGAGAGAGAGAGAGACACTGATCACAGCTCATTATAGAGTCCTGCTGGGAGAGACGCTGATCACAGCTCATTATAGAGTCCTGCTGGGAGAGACACTGATCACAGCTCATTATAGAGTCCTGCTGAGAGAGAGAGACACTGATCACAGCTCATTATAGAGTCCTGCTGGGAGAGACGCTGATCACAGCTCATTATAGAGTCCTGCTGAGAGAGACACTGATCACAGCTCATTATAGAGTCCTGCTGAGAGAGACACTGATCACAGCTCATTATAGAGTCCTGCTGAGAGAGACACTGATCACAGCTCATTATAGAGTCCTGCTGAGAGAGACACTGATCACAGCTCATTATAGAGTCCTGCTGAGAGAGACACTGATCACAGCTCATTATAGAGTCCTGCTGAGAGAGACACTGATCACAGCTCATTATAGAGTCCTGCTGGGAGAGGCACTGATCACAGCTCATTATAGAGTCCTGCTGAGAGAGACACTGATCACAGCTCATTATAGAGTCCTGCTGAGAGAGACACTGATCATAGCTCATTATAGAGTCCTGCTGAGAGAGACACTGATCACAGCTCATTATAGAGTCCTGCTGGGAGAGACACTGATCACAGCTCATTATAGAGTCCTGCTGAGAGAGACACTGATCACAGCTCATTATAGAGTCCTGCTGAGAGAGAGAGACACTGATCACAGCTCATTATAGAGTCCTGCTGAGAGAGAGAGACACTGATCACAGCTCATTATAGAGTCCTGCTGAGAGAGAGAGACACTGATCACAGCTCATTATAGAGTCCTGCTGAGAGAGACACTGATCACAGCTCATTATAGAGTCCTGCTGGGAGAGACACTGATCACAGCTCATTATAGAGTCCTGCTGAGAGAGACACTGATCACAGCTCATTATAGAGTCCTGCTGAGAGAGGCACTGATCACAGCTCATTATAGAGTCCTGCTGGGAGAGACACTGATCACAGCTCATTATAGAGTCCTGCTGGGAGAGACACTGATCACAGCTCATTATAGAGTCCTGCTGAGAGAGACACTGATCACAGCTCATTATAGAGTCCTGCTGAGAGAGACACTGATCACAGCTCATTATAGAGTCCTGCTGGGAGAGACACTGATCACAGCTCATTATAGAGTCCTGCTGAGAGAGAGAGACACTGATCACAGCTCATTATAGAGTCCTGCTGAGAGAGGCACTGATCACAGCTCATTATAGAGTCCTGCTGAGAGAGGCACTGATCACAGCTCATTATAGAGTCCTGCTGAGAGAGGCACTGATCACAGCTCATTATAGAGTCCTGCTGAGAGAGGCACTGATCACAGCTCATTATAGAGTCCTGCTGAGAGAGAGACACTGATCACAGCTCATTATAGAGTCCTGCTGGTAGAGACACTGATCACAGCTCATTATAGAGTCCTGCTGGGAGAGACACTGATCACAGCTCATTATAGAGTCCTGCTGAGAGAGACACTGATCACAGCTCATTATAGAGTCCTGCTGGGAGAGACACTGATCACAGCTCATTATAGAGTCCTGCTGAGAGAGACACTGATCACAGCTCATTATAGAGTCCTGCTGAGAGAGAGAGACACTGATCACAGCTCATTATAGAGTCCTGCTGGGAGAGTGAGACACTGATCACAGCTCATTATAGAGTCCTGCTGAGTGAGACACTGATCACAGCTCATCATAGAGTCCTGCTGTACTAGTGGGCTGGCACATTCATTACACAGTGTCCATTTCACAATTTCACATCAAGCCTGAGTATATTATACATATTTTTGTCCATGCCGTGCCCACATGTTTTCACACATAATTAATCTAGTAAATGAGGATCTTCCTGTCATCACAATTCTCCAATGACTTGATGTATAGCATAAAATTAACAGTAATTTGAAAAATCTTGGTACAAAATTGGCCATTTAAATTGAGTACAAAGAGGGCAATAGTTGAACTCAATAGGTGAAATGTGTACTTCTGCAGTTAAGCATGTGTGTCAATTTAAGATACTTATTAGGTGTGATTATATTAATAGGTCATACCCCCGTAGCCTAAAAGATTACCAGGGCAAAGCATTTGTTGTGTGCAGAACATTTCATATTCTTGTGAGGAATAAATGTGCATGTCTTATATACTCATGCTCCTACAGTACTCCATTTGCTACAGTAGTGTGGACTGGCTGATCTTTATACTATGGGTACTGTCTAATATGCAAATACACAAGGTTCAGTGAACAGGATGAGGAATCGGATAGCTGAAGGATCAATGGATCTGAGCAGGTGTGGCCAAACTGTCAATATGTCAGGTGTAATTTTGTTTGATTGTGTATTGTGGAAAATAACTTAATACACTTGGATCTTATCAGCAAAATGCCCTGTTTACTTGTATAGAAACACAATAGGCATATGTACTCCATTAGCAGTGAAATCAGAGCTAATAATCAAAACATATTATAGAGTACCTTGAATTAAACTGGTGAGATTTCACCAGGGTAATGTGCATAGTTAGCTGTGCTCATTTGTTTTAAATAATCATTAAATTATGTGTCATAAATTGTGTGTCATAGCAACAGCAATATAATGCTGATACAAATGGTTGTAGGCACTGGTTATCAGCTAGTTTCAACCAATTTATAAAAACATTTTACATATGTTTTATGTTGTTATTCTACATGAAAGTGATGAAAAGATCTCCAACTGCTGAAAATATAAAAACATGTAAACATTCTGGTGTCACGATATTGTTGGCGTCATCCAAGATCAAACAATATAATGGGTGATACAGTAAACTAGCTTGTCATTGATGGACAAGACATGTTTGCTTTGCCTGTCTGATCTTTAAATTGGATTTAAGGAACACTGATTGTTCCTCTACAGGAAAATAACACAACAGGGAATTTTATGTTTGCTTGTCTTTATGGTGGTTGGGGGGGGGGGGGGGGGGGTCATTCAAATGCCTGTGCTGGGAAATAATATAAGTAGAACACACAACAGTCTGGCATTGGGCTTGATTTATTTTATCTACTAATGAAAATGGCATTACATTTTCATTAGTAGATAAACAGCCATTAACTATATTTTTAATTAGTGCTATTGTTCTTGGGGTGTAAGTGTTTTTTTCCCTTATGCAGGGTCCCATTGAGACTGTGGTAGTAGATGTAATAATATCCTCGCCGAAAACTTGTAAAATGCTCATTTGTCCTTACAGTTTGTTGAGTTCAGTTGGTTTGATGTTGGTAGCGCAAAAAAAAAAAAAATGCTATAAAACAGCGTTTGCCTGTACTACATTATCCATTATGATGACACACTGTTCATGTGCCAGAGGGGCTGACACATTTGATGTGCAGCGGATGGCGGGCGCTGTAAATTAAGCGAAAATGCAACGTTCTAAAACTTCTCTAATTAGTCATCTGAACCGCCTTTATTTATCCTCCTTAATTTATCCTTTTTTTACAAGCCAAACTCACAAGCAAAGCTGTACAGGGACTCAGTAGCTCGCTAGCCATCTGCTTATTAATAGTAAAGAAAGCAGGTTGAAATGTTTTTTACATATAAAAATGTATTAGTTTTCTTTCATAAGTTGACTTTATGCTCATGTACTTCTTCCATGAAAGTGGAAACCTGGTTGCAGTGCGGCAGTGTGCAGTTGTGCTATAATATTAAACAGGAAGGTATTGCCATCGGCCAATATGGCTGATATCGACATTGGCCCGAGAATTTTCTTATCATGCAACCCTACAAACAGGATCAGACGTTCTCTGAAATGGACACAATTTTCAAGGGCGGTGAGACCCCAGTTTGAGGCCATTTTCATCTTCTTTGACTTGGTATAGGCCCATGCACACTAACCCGTATACACACTTTGTTTCAAGTCAAGTACACACATTTGTAAAAACAGCCAATCCCTCTGTGTAATCTAGGCTACAAGTATTTATTTTATTCTACAAGTTTGGATTTATGTTTGATTTTACCTAGCATTTGGTTCACTAACTTTTATGAGTACATCAACAAAAGAGCAATGACTGTACATGCCTATACTCTAGTGCAGTGGTTCCCAACCCTGGTCCTGGGGACCCCCTGTGTATGCTGGTTTTCGTTCCAACCACAATTGCAATACCAGAATTTTAACAAGCTGTTAATTTTTCTTAGTTAGGTGTTTTTAATGTTTAGAGGGATTATTTACGTTCTTAAGCCACATTATGTTAGTAATAGCTATGCATGCCATGAAGACTAAAAGTCCAAGATTCACATTGTGTTGTATTGTAAACAATTAAAAGGAGGTAAAAAATGTTTTAACTGATCAAATTAAAGACTGAGGTGAATCAATAGGCTCATAATTAGTGAAATTGTGGACACATGGCCAATAAAACTAACCGTTTGGTAAATAATGAAGAATTCAAAGACAAAGCAAATGATAACGAGCCAAACCTGCATTGTGTTAAGGAAAAAAATTATGAAGGAACTTAAACTTGCGTTCAATTACCTAATTAGGAGCCTAATCACCTGAGTTGTTACTTCTTCTTTGTAATTGTTTGCAATATAACACAATGAGCATAATGAACATGGGTTTTTTCTTCTTCATGGCATGCATAGCTATTGCTAACATAATGTGGCTAAAGAGTTTAAAGTGTTCTCTCTATACAATAAAAACACCTAATAAAGAAAAAATAACAGCTTGTTAAAATTCTGGGATTGGAATTGTGGTTGGAACGAAAACCAGCATACACAGGGGGTCCCCAGGACCAGGGTTGGGAACCACTGCTCTAGTGGAATGCATAAAGCCTTTTGCCTACATACTGTTGTATAACTCCACACTACATGTCACAGGTGCACAGTTGTAGAAGGGTTTTTGAAAATGACATCATTGTGCAATAGGCTATAGCAGCAACTCATAACAGGCTTTCGATAAAAATAGAATTGATAGGCTTCACTTTGTATTAGCTATGTGTTTTGACGTTTATTTAGATTCATGTTCGTGCAAAATACTTGGGATTTTGGCAGGAGATATATGCGCGATTGCAGTAGCTTAACGTGGCAGATGCGTAGGATAGAGAGGGGGAGCCACTATAGACCCGCGCTCTCTCACTGCACAACACACCGAGGCGAGGATCACAGCGACGTGCCCAGTTCACCCGCGAGCTATCGACACTCTGGACTCTCAGCACTCGGCGGGAATAGAATGCTTCCCGGAAGATGACAGATGCAAAGGAGCGACGCCGTCTCGCGCTGTACGAATCTGTTTCAAACGCCAATTTACTGGCGTGACGGAACGAAGGGGACACCGCCGGGGATGGAAGGTAGAATTCCAAACGGCGTCACGTTCTAGAATAAATGTAGCCAAATTCCTAACGGACTGTAACATGCTGGATGCAATGAAAGTGATGGTTGAAATTTGTTCAGTACGCTGGGGACGTATAGGCAAAGGGCTGACTATTTTTTTGAATGTTTCTTTTTCAATCGTGTTGCCAGTTGCACTGAATTGGGCTGTGGTTGCTATGTAATATCATTATTCCATTGCTTGTTTTGTAAAGTCTTGTTCCAGCGCATCCTGCTTGAAAACAATCTGATTTGAAAGTCCGCTTTGAAAGAATACCGGTGTACAATAAAAGTGATAATTTTATGCTTTCTGGAAAGAAGGAAGGGAATTTAGGAAACAATTAGGAAAGCGCGGTCTCTTTGAAAAGTATTTAACGCACCTGCAGTAACATCTATTTAAAGTGTCAAGTGTGGCGTTCTATATCTTCAGCTCGCCGACAGACGAGTCGTCTGCTCGCGGCCATTCTATCTGAATCCGCGAGCTGCTGGAAGCACGTAGCCTAGTGGCTTCACTGGTATCTGAGACCGGAGAGCTTGGAGACAACGCAAGAATGTGACAGCCTTCCTACTTGTTGTCTCTGAACCGAGATGCTCTCGCCTCCTAGACCACTGCCCCCCCCCCCCCCAGTCGTGCGATGTATTTGTTCAGAAGAAAAAGGTTAGGGGCAGGGAATTGTGATTGTTGATTATAATTTGACATGACGCCTCATGTGACTGTTTTAAAATAACTAAAGATGCATGCCGAAACATTGACAAGATTATATCGGAGCATATATCGGGTCCAGCAGACGCATATCTTTTAGGCACGTGCACAGCTTTGATGTTCCATTGGCACGCGGCAGAACTGCACAGCACAGCTGTTGCACCTTTCACCCTGATAAACAATCACAATGTGAAAATGGGTAGAAAACGGAAGTTCCCTTTATATAAGGTAATTGTGTAGAACAGAACCGTGCCGGCTTCCCATAAATGCCAGCAGTATGGTTTCGTGCGCGCCGAGTGTTGGTAGTCTACACGTACGCTATGTGCATTACAAGAAAGTCATTAGTGGTGCCGGTTGGATACATTATAATATAAATCTGATTGCCGAAAGCATAGGCTGAGGGGGCAAATGCATTTGAGTTGAGAGATCCGGCTATTTGGATGCATCTTGAGCTGGGCAAGTGACATCAGTGGGCGACAAGCCTCAAACTTTCAAATGTATTAAAGTTATTTATAAATAATTGATTTTGGGATTAAAAACGACGATTCATTGATTTCGTTAATCAAGGCCTCCGTTCTAATAATGTTCGCAGTTATGAATAGCCAGCGTCTCACGAACGCATAGCTACACGCCGCTGCATGTGAGACGCAGTCTTGGATTTCGTTCCCCGGGGCCGGCTGAGCCTCCTCACCTCGTTATCCGATTTGCACAAGGGCGGACATAATCCAGGAGAGAAGCGCGCAGAAGGGCACGAGCTGCCACCTGTCACCGGTCTCCGGACCCACCTGCGCGAGCCTTTCTCTTTAACTCTTTTAAATCAGAAGGATAACGGTCCCCTCCTATCCAGGAATCCGTCGCAAGGAAGCCATCATAGCCGGTTAGTTTACATGTATACCGTTACTTGCATTCATTTAAAAAGATGTGCATAGATGTGTGTTTTAAAGTCTTAGTTTGACACAAAAAAGGGACAACGTTTTGGAAGATTATTGTGCAGGAGTGCATTGCAGTGAAAGGTTAGAAGATGATTGACTGTTAACTAGCGACATTACTAAGGAATTTCCTGTCAAGATGAAGGAGGGTCAATTGGGAGTGATCTGGCGTGAATATGTTTTAGCCCTATACTGCCATTTCAAACAGTTGGTAGGAGAGAATAAAGAAAGAAGCAAAAGTGCAAAGACAAAAAAGTTTTATATTATTTTTAACATATATTTTTTAACACACAATAAACATATCTCTTAGGACTGACCAATACAATAGAGATGTGTAGTAGTCACAGTTGCCGGTGTCTGGGGAGAGAGTAGTCTGTACGGTCAGTTTCAGTTTATCAGAGCTGTCTCGCCCTTGAAACGGATTGAGCCATGAATTCCGGCCGGACGAGGTGGACTGTCTGGGAGACGCTGATTGTATTGACAGTACACTCATTGTTCATCAGTTTGAGCTTGCGATAAACCTTGCTTCACCGGTTTTAAATCTCAGCAGGGCTGTTTATAATTTGACACTTGGTTTGTGTTCTTCCCAACCTGTCTCTCAGACTGTATACAGAGAAGTGCCGTACGGCGGTGTCACCCGCTCACTCCCCACCCTGACACACCCGGCTCCCCACCCTCGACACACACATTGCCATTGCCATTGTTGGGTTGCGGTAATAAGAAAGCCACCACGCTTGTCACTCTGCTGCCACTGAGGGCTTCATCAGTGATATGAAAATGCTGGGACCCTATGAGGTGAACATTTAGTTCTTATCCTTATGCCATTTAATCAGATTGGTGGTTTATTCAATGTAGTAAGTTGGCTGCTGTGGGTTGAGTTGCGGTCGTGGTTTGTGTACAAGTTATTGTTGTGTAATATCTCTGTTGTCCTTGTTGGTTACTGTATGTATAATCTGTGGTCCTGGTTAGCTGATGTAGGGTCTGCCTACGATCTGTGAGCCTGATCCTGCTACGTTCATGTCCTCAGGGTTGAGTCTATGGTCATGGTTAGTGTAGTGTGGTTGCTGTCTGTAATGGCTGAGGTTTCTCCTCGTTTTGCTGTAGCTCGTGTCGGTAAGAGAGCCTGTATTGATTAAGAAGGGATTAGAGCTTGGAACAGCCGGCCTACTCGACAGCACCGAGAGCGAGCTGCCTGTTTCTGATGCAGAATAGTCTGGCTGTGGAGTGGTGGGCCTGGGTTTTTGGGGTGTCTGTTTGAATGGAGCTATGGCGGAACTCCGATTAAAATGTGATTGTGGTGTTTGAGCTGTTTTTTTAGGAGCTGAACTGTGTGTATTTGTGTCTGTGTACTGGGTTGTTACGGGTTGTTTTGTTGCTAAACTGACTGCTTACACATGCGCGATGGTTGTCGCTTCCTCTTGCCACCCTCCGCAAAAATGAGAAAAACCCCTCAATAATCAATCAGTTAATATATCTTAGGCGATGTGGGTCTACAAAACGGTGTACTGAGGCATTGTTTTTAATTCTGGAATAAAATAAAGGCAAGGAAGATAACGCCATGAATATTTTATCTAGCCTAGCAGATTGTTGCAACAAATGCAGTTTTGTACTTATTGTGGTGTTATGCGCTGGCTGCGAGAATCCAGCGAGGCTTTATGCTGATATTTGTTTTGATCAGCTTATGCTGTACGTTATGAATGAAAACAGCATTTCCCTGAAAATAAAACTGTGCCTCAGTCCCCTGAAATGATGTCTCTTTTCTCCCTGATCCCTTGCTAAATGCAGCAGAGAGAGAGATAGATAGAGAATGGGAGAGAGAGAGAGCATGAGAGTGTGTTGCAGAATTCGCTGGAGACTGATGTTAATTCCCCTCTTGACTGTTTCTCTGTTTGTATCGAAGCCTGTTTTTCACTGGCTCTCCCTGCCGGGACTGGCTGGACTGCAGTGCCCTGCTGCCGTAGATAGATGCACACCTGCCTGGCCTCTCCATTTGCGCGCAATCCGGCCGGCGTTGGTGCCGTTGGCGTAATGGCGGTAACGGCGGCGCTGACCCCGCTGGCTGTTGATGAGCCTGCCCTCTGTGTCAGGGCTTAACCCGTCACAGAACAGCGGGGCAGGGCATACGTGGCTGCCCTAAATCCCTTCACACAGTGTCCTTTGGCTCGCGGTTCCTTTTACAGAAGCCCTGGGGGCACGGAGCTCTTCCCGCAGTGTGCTGTAAGTCACGACCCTCGGCTCACAATAGCCATTAGTGGATGAAGCCGTCCTCGCAAGGTCTCACGGAGTGCTGAAGCTCCTCTGGATGGCTGCCTTTAAGCCGTGAAGCGCTGTTCACCGCTGACTTTAGGGCACAGCGCTCCTCTTTTAGCATCCTTTTGCCTTAAGATCACAGGAGCCAAACATGATCATTATCAGTGTCAGTACTTAGTAGTGTTAATGACGCTGGTGAATTTGCGGTGTGCCAAACAGAAAAAAGTCACCGCATTGTCCCCGTTTTAGACGTGCTTGAAGAAACGGCTCGACTCAATGCAGTTATCTAATCGGTTAAGTAATGTAATTAAAAAAGGCAATATTTTGCTCAATGCAAGTTTACAAACAGGTGTGTAGTTTATCAGGGGAAGGAATCAAATATCATCCTGCTGAATCATTCTGAATTACAGATTCATTTGTGTTTACGTAATGCTCCAAAAATAACCGCAGACGCATTCTGAGTCTGTTTGTTTTTGCTGTTGTGTCCACAACATACATTTCTGTTTTTTTGATTTATCCAAAGCACAGTTTAAAAAATAAATAAATAAAATAAAAACCCAGCAGGCAGGTAGAGCCCTCAATTCATAACATTGAGTGCATTTGCCATGCAGACAGGATTCGCTATACGCTCACTCTATTCTAGCGAAGCGGCGCACTCCCCTCGACATTCGCTCGCATTGCAACACAACGCAGGCCTGTAGGTGTTCACGGTGAATCGATTTCACGGTCGGAGAGCAACCGTGAACACCATGAAGATTAGACCATTGCAAATACGTCAACATTCTTCAGGTCACTTCTTCCAGTGTCCTTTAGTTCTGGGGGTTAGATATTGACGTCTGGGGCTTAGATACAAACTAACTTCATCCCAAGAACCCCTAAAATGACCTGTACCTCTTTAATGCACTTCACTCTTCACATCATTATCTATTTAACAGACTTGTGCATGGGACCTTGTCTAGAGTGTGATGTCATCACGTTCTGTGATTTAATTTAAACGACATAAATATTTGAATCAGACGCTGTATATTTTATCTAAAAGATAAGAATACAGGGTGATGGAAATGATCTTCAAAATAAAATTTTTAAAAAATGTTCCTGAGGAGCCCCTGGGATTTTTCCCATCAACCCCCTGGGTCTCCCTGGACCCCAGTCTCAGATTCCATACTTTAGATCATGGTTTGGGGGTTGGGGGTTGGGGGTTGGGGGTTGGGTGGTGGGGGACCTCTTCTCGGCAAAGCATTCTGCTGCTTTAATGTCTCAAGTTTCCCCTTTTCACTTCAATTAGCGCCGACTTCAAAACATCCCCCTGGCTTACTCCTCCCTTTCAGCACTCCTGCTTAACGTCTGCTCTTTGAACATTGCTTTTTTATCTGCACATGGCTTCCATTTCCTCACTGTGTATATTATTTGAGGAAGCGTGTGTTTGTGCGAGGAATCTTTGTGTGTATGTGTGTGTGTGTGTGTGTGTGTGTTCACGTGTGTGCGTGTGTGTACGTGTTAGTTCAGAGGTGGGCAACGAGGGCCGTATCTGTTTCTGGTTTCTATGCCAATTTCTGGCCTTAATTACTTTATTAGCCTAACATTTTCACCATCTGACATTTTAGCTATGGGCACATGAATGACAGCCGAAGACTGTTTTTGTGTCTGTATATGAAACATTTTACAGTGATCTAATCTATCAGTGAAGCAGTGTTTGTGTATACAGCCAATTAGCTAATTTAGCTATGGTAATTGGTGGAAACAAAAACCTGCATACACACCGGCCCTCCAGGAACGGGTTTGACCACCCCTGCGTTAGTTGGATACAAATGAGGAAATGTTAAGCCAGGTTTGTGTTCTGTTCTCTCTTATTCGATGTTGTTTTTGTAGAGAACAGTCTGTCTGGTCCAGCAGAGTGGAGTGCCGATGAAGGCAGCAGAGACTGGAGTCAAAGGTCTGAACTGTTTGATCTTCAGCGCTCTGGCTGAGAAATGTGCCGTTCTGCTCGATTTTGGCTCCAAGGCTCCACAGTGTAAAGTTTTATGTACCGTAAGAGTGCGGTATGAATACAAAGATTAGCTGACTTGTGAGAAAGTTATGGGTAGGCTAAACTCCACAAGGCCTTTCAGCCCTTTTTTAACTGCGATTCTGTGAAGTCGAGCTGGATCCAGTCTCCTCAGGGCTCGGCTAATCAGTCCACACCGACGGTGGCGCCATTCTGGCAGAGCCTTTTTCCCCTTAAGACACACCTTTCTCTAAGAGAGGGCAGCCTAGAAGTGAACAAATAACCCTAACAGATGGTGTTTCTGTGAACCTGTGTCTGTGAGAGCAGTTCGGGAGCAGCACCATTATGGCTGATAAGCTGATAAAGACTGCGACTGTGAGGCAAACTAGACGTGGATGGTACAGCATGTGGCCTGATTTGCTAAAACCTTTAGCATGTGCAAAGCCTTTTTAGCACAGGCAAAAACCAATAACATGACCAGTGATTGGTCACGGTATTTGTTTTGCACCAATCATTGGGTGTGTTATTAGTTTTGCGTGTGCTAAAAGGTTTTTAGTAAATCAGGGCCCATGTAGCTGGGTGGACTGTGTGGGAGTGTTTAGTTCTCTGCCAGGTCCATAGAGAGTCCCTGCTGAGCTGATAGACATCAGTACTTCCTGCTCTCTCAGCATGGAACTATTTCCTGCCCCACCCTCTCCATTAACCATTAACCCCCCACCCCCACCCCACTGAGTCTTTGACTCTCTTTGTGAGTTTCCCTTCACATGCTCCGTGACCGTGCAATGCTTTCCGGGTTGTCAGTTTGTCTCCTAACATTTTATGGAGACAGTTTCTCTTTTATAGAGCAGCAGAAATTACCTGCTGAAAGAAACGTTCTGCGTTTCATATCTTTTATATTTGTATCTTTTATAAACCCTCCACACCTTAACACATGAAATTGTATTTTTTTTTTCATGTTAAAGAAGAAAGTTAAAATCACATTTAAAATATTTAAACAAAAAAAACAACAAAAAAAAAAACATATTTGCACTTACCATAGTAGCTTTCCAAGTGTGAAATACATTTTTGGGGAAAAAAATAATTAAATTAGTTTGCCCTGGCTTATACAATGGGCATCTTTATTCCATAACAGCATACACTGTCTGTAGATCACAACCCTTTCATCTATAATATAAAAATGAAAGTATCATGGGTGTCATCGATCCGGTTAGGTTTCTCTGGGTATGCAGTTCCTGAATAAATAATTTTCATAAAATAATTATGCTAAAGTCATTGCCTTGCACTATTGTCCTGCCAGTATACTGTAACAGTTCTATTAGCTTAACATACAGTTACAGCAGGATGTATTTCCATCCAGTTTTTTTATGAGACCTAAGAAATCAGGTGAAATGCAATCTATCACCACCTTATAGAAGGACCTTTTAAATAAGTTCTGTTAAAGCTTATAGCTATGCTCTCAAAATCTAGAATGCCAGCTAGAGTGTGCATTTGCTAAATTTGATAGTTTGGATTAAATGTCATGTTCGATAGACTGAATAAAATGTCATGTTTGTCCAATGAGAGTAAAGAATGTGGTTTGACTGGGTTCCAAAATTCACAGCTTTTTTTTTTGCCGCAAACATCGATGCACAAGAATCCGTCCAACATTTGTTGTAGAATAAGTTAATTAACATGAAACCACTTAGCTAACAGTAAGTGAACATAGCCAATACATTTTTCCCTGATTGTGATTGTATCTATGTGATTTGTGCAGTTAATTATTTTGTTCTTAATTTGGCTAGCCTTAGCCACTGGCTTGCTATCTTATTTTCAGCTATTGTATTTTAATTTTAGCTTGTTGTTTATGCACCCAGATGTGCATTGAATTTGTAACTAGCGGGTATAAGCCTGGATGTGGAACAAACATTGTGTAGCACAAATGATATGATGAATTTAATTGCCGGTCTTTTTGGTTACAGCATCTCTAGGTGCAAGGAAAAACACTGCGGCTTGAGGACTGTTTATGCCTTCCAGGGTATACCTGTGTGATTCATGGCATTAAAATTGAAAAGAAACTAACATGGAATGAAAAGATGCGGGGAGGCAATTTCTGTGGAAAACCAGTGCAACAATTATCGTTAAGTAACATACAAGGCCTAAATACATCTAAAAAAATTACAACATATTTTCAAAGAAATGCTAAACTTGCTCAAAAGGCAGTTTATGTTGTAAAATGTATCACTGCTTGCCATGAAAACCTAAGTTATTAGTCTCGGTGACGTAACTTTCAAGGAAGATTTCTAAGGAGAGAGACAATGCCAACAATATCTGGCTGGGATCCCATCTTTGGGTATATATTCGTGGGCACATGGTATTATATGTCCCTTCTTTGGGTATATACTGTATTTGTGGGCACATGGTATTACATGTCCCATCTTTGGGTAGATATTTGTGGGCACATGGTATTACATGTCCCATCTTTGGGTATATATTCGTGGGCACATGGTATTACATGTCCCATCTTTGGGTATATATTCGTGGGCACATGGTATTACATGTCCCATCTTTGGGTATATATTCATGGGCACATGGTATTACATGTCCCATCTTTGGGTATATATTCATGGGCACATGGTATCACATGTCCCATCTTTGGGTATATATTCCTGGGCACATGGTTTTACATGTAAATGGCTGAATAGCTTTCCTAGTCTCTCTTGCTTGCGATCTTTATGAACTTTGCACGGCATTTTCAGTTACTGTTTCGGAAATGTCCGCCTATCACATGCACAGATTCTGTGTATGGCAAGGAGCATGTTGAGTGGAAAAATGGCAGCAATTATCGCATTTCAGCACAGAGTTTTTGTGTTGTGGTTATTAGATCAAAGCTGTAATGGAGCGGATAGAAAAGAGTAGTATGTGTGTGTGCGTGTGCATGTTTCTGTGTGTGTGCGTGGGGGTAGAAATACTACAAGATGCTGATCAGACTGTAACAAACGCTGCTGTTTGAGTCACAGGAAGAGGAGCAGCTCTGTGCTGCTGTTTGAGTCACAGGAAGAGGAGCAGAGCCTCCTGCAGTTTGAGTGACAGGAAGAGGAGCAGCTCTGTGCTGCTGTTTGAGTCTCAGGAAGAGGAGCAGAGCCTCCTGCAGTTTGAGTCTCAGGAAGAGGAGCAGCTCTGTGCTGCTGTTTTAGTCACAGGAAGAGGAGCAGCTCTGTGCTGCTGTTTGAGTCACAGGAAGAGGAGCAGAGCCTCCTGCAGTTTGAGTCTCAGGAAGAGGAGCAGCTCTGTGCTGCTGTTTTAGTCACAGGAAGAGGAGCAGCTCTGTGCTGCTGTTTGAGTCACAGGAAGAGGAGCAGAGCCTCCTGCAGTTTGAGTCTCAGGAAGAGGAGCAGCTCTGTGCTGCAGATTGAGTGACAGGAAGAGGAGCAGCAAGTGGGCTGGAATGAGCATGAAGACAGACGGCGTGGGGATTAGAGAGGGGAGGCGCAGCACCTCCTCGTCGCTCCCTCTCTCCCTCCCTGCCAGTAGCACACCAGCTGAAAAAGAGACAATTCACACTCTTCTTCATATTCATCCAAATCACATTTTGTTGTTAAATTGTTGCTGAAATTGGAATCTATTTTTAGAGCTAACCTCGTACTGCCGTAGTGTGACAGTGAGAGAGAGCGAGAGGGAGCGAGAGAGAGGGGCCTGGAGTTGTGATCTCAGAGTCATGTGACTGAGGAAGGAATATGTTCCCATATCTCTGACAACTGTGATAAAATCTTCAGCGCAATTGAAATTCACTGCAGTGCTATAACTCTCTTATTGTCCAGTCAGGGCACTTAAAGTTAATTCAGAAGTCATGAGCGCAATTGACAGGACTCGTGAGATTTTATACTTGCATGTGTTTATTTATGTGTGTTGACCTGGTCACATAATGAAAGTGTTGTCATAGTAATATTTGATGTTTGTCCAGTACCCTTAGTGTAGTGATATAATTGTTTACCATTGTGCAGCTAAGGCTCCATTTCGTCCTCTACTGTCATCAACTGTCCCTTGCATTTTGTATCCATGGTCTTAATGTGGATGATCCAACCTTAAAATTATGCTCAAAAAAATATGATGGTACGAATAATTAGCTAATTGATATATTTTCTTTTAATTGGAAATGTACAATACATGCATTTAGGGTATTATGTCATTAATTAAAATAATATTTATTATTCGCTATTGAACAAAAATAGAATATGATACTCAGTAAAGCATCACAACCTATTGCAAGGAGATATCCAATTCAACAACAATCAAACCATTCCTTTGCCATTATCAAGCTTTATTTGGTTATTTTGTAAGCGATGTTTTACTTTGTCCACAGCATAGAACAGTGTGATTATGGTCTGTTTGAGTTCTAACTCATAGTTGTTCAGTGTATCAGAGGAACTTATGGCTGAGGATGGTTCACTAGCATAGCAGGTTAGTTTTGTTCCTTCTCATAAGCTGTACTCTCTGGCAGCTTTACAGTGTTACAGCTAGTTTCTCATATTTAAAAAATATATATATTATTTTAGGGCTTTTTTTTAGCTTTATTGGACAGCACAGTGTAGAGAGACGGGAAAAATCGGGAAAGGGAGAGACATGCGACCGGATTCGAACCGCTGACGTCACAGCTTGCAATGAACATGTGATGTGGACAGTGCTCTTCCTGCCTACGCCACGGAGACACCCTAGTTTCTAATATGTGAGGCAAAAATCTAAATATGATTTTTTTTAAATTTTGCTTCCATATTTCAGAACTTCCATTTGTAGTGGATGACATTGTTTTTTTTTTCCTTTAATTTAGCATTCCTCAGAATGTCAGGGTTGCCTACACATGCGTGCTGTGCTGGATGTTGTATGCGCTAATTACCATGATTCATCTTGGGCAATGAGGCAGCATAACTCAAGTAATTCATGTCATTTTTCATGTTGCACCATCACATGTGTATTATATGTAATATTTATATATTTTAAATTATGTGTGTGTATATTTCTATATATAATTCTATATTAGAATTATACATAACGGACAATTCATACTGAAGGTAAAATTAATATATAGGGGGCCAAAGCTTTGAATCCAGTCATATGTTCTAAACATGATAGAAAGTTAGCCTTTGTTTTTACAGCAAAGACATGGCAAGCCAGCAACTGCTTTATGTTTACATCCCTGCGACCTTTATATTCTGGGGGTATACTACAAAGCAGGATTACTGAGTTAGCTGGATAACTGCACTGAGTAAAACCTGGAGTAGCTCTTTTTACTTCAGTCCATGTTCCAGATTTGGCAAGGTTCTGGGTTTTACTCAGTGCAGTTATCCAGCTAACTCAGTAATCCCACTTTGTAGTATACTCCCCTGGAGCCTGTATCATGAAGCAGGATTACTGAGTTAGTTGGATAACTGCACTGAGTAAAACTTGGAACAGCTCTTTTGAGTCCATGTTCCAGGTTTGGGAGGGTTCCGGGTTTAGAGAAAGTTGTTGGAAAATGGTAATAATCGCAGCTAAACAGTGCACATTAAACAGCACACATCTGCCAGTACACTGTACACAGGAGACAGGACGGAGTAGATAGGGCTCTGATTCTGACACAACCTGTATCAAGTAGGATTACTGAGTTAGCTGGATAACTGCACTGAGTAAAACTCGGAACAGCTCTTTTCCTAGTGAACTCTATGGAAAAAGAAATCAGGAGAAACAACCCTTCAAGTGATCCATCCATATCTACTGCATATCTGGCAGCAGAGTGGTGGTTAGAAGCTTGTTTGATACCGCAGACCCTTGATGACTTACAGCCATTTAGCCAACCATGGGTTCCATACTATTCCCGTGTAATTTACAGCTTAATCTAGCCCCACCCCCCAACTCCCATAAAGATCCATTCAAATGCAGAGAGGTTATAACATATAAACATATCACATGTTTACCTGTGGAATGTTCCAAACAGGTGTTTTTTTTTAACTTCCCAGTCTTTTTTTTGCCCCTGTCCCAACTTTTTTGGAGCGTGTTGCAGGCATCGAATTCGGAATTAGCGTATATTTACAAAAATCTGTGAAGTTGATAAGGTAAAACCTTAAATATCTTTTCTTTGTGCTGCTTTCTGCTTTTATGTGCATTTTACATATTGTCCGAACTTTTTTGGAATTGGGGTTGTACATCTATGGGAAAAAAAAGAATATTGAACAACACGAGCTTAACTTACCTGTCAAGCAGAAAAGTGATGCGTCGGCATCTGTTCTTATTTCCTTTTGGTTGAAGCTCTCCCCATTGAATAAGAGCAACTCCAGTATTACTCCACCTCTTTTGCTTATCCATCAATCCTCTCCAATCCATATCTGTCAGAGTTTCTATTCTTGAGGGCTGGCAGTATATGTTAAGTAACCACGTTCAACTGTTTTGATGGGCGCTTCTATTTGGGGGGGGGGGGGGGGGGGGTGTGCATTGTATTGTGCGTTACTGACACACAACTTGATGTTGATCAGCACGTACACTCTACTGGTACTCACTGGCGTTTCCATTACTCTATAATTATCAGTCTCTAACTGACTCAAATTGTCAGTGAGTCACTGAATCAAACCCTGACGGTCATTTTAACTGTGGCTCGCTTCATGATTTTAACCCTTCTGTAATGCACATGCTGCGTGTCTTACACAGCTGTGAAACAAACAGCGGATGCTGTAACTCTGGAAGCTGCGGTGGTACTGGCTAAAGCAGCGATTTAACTATTGAACTCTACGATAGAATATAAGGGAAATAGCCAGCATGGATCATTCTTTCTTCAGCCCAGTAGATACAGATTTGTATAGACCTCACTGCATGAAAAGAGGAGTTTTTGGCAGATATCCGACCTGTTAAATTTCATCTAAATTTGCTGTGTGTCGGTCGTGAGCTGTTTCCTGTGTCGACGCGTATATTTCCAGAAACCTCTGCACGCGTATGTGATCCGGGATTTCTGGACTCGGATATTCCCGATTCTGAGAAATGGACAGCCGTGTCTGGCCATGTCTAGTAATTTATGTCAGGTTCCGACGGTAGACGCTCATCGGCATACGGCCAGATACAGTCCCTTTTCAGATTTTATGCACTGTAGTGCCCGCCCCGTTAACGCAGCTTTCCAAGCCGTGTCTCCCAGCCCAGTGTCATTCTACCGTTTCCTGGGGCTGTTGGACAGGGATTCATAATTCAGGAGGGAATACAGTATAAATGGGCAGAAGTGACGGACTGACAATATCATGACAACCCTAATGAAACTAGTCGGGATGTTCACAGACTGGCTGATAACAGTGATTGAGGTGACGGGGTATATTTGATGGTCTTATAAGTGATAACTTGGTAGCTGCAGTATGGGTGCTCTTTGTAATCCCAGAAATGTAATTCACCTTTCGTCATTAATTGCTGGATATGTGCTTTACCAATTTCAGGAGGTCTCTCGAGTGCAACTGACACATTCAACTGAATCATTGCAAGGCAATGATGAAATGTACAAAGAATTAATAACAAGTTAATTTCTTGAATGTGTGCACACAGCACGCTGGGAATGTTTTGCCTTTGCTGTTAGTTATGAAATGAAGTGGTTTTTTTCAAGTGGCTGAAATCAATTTTCCCCTGGCAGAAAGGTGGACATGCATACTTTGCACGGATACATAGTTTTTCTCTGAACTGACACACACACACACACACACACACACACACACACACACAGCTGCACCAACCGAAGCGCACACTTTATCTTACACAAATGGACTGACCGTGGGGCCTGGACTGATGTTGGTTTTAAATGCAGAGTTGAGGTACCATGGGCAAAGCTCAAGACTCTTGAATGTATGTCAAACGCAGAGGGGAGTTTTATTTTTACCAGCTGTTCCCTGAGTAATTCAGAAACCAGCAGACAGAAGAAGCAAAAAAAGCATCCGGGGCCTAAGTTCAGCCATTAGTTGAGTGGAGCATTAAGATATTGATGTGTGGCTGAAATCTGAAATGGCAGGAGGAAGCAGCACTTATGCTCTCCGTAAGTAGGTTTTACCTGAGAGAAAAACAGCAGGAAACACCATTACCCAGAGGACATCTGTACTGTAGCTGCTATAGTCCTTAGTCCTTTACAAACACATGCGCACACAGTCCACACACACACACACACACACAGTCACACACACGCACACTCGCTTGTATGCTTATGCTCTCTCTCTCACACACACACACACACACACACACACACACACGCTCGCTCGCTTGTATGCTTGTGCTCTCTCTCTGCTTATATACAATATATACAATACTTATACAAGCATGCGCTACATCACACTAAAACACACTCATGGTCAGATGGGTGCGCACACGCACAAAAGCCAGATTCCAAATGTTCATACTGTTACATACGGGGGCATGTTGCATGCGGTACATACGGGGCTTATGGGTAATTCTTCACGCCGAAGCCAATAGGGTGCTTAATCTCGTCCAGGGGATTGGACGCCCTCGTCCTTCCTTGGCTGGTTTTATATGAGTGGCATGGCTGAGACAGCTGCAGGCATCTGTCCTCTGTATAAACCCAGGACCCCCTCCTCCTCCACTCTGTATAAACCCAGACCTCCACTCCTCCACTCTGTATAAACCCAGACCTCCACTCCTCCACTCTGTATAAAACCCAGACCCATCCTCCTCCACTCTGTATAAACCCAGACCTCACCTCCTCCACTCTGTATAAAACCCAGACCCCTCCCTCCACTCTGTATAAACCCCAGACCTCTCCTCCTCCACTCTGTATAAACCCAGACCTCTCCTCTTTCACTCTGTATAAACCCAGACCAACAGTCCTCTCTCCTCACTCTATTCGCAGACAGGGTCTCTCTCACTCTATTGACTGGCAGTGTCTCTCCTCTCACTCTATTCACCGGCAGTATCTCTCTCACCCTATTCACCCGGCAGTATCACTATCACTGGCAGGGTCTCTCTCTCTTTCACTCTCTCTTTCATCGGCAGGGTCCTCTCTCTTTCTCTCTCTCTTTCTTCGGCAGGGTCTCTCTCTTTCTCTCTCTCTTTCATCGGCAGGGTCTCTCTCTTTCTCTCTCTCTGGCATTTCAATGAGAGCTTTCCCTGTGCACTCGTCAGCGGATTAGCCCTTTCTCTCAGAGGTGACGGCTGTTCCTGTGCTGGTTAAATAATTATAATGGAGGAAAGGATGAGGTCATAAGAGTCTAACGTATTCATTGAATGAAGGCCTGTATAAACTATTATCAGAAAACGTGTACATGACTAACCTGCAGAATAGTTATCGCTTCTGTTTAATGCATTCCATGGCGCTGAAAGTCAATATTTCAGCTTTTTAAAAACTTGTGAGGTTCTCTATCCAGCGGAAGATGCTACTAGCCTTAGATACATAGGCTACAGCATTGAATTGCAGTGATTTATAGTGTATTGGAGGGGTCAGCACTTTATTCTATGTCAGTGACCCATACTTTACTAATGTGCATTATAATCAAGTGACAGACAATATATGCATATTTTTGCATGCTATTAAGTGCCAGCTATGTACTATATTAAGTGGCAGATTATTTTTGAGATGTACAGTTTACATACACTTAGGTTGAAGTCATTAAAATTCATTTTTAACCACTGCACAAGATTTTATGTTAGCAAACTATAGTGTTGGCAAGTCAGTTAGGACATCTACGTTGTGCATGACACAAGTAATTTTTCCAACAATTATTTATAGACAGATTATTTCACTTTTAATTAACTATATCACAATTCCAGTGGGTTCAGAAGTTTACATACACTAAGTTGACTGTGCTTTAAATTTTTAATATTTGGTTGCATATCCTTTGCATGCCATGACTTCTTGATGCCTGTGACCCAACAACATCAAAATACTCTTGATATCTTATTTTCTGGTACTCTTACAAGCGATACTATAACGTCTCTGCATTTGAATGGATCTCTGGAATTGGGGGGTGGGACTAGATTTAGCTGTAAATTATGCTGGAACAGTATGGAATACATGGTTGGTAAAATGGCTGTAAGTCATCAAGGGTCTGAGGTATCAAACAAGCCTCAAACCATCACTCTGCTGCCAGATATGCAGTAGATGTGGATGGATCACTTTAAGGGTTGTTTCTCTACCGACTCATTTCCCTACTGAACTCTGGAAAAATGAGTCAGGAGAAACAACCCTTAAAGTGACCCATCCACATCTATTGCATATCTGGCAGCAGAGTGATGGCTTGAGGCTTGTTTGATACCTCAGACCCTTGGTGACTTACAGCCATTTAACCAACCATGTATTCCATACTGTTCCAGCATAATTTACAGCTAAATCTAGTCCCACCCCCAATTCCCAGAGATTCATTCAAATGCAGAGATGACTTAGAACCATTTAGCCAACCATGTGTTTCTATACTGTTCCAGTTTAATTTACAGCTAAATCTAGTCCCACCACCCAATTGCCATAGAGATCCATTAAAATGCAGAGATGTTATAGTATCGCTTGTAAGAGTACCAGAAAATAAGATATCGAGTTTTTTGATGTTGTTGGGTCACAGACATCAGGACGTCATGGCATGCCAAGGATATGCAACCAAATATAAAAAATTTAAAGGCACAGTCATGTAAACTTCTGACCCACTGGAATTGTGATATAGTGAATTAAAAGTGAAATAATCTGTCTGTAAACAATTGTTGGGAAAATTACTTGTTTCATGCACAAAGTAGATGTCCTAACTGACTTGCCAACACTATAGTGTTCTAACATTAAATCTGTGGAGTGGTTAAAAATGAGTTTTAATGACTTCAACCTAAGTGTATGTAAACCTCTGACTTCAACTGTATGTGTGCCCTATTCAGTGGTAGGGCTGACTGTCAGGGATTTTATTTTGATTAACAGACAAGCTTACCATTTTATAGATATTTACATATCAAACAAAATGTAGTGTATTAGGGCTGAGAGAAATGCATTGATCTACTGAGCCAAAATTACAGATTTTTTTGTGGGAAGGATTGTTCATATATATGCTACATACCTTTTGACGGGATTATCATTAAATTATTTTGAATTTGGAATGTGCCAAGACTTACTGACAATTTGTAGAATCCCTCTTTGATAGGCCTACTACACAAAAATGAAACTGCTATTAAGCTAAACAAAAAGTCATAGTACCCTGCTGTATCAATCTGAGACTATCCACTTGACATCCCCTTACAGACATGGAATATAGTGCAATGTTGAAATAAAATATATGATCTATAAAAAAATATAGATCTTTTCTTTATTAAGATCAAAAAGTATATTAGTATATATCTTCACATTATGGAAAATATACAAATTATGATTGTTTTAAGATGTTTTAAGTTGCTACATGTCTAAAAATACCCTGGAGCATTATTATCCACATGGGGAGCATGTCCCCCCCATTGCAAAATAGGCTACTCTAGTTTTGAGGTCTCACTGAACAAGTGAGCACCTCACATTGACATTGCGTTTCAAAAACCAATCATAAACTAGTATTTACGCACGACCTGTTTGATCAGTGAAATAGCAGTCAATTATTGGTTAATTGGTTAATGAGGTTTAATTTAGGCCAACAATAGCTTTCCCCCCCCCTCCCCTTTAGTCAGTTCTTCCTGGTAAACACTGCAGCTTGAGTGAGTAGTTTTCAGAGGCGAGTTGAAAAGCCGATGACCCACCACTCAATACGTTATTTTATTAAATTTAAAGTAATTAGTTTTCTAATATGCACCTTCATATCATAGTCTGTTCATTGAAAGCCAATCGATTGAAAATCCAGAGTGCATTACAAGTTTGCAAACTGTAGCTAGGTAACAGCAAGTCCGCTAGTAATGGCTAACTAGTAGTCGCTTGTGAATTGTGGATTAGCCTCGCTCGCAGCCCATGCTGTGATGCTATGTAAAGTTAATTAATTTTACAGCAGCTGTGTTGTTAATCTTGCGGTTTTCCTCACGTGGACAAATTTTACGAATGTAAAACAACCAAGGAAAAAAAAGTGAGCACTGCCTCAATTTGTTTAGGAGTGCAAAACGGTGATGCATATTGGTGAGATATTGGTGAGATGTTAAAGGAAATATGAAATGAATATGCAGTAGGATTGGCTAATGGAGTTTTCTCATTAAGTGCTGGAGGCTGCCTTCATCTTGAGTCCCACGCATTTGGCGCTGTGAATGTTCACTTCCATGTGCCATTTAACTGGCTTGTGAGGTTTTAAATTCATAAATTCACAGATGGCAAATGTTTTGTGGCAGAATTTATATTACTGATCGGAATTAGATTTTCCGGGGAGACAAAATATGTGTTAAAATTCATTTTTTAGTGTTTAAAATTATACTCGCAAGTTTGGCCATATGCTATGTTGCGGTATTATGCAGAGGACGCTACATGATTCTACTAGTAGACCTGTCAACCTGGACCACCACTGATCATTACCTACAGTCTTAGTCTTGGGGCAGCAGTGTAGTATAATGGGCAAGGAACTGGGCTAGGACACTGATGTTGTACCCTTGAGCAAAGTACTTAACCTGAATTGCTTTAGTATATATCCTGTATACAGTATTTATACTGTATAAAATGGATACTATGTAAGAAATGTAAAAACTGTTGCTCTGGAAAAGAGTGTCAGCTAAAAATGACTGTAATGTAATGTCTTGATTGCCTAAGAGCAACCAAAGCCATAACCAGGGCTAAGTCAAAATCACATTAAACCATTGTGAAAAGTATTCACCACCCAGTGAAAGGTACCTCTCCAGCAAAAACAGTAAATTCTGACATGACAGCAAGCCATTTTAAGTGAGAAACATCACCAACAGTATCAATTTGTTATCCCAAAATTGAGTACCACGGCAGGCACAAAATATTGGATATGAAATTAAACCAATCTTAACTCGCATGCACGTTGTACCAATGGCTCAAATTAGCATTGAGGCAGAATTTTTCATCTTAATTACATCTAAACACATTGCCCTTACTTTCATGTCTATATTGTGAGTGCAACATCTGAGCAATAAGCATGGCTAACGACATATCAGTGATGCCTACTCTTAGCCCTACAGTCCTAGCGTTCATAACCAGGGCTAGTTCTACTGCTGCTGTTATAGTCGATAACTTTAATCAACGAGCCATTTTGAGTGTACATTTTATTCGCCTATAGCAAGCACCATTATTCAAGCTCATATTTAACATATTTCTTCAGAATTATTGTTGAAGTGACCTTCTACCATACCATCTGGTAATTGTAAGCCCAGTTCAGATCAAACATGCAATGAGACAAGACAAGGCTGTAAAGTTTTATCAGGCATAAGATTATTTATCTGGCCTAAAATACCAGAATTTTTGAATGTCTGAGGAATCTTTCTGAAAACTTGTTTCCTCGTCTCATCTCTCTGCAACACCTTGCAGCTTCACAAGCAAAGACTGGCCTGAAACATATTGGGTTCTTTGAAGATTAAAGAGCTTTGAATGCAAAGGTTTAGGGTTACGACGTCCTACCCATCAAAGACTGGCACATAACGTATCAGGTTCTTTGGAGGTGTTGTCTTGATTCACACAGAAAACGGCTCGCATGGCTAAAGCCAGGTACATTGGGTGGGCGTGGTTGAGGACGGAGGAGGGGACTTCTTTGATTGTAAACACAGGACCACAGTAAGGCTAAAAATCCTGCATAGTGCACCTTTCATTTTGTTCTACCTAAAGTGCCTGGTTATATGTTCTAGTCTCATACTCTGGTTAATTAAAAGTTAAAATATTTTTTTAAACAAATAAGATTTATTACATTTTTCCTTCATGAGTTGTTTAACGTCTGTGCTCCTCTACTTCTTCCATGAAGAGGAAGTGGAAACTTGGTTGTAGTTTGAATTTGTGCTACAATATAACAGCCCAGCATCAGTAAACATAGCCAGGTAAATATCTGCAAATATACAGTGGATCCCTATTAGTCATATCTAATGCATATAGCATGTAGCCAGGATATACAGTAAGTAGCAGGTATCTGGTGGTAGTTTGACATTATTTTTGATTATGCTGTTATGGAATCGTTGGGATAAAATTGTCCTTCACAAACTCAGTTTGCCAAGTTAGTTTTAGTGATACCCGAACCCGACAAACTGCGTTTGTGAATAAAAAAAATAATTCTTGAATTTAACTGTTGAATCAACAAATGTTGATAGAATACCATCCCTGTTCTGCTTAAAATAGACACATACTGTATTTAAATGGAGATATTCGGTCTTCTAGGTTTGTATTGGACTAAACAGTTGCAATATTCTGCAATATGGACATGTAGTGCATATGTACGTACAGCAGAAATATAGCCCGTTTATCATGTAAAAGAGCTGTGATGTATATTGGTTTGGAACAAGGGTGTCCAATCTTATCTGAAAAGGGCATATGTGAGTGCAGGTTTTTGTTTTAGCCCAGCACTACGACACCTGATTCAACTAATTAACTAATCATGGTCTACGGTTGATAATTACTATCGGGTGTCGTAGGGCTGGGCTAAAACAAAAGCCTGCACCCACACCAGCACTTTTCGGACAAGATTGGACACCCCTGGTTTAGAGATATGTGCTATGATAAATGGCCGAGATATACCCTTGTACTGGCGATATGTGTTGTATTAAAAGGCAGAAAGGATTGCAGAGTAGGTCTGAAATAGACTGTGTTTGAAGTTATTTTTGGATTGGGTTTAATGTTGCTCTGCTGAAATAAGTCCCAGAGTCCCCTCGTAATAGTTTTCCACTGGGTTTGGAGGAGAAAAAAACCTGTTCAGGCTGCGTAGACCAAGGGCAAGCCTGCGTTCAGTGTGTTCTGTACCTGTACGCACCTGATAACTGTTACCTGTACACGCCTAAATACTTTCTCACTAATATACACCTCATCACTGTCAAACAGGTATGTCTAATCACACACCTATATACCCCTGAGCGCTGTCACACCTGTATGATCCCTCTGGCATCTGCACATAGTGTCTGACCTGGGGTCCCGAGATAATTTGCAATTTGAAGCAGGAGAGCTGGGTTCTGAAGGGGGCAACTCAGGTTAAGCGCATAGACTCTGATGCTTCTGCATACTGCTAGTGATGATAGCAGCGTGATTGAAGTTCACACGCTTCTCAGTTTATTTAAAAATTATCTTTATTTAAATGCAGTCCCCCGGTGGCGGTGCTAAACTGAGTGCTGCATTTGGCGATTATTTTTTCCAATATCGGAATCATTTACATTGATTTCCACAGGAATGCACTATATGGCCAAAAGTATCTGGACACCCCTTGGTCTGGGGCTGGTTTTCATGGTTCAGGGTGGGCTAGGCCCCTTAGTTCTAGTGAAGGAAAATCTTAACTCTACAGCATGCAATGACATTCCAGACTATTCTGTGCTTCCAACTTTGTGGCAACAGTTTGGGGAAGGCCCTCAGCATGACGATGCCTCCCGTGCACAAAGCGAGGTTAGTTAAAATCAGTGTGGAAGAACCTGACTGCCCTGCACAGAAACCTGACCTCAACCCCGTCGAACACCTTTGGGATCAGTTGGAAAGCCGACTGTGAGCCAGGCTGAATCGCCCAACATTAGTGCCCGACCTCACTAATGCTCTTCTGGCTGAATGGAAGCAAATCCCTGCAGCAATATTCTGTCATCTAATGGAAAGCCTTCCTGGGAGAGCGGAGGCTGTTATAGCAGCACAGGGAGGGGGGGGGGGGGGGGGATTTTGGAATGAGATGTTGGACGAACAGGTGTCCATATACTTTTCGCCATGTAGTGTATGTTCTTATGTTCTTAATATTGTCTTGTCAGTGTGATTTGCGTGTGTCTTGACGTGTCCGTGCGAGCATGTGTATGCAGCGTGGGCGTACGTGTCCGCACACAAGCGCGTGCGAGAGAGGCTCGCTTGCAGTGTTGGAGTATTAGTTCCAGTTCCGTTTGTTATTAATATATTAAGTTATATTTTTAGGGCTTTTCAGCTTCATTGTACAGCACAGTGTAGAGAGACAGGAAGAATGGGGGAGCGAGAGAGAGAGGGAGAGACATGCGACAAAGGTTGCGCAGCTGGATTCGAACCGCTGACGTCACGGCTCGTAATGAGTGTGTGGACGGCGCTCTTACAGGCTACGCCACCGAAACACCCCAGTTTGTTATTTAAATTGGGTGGGTGGAGTTGGGGCTCAAGGGCAGGCGGGGCTCAGTGAATGGGGCCGGGTAGAGGAGGAGGAGGAGGAGGAGGAGGGACATTGTGAGAGCTGTTGTGCAGCTGATTAGAATCAACATTAATTGGTTTGCTATAAATAATTATTCCTGGACAGCTGCAGTTATCCTGATGGTCTTCTGATATCTTTTCGGCTCAGATGCAGATAGGAAAACTGAGAAGTGTGGACCTAAACGACACAATTAGAGAGTGGGTGAGGGAGGGAGGGAGGGAGTGAGTGAGGGAGGGAGAGGGAGGGAGGGAAAGTGGCAGTGCGAGAGGGGGAGGGAGAGAGAGAAAGGGAGGGAGAGAGGCAGGGAGAGAGAGAGGGAGGAAAAGAGGCAAGGTGGGAGGGAGAGAGAGAGAGACTAGCTGGGGTGAGAGAGGGTGGGGAAAATCTCAACAATACAATAACAGAAATGGAGAGGGAGTGAGAGAGAGAGAGAAAGAGACTGAACGTGGAGATGGTTATTTTGAGAATACCTCTGGACAGGGATTAATGGAGGGTTGTCTGTAGGGAGAGCTCTCTCCAGTCAGAGCCTCCATACAGTGCTTAGATAAGAGAGCCTCCCCTATAAATATACACAGGCTGATGAATATTTCAGGCCTCCCTGAATGGTGTGCTGCAGTGGAGGACAGAGCCACAGCGAACCGCAGAAAAGTGCAACGTTCGGAAGAACCGTTCAGAGCCGTTTTCTCCTCGGTCAACTGTCAAATCTCGCTGAATGAAGCCCCCCTCTCTCCCCCACTGGTGGTCTGTAACTGGCCTCTGCAGTATGGTGTGTGTGTGGGAGAGGTGAGGTGTATTGGTGTTCGAGGCCGGGTCTACATTACAGAAGGTTCTCTGTAGTGATAGTCTGTGTGTGGGTCTCTCTATGTTGTGATTGTGGTGTTATCAGTGAGATACAGTCCCCATGTTGTCTGTGATGGCAGCGATACAGCGGAGCTGGCAAACTGACGTAATGACTGATGGCTTTTTCCTCGTACGCAGAGAATCCCTCACCAATCTATTGGCCCTCAGGGGTAAAAAAAAGGCTGCTGTCAGCTCTCTCTGTTAGCAGTGTTTGGCTAACTGTGATACTCCATAAGCCTGTACCTGTGATAGCCATCAGACTGTCTGCGATTGGCTGTTTCTCTGTGGACAGCTCTCAAAAGTAAGCCGTTTTTGGGCGGCAATGTAGTATAATGGTTAAGGAACGGGCCTTGTAACCGAAAGGTTGGAGGTTCGATTCCCAGGCATTGTACCCTTGGTACAAGGTACTTAACCTGCATTGCGTATCGTATATACAGCTGTAGAAACTATGTACAAATGCAAAAAAAATAGTAATAGTGGTAATGTGGCCGTCTCTGTGTAATAGTGGTAATGTGGCCGTCTCTGTGTAATAGAGGTAATGTGGCCGTCTCTGTGTAATAGAGGTAATGTGGCCGTCTCTGTGTAATAGAGGTAATGTGGCCATCTCTGTGTAATAGTGGTAATGTGGCCGTCTCTGTGTAATAGTGGTAATGTGGCTGTCTCTGTGTAATAGTGGTAATGTGGCCGTCTCTGTGCAATAGAGGTAATGTGGCCGTCTCTGTAATAGAGGTGTATTGATGTTAGAAGCTGGGTCTATATTACAGACGGTTCTCTGTAGTGACAGTCTGTCTGTGTGTGGGTCTCTATAAGTTGTGATTGTGGCGTTATCAGTGAGATACAGTCCCCATGTTGTCTGTGATGGCAGCGGAGCTGGCAAACTGACGTAATGACTGAGGGCTTTTTCCTTGTACGCACAGAATCCCTCACCAATGTAATAGATATATGTGACTCACCCTGTGTAATGGGTGGACATGAAAGCTATGTCCGTGTAATGGCGCGAGCACGGCTGTTTCCGTGCAGTGGGGAGACATGCATAATCCCCTGCATAATTGGTGTATGCGGTATCCTGGTGAATGTGGCAAGTGGTGTTTAGCTGGTGAGTAGGACGTGGACAGATGGAGCTGTCCCTGAGTAATGGCTGGACTGATCATCCTTGCTTTTCCCGTTAATGATCGCTGGGCTCTCGGATCAAATTAAAACAGAATTCATTATGGGATGTTCTCGTCGAAGCGTCACAATGCTCGCTATCTCCCGGCAACCCGTGCGGGATGAGACGGTGTGCCTGAGGGCCGTCGAACAGGAAATGTGCCAGTCAGATCCTGGAGAGATATGCTGACAGGAAGTCTTTTTACAATATATGCTGCATAAGTCTTGCCGCTTTTATCAGAAGTGTTATTGATTATAAGGTCACACGCGCGCGCACACGCACAGACACACACAATACAGAGGAAATTGCGGCTCTTTGTGTGTGTGTGCGTGTTTGGGTGCATTCTTTTAAATTCACAGGTAAATGACTATTCATTCTTGTGCGAGATTCACATCTTCCACAGTTCTGTGTATGTGAATACACAAGATAAGCCCAATAACTGATTTTCCAGCATTTTGTTCCAAGGAAGTCCAAATAAAACTGAGAAGTGTATGCAAAAAAAAAACTTCTTTGTATGATAAATGAAAATCACCCAAGCCGTAGGTCGGATGAGTGGAACATTTACTCTGCAAATAACTGGATGGAGTGAATGTAACCTACAATACTGCCTCTGGGTCATTCTATCTCTTTCCATGTCTGGGCTTCTCATTGAGTTTGGAAAGATTAGTGTTGGAGAAGATTTAATGACCCCAAACACAACATCTTTTTTTACATCAGGAGCCAGCCCGGATTCAGCAGCTTGCGGTGGAACAGGCTTTTAAATGGAGTATTGATTGCCTTGGTGCCCCTCTCTGCAGTGTTCCAGGCAGAGCAGAACCCCCCCCCCCCCCCCCCCCCCCCACCCCCCCTCTTCACTGTGGGATCCGTGTCCCTTCAGCAGGCCCAGCTCCTCCTCCAGTGTTGCACTTCCTCTATAGTGCATGCTGGGAAAGTAGTTAGTGTGTTGGCATAGGTACAGTGTTCTATGTTTAGATGAGAATGGAACAGGGGTCTGTATTCGCAGGAATGTTGCAGTGGTCTGTGTTTAGATGTGAATGGAAGAGTGGTCTGTACTCACAGGAACGTTGCAGTTGTTTGTTGAGATGTGAATTGATGAGTGGTCTGTACTCACAGGAATGCTGCAGTGGTCTGTGTTTAGATGTGAATTGAAGAGTGTTCTGTACTCACAGGAATGTTGCAGTGGTCTGTGTTTAGATATGAATGGAAGAGTGGTCTGTACTCACAGGAACGTTGCAGTTGTCTGTTTAGATGTGAATTGAAGAGTGGTCTGTACTCAGGAATGTTGCAGTGGTCTGTGTTCAGATGTGAATTGAAGAGTGGTCTGTACTCACCGGAATGTTGTAGTAGTCTGTGTTTAGATGTTAATGGGAAAAGTGGTCTGTATTTTTGTGTGAGGGGAGTGGTGGTTTCTGGGCTTAGATATGAGGGATGGCAGTCACATTAAATATGGTTCAGGGAATTATCCTTTTGGGACTGTCAATTTGATAGTCAATATTCAAATATAATTTGAATAGGAAAAAAACAACAGCATTTGAATTGTTCAATATTAACATTCAAATATGTAATTACATGTTCGTGCTGAATATTGTACTTGGTTCAAAACGTTACATCTTGCTTCTGAATGACACTGTTTTTTCACTTGTGCATAGCCACTTACACTAGCCAATAACAAGAGCTTGCTCAGAATCTCACACTAAGTAACAACATGGCCACAAGCTTGGACGTAGTGATGGGAACTGCCATTCTTTTTTGAAACGGCCGTTTTCAACATTTTACCAGCCACTACCTTACAATACACAACCTGGTTGATTACCTGCCAAAGTGGCTGCTAGACTAGAAAATGTATGCGCGCAGAGTACTTTTCCATCTGTATCTTCCTCCTTTTACCTTTTTATGGCTAACCTTTAAATGTCAGTGGTTAATTTAATAAATTAGTGAAATTAGTACCTACTGCAAGATCAATTTGCAATCATTCCTTGGTTTACTGACGATGTACACACCCACACATACTCACTCACCCACTTGCTCACAGATTCACACAAAACATTTTTAAATATGCAGTTATATCTGTTTGAAAAAGTAAGTCAATATAGTCTAAGGGTGTCCTTGAAAAACTAGACATCCTTTACCACCCTGCCATCAGATTTGCGGGTTGAATAAATAAGTCAATAAATGAAGTATGACTCGTAATATGTAGCCCGCTTTTAACTCTGGTATAAAATGCACTCCTCCTTATGCTTCTTGAAAACTCCTTATATGACTAATTTGGCTTATGAACACTGGGAATTGCAAGCGGGAGATTACCATCGTGTTTCAGCTTTTATAGCCTTCCTCAGGTTGTGACCTAAATAAAAGCCTTTTTTTTGGGTTCACGATTCACAGTGGGGTGCATTGAAACAATGTAAAAAGATGCGAAAACCACCATATCAGCGTTTGCAACTTCAGCTGCTGATAATGATCAAAGAAGACATTATTTCTGGGATATCCAGGCCAAAAAGAGAACAAGAACAACCAAAAATCACGCACACACTTTAGTTAAAGGCTAACCCCAGTTTACCAGTAGTAAGTCTTCCAGCAATCCTTGCAGCGACTATGAAATCTTGTACCGGGCCTTCAACAGCCAGTTGCTTAACAAATCCTATGGTTGTAACATTATGTCACAAGAGTGAAAAGATTCAAATGGACAAACTTTATTTAACAGAAATGGTGCAGGGATGAGGACAGTGTCTTCATTTGTGCTGAGGCTGTGCTGCCATTTTCTCACAGTCTGACATGTGCTCCAGATTTAAAGCTCTGAAAAAAGAGTTCAGTTAAAGGTTTGTAAATTATCTCCGTAAGTTCTTTAAAATTTCTTGGCCACACTCCACGTGTGGCCCACTGAAATCAGCAGACACTGTAGGCGGTCTCCTATAAAGCATTATGTCTATAAAGTGGTATAACCTCTTACAAATATATTAGATCTCTGTAAAGTATTGTGGCCCTTTTAAAATACAACGGTCTCCATAAAGAATTATAACCAATCGTGAAATATGTAAATCAGGCCTCTGATAAAATACGCGTCTCTTAAGTCTCTTAAAACCAGCAGGTCCTTTTAAAATATTCTGACTGTTTTAAATAAGCCAGTGTTTCTAAAGTATTTACCCCCTTTAAAAACAACAGAACTCATTCCCTCAAAACAACTCTATACATTTTTCAAATTTTTAAACGCATCTACACGATTCACAGCATTCACACTCCTCGTGTTCTTTTCTCTTGCCAGATGAAAGAGAAGATGTCCAGAAGAAAACATTCTCCAAGTGGATAAACAGTCAGCTAACAAAGGTAAGGCTGGGCGTCGAGTGACCTTCGACCTTTAAGGCTCGTCTGTGGCGAGAGACAGTCCAGGGATGTCGTGTTGGGGATTGTGGCTTCGCATTTCTGCGGAAAGACAGACACTTTGCTCTGCCAAAAGTTAAAAACCAGGGCAAAGAAATGCATGGCAGCTGATGGAGGAGAAAGAGAGAGAGAGAGAGGAGTATGGAGGATGAAGACTGAAGAAAGAAAGATGGAGGGAGGCAGGAAGAAGGCGGGGGAGAGGAGGACTGAGGGATGGAGGGAGGTGTAAAAGAGATGGCTTTAGAAGGGAGGAAAGGGATTGAGTGCAGTTTCTACCGCTGACTTTTCTTTTTAATGCAATTCAGCCCTTAATGAGAAGCAACGAGAGTGGTGCATTTTAAAAACGGCAAAAGAAAGCCGCTCGTGCGGCGGCAGACTTTATTTAGCAGAGCCTAGCCATTACAGTAGAAAGGTTTAGCGCAAACATGGTGTGCTGAATATTAATGAGGGGTCTGGCCTCTCATCAAATTACCGAGATCTCAAACACCCGTTTTAAACCCGAGGGCCATTTCACTAATCACAACATGGTCTGATAGCCAGCGACTGCCACCCCTGCTTGAAGACCCTTTAGACTAAAGACCATGTTTAGTGGGGATTTTCAGTTCGAAAAGACTGCCTGCGAGTGCCATCTCCGTCTTTGCTGTGCAGTGTCAGAGCAAAGGAGACGTGCAGGTTACTGGACTCTTAATCTTAGAAAAGGATTTTTAAAAAGGCCGTTTTTACCTGGGGGAAAAAAAACAAAAAAACATTTTACAAGTCTGGGGAACTTTAGGAGGACTGACGGCAGGAAAAGTAGCCACAGTAATCCAAGCAACATGTCATTTTTAAAAACACGCTTTACTCCCCCTGGGTTCAAAGCATTTTTGTTGAAGAGGGCAGTTGATATTTTGTCAGAAAACTTTCATATCAGCGTATTCATGAAGGAATCAAACACGTCTATATAACTGGATCTAACGGAAAAGTATTTTTTCGATGTTAACCTTCACTGGAGAATAGTTCCTTCATACCGGTGATGGTTTTACAGGCAACAAATTATATGGTGGCTACACCTCACTAATTTTGGCTGAACGCCCTCCAGTTACCAAACTCAAAGACTACTGATTAGATGATAGGTAAAATATGTCTGGGTCAATTCACAAAGGAACAATGTGAACAGATGAACAAATAATCACGGAGACGGAAGATAATATGATCACTGAACAATTTGCAAAGAAATCATATGCGTCAGGTATTCAGCATTTGTTCAGTCTAGTTAATTAGGCAATCATTAAATTGGTCTAAAATCTTGTTTCTTCATTCAAGCCTGGGTGGATCCTGGCATCACAATTGTACTTTGATAACGTTTCCCTTTTTAGAAGTCATAGTACATCACCTCCTGATTCATCTTATTATCTTATACCTGTTTTTTTGCAGTCTGCTATTTTATGCATCTTTCAGTTCAGTTAACAGCATCTTTCCACCATTCAGATAGCATTTGGTAACATCAGTACAGTATACTGTATGGAGTGATTTGTGTACTGCTGATGAGCATTAGCACTCAAGTATTAGCGATCTTTATTTATTATTTATTCTATATATTTTTTTTTTTTTAAATTTGTTTCAGATTTTTTCCCATTTTCCATTTTTCTCCCAATTTGGTAGCCAATTGCACCCCTATGTATTCCAATCTCCGTGTAGCAACCTCTTGAGACTTCGTCGTTACAACCCCGTCAGCCGGTAGTAGGATGGAGGGCGCTGCGTACTCTCCAAGCCCTGACTGTGAATCCAGCTCGCCTGATGACGGTGCGACGATTCTCCTCTGCCGAGTCCCTTCCCCTGCCCCGGGAGCGGCCGCCAATTGCCGCTCGCTCAAGGCACGGGCCATACTCGGATCTGGCGGGACCGGGGATCAAACTGGGGATCCGATCCTCTGGGCGCAACCGCAAAGCAACCTTTGTCCGCTGCGTCGCCTTTATATGCCCAACCCGGGGCTGTATATATATCTCATTCCCTCCCCAATTGGGAATGTCCAACTGTCTGCAACCACAGCCATGTTCCGTGCGGGAATCACCCTGCCGATTCAGGATAGCTGGGACACCCACGGTTCTCCTCCAAAAAACGTTCCATCCTACAGCTGCTTCTTTATGTGTCACGGAGGGACTTTTCTTTCTTTTTTTTAATAAAATTTTGTTTCAGATTTTTTTTTTTTTCCATTTTTTCCTAATTTGGTATTCAATTGAACCCCTATTCTAATTCAATTCCCCCCATGTTGCAACCGCTAGAGAATCACCGCTGCACAACCCCGTCAGCCGGTAGTAGGAAGGAGGGCGCCACTTCCTCTTCAGGGCATGACTCCTCGTGCTCCTGACCGTGATTCCAACTCGCCCAGGGCCATTCTGTGCTCAGCGATTCTCTCTGAGCCCCTCCCCACACCCGGGAGCAGCCGCCAACTGCCGCTCCCACAGGGCACCGGCCATGCTAGGATCTGGCAGGACCGGGGATCGAACCCCTGATCCTCGGGGCGCAACCGCAGCACCACCGCGGCCCCGAGGAGGGACTTTTCATATGCGGCTTCGACATACACTCTTACGAAGCCCTATCCGACTGATCCCTCCCATACCCTGGGCGATGCAGGTGCCAATTGTGCTTTATTGTGATTTTGGCTGTTGATGCTGGCAGTGTTCTGAGTGGTTTGGGGAATTGGGCAATAGCCTGCCTTGTTTGCACTGTGTAAGTACAGCTGAAACATCTGTTGCAAGATGCAGCAAAAAACAACTGTCCTGTGATTAGAATTGAGCGTAAGTGTGGATAAATGCATTAGAATTGAGTGTGGATATTAATTCACTTTGGCTTGATAACTGATTGAATGCACTTCACTAAAAAAAAAAAAAAAAACTTAATGAGCTTCTTCTTGGATTCCTCCACAAGTAATTATATTGAAAAAATATGTCATGGCGACCTACTTGATGAAGAGAATAAAATGAACAAAAAGAAACCATTCAGCCCAATCCAGATGGCATTATAGTTTAACAGTTGTATATTTACTGAAATCAGTTAGAAATCAGCAACATAAGCTTGCCACAACATTCATCAGATAGCAACAAATGGTCTATAAATTTTTAAATATTTCACACCGCTTCATGCTATCCAAGGAAATATGTCTGCTAGCTGACCTGAAATGCTGTTGAATCATTTGTCGTCATGACTGCAGCACGCAGTGTGTGTGTGAGTATGCGTGAGCATGTGCGTGCTTGTGGAAGAGTGCGTGTGCATCTGTATGTACACATGACAGTGGTAATAGTGTTCAGGCCAGCTATCCTGTGTGTGAGCACAGCCTTAGTGAATGCCTCTAACACATGCCTGACTTATGATGCATTCTGGGTATTTTTACCGCATGGCCATTCTTACTTCAGGACACACAGCTGGTCCCAATTAGAGCCCTAAATAAGGAAGTGAATAAGGATGATGGTGAAAAGGGAGTCATGGTGACTCAACAGACACTAATGCATGAGCATATGCTCTCTCACACACTCACACACACACAGACAAACAACTAGGGTGAGAGGAAGACGGTTGCCAGACAGCGGCTGTCAGATGAACAGAATGCCCTCCTCTTCTTATAAAGGATTACTGGAGGTTCAAGGTGTGCCGTTGTCATGGTTACCGCGGCTCAGGTCATTGTATTGAGGATTCTATTGAATCTGTTTCACCGCCCAGTGAGTCGAGACAAAAGCAAACTAATGACAACAGCGGACATCGCTGCTGGGGATCTGAATGGAGATAACTAGTGTACTTGCCAGAATACACGTTGCTAGCTCATAATGGACCACCATTGCTAACTCTCAAAAACTCTCAGGAAATCAGGAATTGGTTCGTTTTTCCGAGGGGTTTTTCTCACTCACACCATTTATATTGCTCGGAATGTCTCAAGCTATTTGTGCTGCAGTCCCTGCAGTGGATGCAGTGGGAGAGCGTCACACACAATCACACACTGTGATGTCACCAGCTGCTTCTTTTAAAAAAATATATAATTCATTTTTGTCGTGCTTTTTCAGCTCTATTGGACAGCACAGTGTAGAGAGACGTTAAGAATGGGAGCGGCGGAGAGAGAGAGAGAGAGAGAGAGGGAGAGACATGCGGCAAAGGTTGCGCGGCTGGATTCGAGCTGCCGACGTCACGGCCCGCAATGAGCGTGTGGGCGGTGCTCTTACTGGTCACGCCTTTGAGCCCACCCCTCAGCTGCTTCTTATCATGCCACCGCCCAAAGGCCAAGCTCTGCACAGGCAGGGGTCAGAGGGAGACCCTTTAGGTGTGGCTTTAGTGAGCAGACTGCAGAGCTACCATGCCTTTGAACGTTGCCTTACATTCTAAAGTGGGGCACCCAAAATTTCATCCGGTCTGACATACAGAGACCCCTCGAGTACCTTTAACATAGAAACCTCTCTGACTCATAGTCGAGTTACTACAAGTACACAAATTGCACTGAAAACATTGAGGAGGGGGGGTGGCGGTTTGGGGGGGGGTGGGAATTGACGACGGTGGATTTAGAGTGAGTGATGCTAGGGCATGGAGACTGTGGCTCTCAACCTGTTGCGTTATTAATAAAAGGAAAATCTATCATAAGTATTAACCCTGAGGCGGTGGTCAGGAAAACACTGTACACTGTATCCAAGCCTGTAAAACTGCTCTCATGCAAACAAACTGGCAGTAAAGGGGGAAGCCGCTGTCCGTAGCCCCGCGTAAGACAGGTTTTCTGGAGAAATACTCTTCTAAACAGGCTGGTCCTGGTTAGTTAATTAAATTCCACAAAATGCAGCTTTCTCTCAGGCAGTAAGTCTGTAAACGAATTCATTGAAAACAGAATTCTAAAGGTAAGGTAGAGCTCATTTAAGGGTCCACCTAACCCGTTCCTTCATCTAAGACTTCACGCTTTGGCTGAAATGCCAGAACAAAGCGCCTCTCTCAGGGTTTAATAGTCTGTTCCAGGGTTTAGAATCTATTTATCCTCCAATCCAAGTAAAAAAAAAAAAAACACAGCCCATTTCCCTTCTTTAACATTCCCAAACAAACTCACGCTTATACATCCTTATTTCCTCATGTACCGTGAACTGAGGAAATAATTAGTCCTCATAAATGCAGCTTGAGCCCCTAAGTCAATATAGCGTTAACCTGTCGGCTAGCCGCTGACTAGATTTACCTGGATACTGCAGCCAAGCAGCTAAAAGGCTCTGGTCCAATTCCAGAGTTCCCCTCTCAGCCCTCAGGCTCTCCACGAGCCGTGAGTCCACGTGATGTGGTGAGATATTGCCAAGCAATCATTTGTGGCCCCTGAGAGAAAGATATGGGGGTCATTAAAAGCCGGTGCTCCAGAACGCACCTTGAAATCATCGGCGAGCTCCATTACCTTCGCCCCGTGACCAGAGAACGGTGCGACTACATTATGCTTCCCGTCAGATGTTCAAGTGCTGTAGTTATGTGCGAGATGACACACTGCAGTTATTTCTCAGTTTAATTACTGTGTACTCATTGAGGTTGTCACAAATCGGTAACCTAATAAATGTGAATTAAACGTCTGGCCGGCAATGCATGAGCAGCTCACTAATAAGTACGCAGAAACGTAATATTGTGTTTTTTGTCGTTTGTCGTTGTCAGTGTTGTGGTTTATAATACGTTCCGCTGATTAATATAGAGGTTTTTAAATGTCAAGTAGGTGTGTGTTTGTAATATCCGGGGTGTAAGTTTGGTTAGTAGTGTTTCCACACTTTATGGGATGTAGTTCTCGCTGATCCAAACCCCAAAGTCAGCTTAAATTTTTCAATTTTTTGGGTTGGCTCTGATCCATCTCACCTCACTAAACAAGCACTGGAACGTTCTTTCAGGGATTGAGGATTGCAGGGATTCAGGGATTGGCTTTTAAATTTGCTCTTGGGGACATACCATGTACTCGACAGTGTGGTACTATTCCTTCCATTCAAGTTGTCGGTAGAGAAGAATTCAATGAACAGTTGTATTTAACATCACATAATGACTATAGCTTTAAGGTCTTCCTTATCGATATTAGATGTGACGGAAAGTATGTTTTTTTCTCAGAGAATTATACAACTGAAAGTGTTTCCGTTATTTCTTTACCAGTAAGCCAATAATATGCATATATTAATTATTGGGGCCAGAACTGTCTTTCAGTCCCATTATTCCGTTCTTTTAGCATTATGGCTGCCATCTCCTCGATTGGGACTCGCGGTGCATTGGAAATGTGGCCTGCAAATTGGCCTAAAAAATTAGCAATGTACAATGAATGTATTCTTCTGATTGTAATTATGGGCCATCTGAAGTGTGAAAAGCAGTCGTCCAAATGTATGCGTGTATGAGCCATAAATTATAATGTCTGTGTTGTAAACCGTGACGTGAAAAGTAAGTGTAAAAGAAACAAACAAAAAAAAGTACATTGGTACATTTTTGCTTCATTTGAAGCTGATCATTCTCAGAATTTTAAAATAAACGGTTTACTCTGATAAATAATCTGATTACTAGAAGAATATAACTGAAATTTGAGGGGAACGTGATTTCTCTGACCTCCACCCACTAGCACCAAGGCACAATCCGTGAAACGGTGCCTGTCACCACATCAAACTGACAGTGACACGCTGCCCTCTGATTGGCCAGTCTCGCTCTGTGGTTCATGGTCTTAAATGACTGTGTCATTCCGCAATTAGCAACAGCCTAATGCATTCTTCACCGTCACTGCAGGAGACTAGAACGCATTCTCTACAGATTTTGAATGTCATAGACTATTTTTCAAGCATTGTGTTTATGGCTGTGCGCAATACTAAAGTAGGCTCATGATTAATTATCTACACTTTATGTTTTTATTTGGATGTTGCAGCAAACTGTGCAAATTGACATTGTGTATTTATCATGCAGTTGAAAAGTATAGTGTCATCTTTAAAGGAGATATATACAGTATACTGTATATATTATTTATATACGATACCTATGGTAAAAAAAAACCTGACCCAGCCTATGATCTGTATGCTGTGTATTATACTATATGACTGTACGCATTGGGCAATATAAAGAGTATCACTGGGGGCTCTATCTTGGCGATCTTGGCGCTTGGTCTAAGCGCATGGCGTAAAGTCCATTTAGGGCATGTCCAAGTCCACTTTTGCTATTTTAACAGCGTGTTTTTTGGGCGGTAAGCACGGCACAACATGCAAATGCGCTGAACCTAGTCTCTTCATTAATTATAGGTGTGTCTTGGGCGTGACATGCAATAAACCAATCAAAATGTCATATCCCATTCCCTTTAAAAGCCTGCTTTTCCACCTTGGCGGATTGCTTGATGGCAAAACAGACATGCTCGTGCGTGTTTAGTGCGATCAAGGAATAGGCTAAATGGATCAATAGTATGATCAATATTATTCGGACTAACCATTAGCCTATGAGTTCCCGGTAATTCCCGACAGGGCTGTTATTTTACAAAATATATGCGGTTAAATTTCGTTAAAAGGACCTGCAACAGCTGAGAATAAGCTATCAATGGCTTCAGTCTCACCTTAGAAAACGCCAAATTAGCCTGCTTGTTCAGCGAATTTCGTTTGATTATGCAATGAAAGTGTCAAACATCAATTCCATGAGGCTGTTCTCATGGAGTTCTCGAAGCTCAAGCTTCATCCGAAGTTCATTATAGGCTACCTGCATAGTAATATTGATTAATAACATAACTACCTTTATTTTGCCTTAATGATGACACTAAATACAATAAAGCTGTCAGGTTGGCAACCCATATGTTCACGCATATTTCCCTTGTTTTATAATGTCCTCTTTATGGAAATGTGACCAACCTGTTTTACTAGTAGCGTAATGCTTTAAAACAATCCACTTTCCCAGGAAGACTGTGAAACGTGCGACTTACAGCAGGGGAAACAGAGAACATGCAGCGCACATGCAGAGAATGGCATTAAAATTAATTGTGAATTAATTGTGTAACGTGCTGCAAATTTGTTTTCGTTTCTAATTAGACGCTTAGTTCTCTTTAAAATCGTTTTGTTCAGTTGAACAGGTGAAATCAGCTGGGTTTTAATAAGCTGAGAGTATGGAAACCTGGTCACTGTAATTTAAAAAATATGAATTATGAAGAATACTAAGGTTCAAATTCAGTTAACATCGTGACATTTATCTTATGCCTTATGCAGAGTGAATACGCTGTAGCTTAGGCTATTTGAAAAACAATAAATGCAATATTCACTGGACAAGGTTTTGAACTTTTTTTCAGTCAAAACCATTGTATTTACCTACATGCTGTAGGCCTAGAGAGCTGTATTGTAATGAGTGCGCGAGTTTTCCATGGAATGACAATTCATGTATTAGGCTTGATAGGCTATAGGTGTTATCAGCAAATGGAAAGCCATTTTTAATGGATAGCCATTGTCTCGTAACAGAAGATTGTCCCCCCAGAAGATTACAGGAATTATTGGCAAATATAGGCTAAGTCATAGATTGATCCAGGATAATTGCAAATTGTCTATAGCCTACATGTAAGCTTACACGTACCATCGCACATCGCCTGGATGTTGATGGAGTGGGCTGAAAGCAATTTAATTCCCTTCGCTGAGGGACAGGTAGCTATGTGGTCTTTGACCTATGGATCCTTTTATTATTATGCATTTTTTTATATAGCCTACACAATAATAATATTTCACATTGTAATCTTGATATTATTAGTCATGCTTGTGCGCACCCATGTGTGTAACAGACAGGAGGGTGTACGCACGTTGTGCACACGCCTGTGTAGATGCACTTATATGCGGCGTTAAAATAACATGTAAACAACTGCGACATGACTTTAGACCAGGTTTGTGGTGGTTTTAGCGCAAGCGCTTTCTGCTGGCTCAAGATAGCAATATGCCAAAAATAATCCTGGCCACTCCTCATTTTAAGACCAACACGCCCAGTTCACTTGTAATGGGCGCAAGAATTAAACGACGTGAACGCAAGGCGTTATAATGAACCATGCGCCGGGTGTAAGATAGGGCCCTGGGTCTTATAAATATTGGCTTATTCAGCTTAAAATCATTTCTGATTTGAGGGCCAAATTCAGGGGTAAATATACATTGAGGTTGAGACATAAGGTCAGAGTCGAATGATTGTAATGTAATGAATGTTGGGTCGCAGTCAGGGTCGAGTAGGGGTGACGAGTTCAAGGGGAAACAGAGCGAAACGAAATTGAAATGTTCTGTCATTGTGATGCTGAGCCCCTTGTGTAGAAGCCTCTGTAAACACATTTTATCTTACGTCTGAAGATAAGCTTGCGAGAGCCATCACACAGACAAAGGAAGCGTGCAGGATGGCGGAGGACGGAGGAGAGAAACGCTGATCTATAGAGGCTGAGCACAGGGGAGAGGAATGCCGGGTCTGTGGAGGGCTGTCACTACAGACGGATAGATGTTAGCTCAGATGATAGATGGCGAGAAGTCATTTTCAAGCTCCTTGCTCCTCCCCCCTCCCCTCCCAGACTTGGTTTGATTTTCTATTTTCATCAAAGGCGGAAAAGCGAGCGGGGGTGAAAAGGGAAGGTTTCCCCATCGTATTGAGCTTCACACCCCCTGACCCGGGTGTCAGATAGTAATAATAACCATGAAAAAAAGAGATATGAGCTGCCTTTCGCTGGAGTGTGTGCGCGCGCACGCGTGTGTACGTGCGTGCTTGTGCATACACGTGCGTACGTGTTTGCACACATGTGCACTTGTACATGCTTGTACATGCTAATGTATGTACAAACGTACGTTGTACTGCCTTGTGGCCCTGGGTAAGATGGTAAAGGAGAAATACAGTTTGTTGGGTTTAATCCTGCAGCATTTTATAGCATTTATTGCCAAGGAAGTCAGTCAGCTTTTTACACTTATGAGTCAGTATTGAAGGCTGGGGGAGGAGTCAGTACTCTGGGCAAGGGGAGGAGTCAGTACTGTTGCCTGGGGGATTGGTCATTTATGTGGCCTGGGGGAGGAGTCAGTACTGTTGCCTGGGGGATTGGTCATTTCTGTGGCCTGGCGGAGGAGTCAGTACTGTTGCCTGGGGGATTGGTCATTTCTGTGGCCTGGGGGAGGAGTCAGTACTATTGCCTGGGGGATTGGTCTGTGGGCTGGGTGAGGAGTCACTACTGTGGGCAAGGGGAGGAGTCAGTGCTGTTACCTGGGGGATTGGTCATTTCTGTGGCCTGGGGGAGGAGTCACTACTGCGGGCAAAGGGAGGAGTCAGTACTGTTGCCTGGGGGATTGGTCTGTGGGCTGGGTGAGAAGGCTAATGTAAAAGCTTTTTTTTATCTAAACAGATGAAGATAGAATCCCCCTGGTTGTTTAAAGTTGCCGTGCAGGCTTTAAGGCCAAGAAATTATACTTTGAAGTTTCTGTAAACAGCTTCAATCAGATTTATCAGACACGGATGCCCCGTTCCCTCTCCGGCCTCTCCGTCAGATATACGAGGAGAAGAGACAAAAAATAATCAGCACTTCCCTTTTCTCTGTGTGTGTGTGTGTGAGAGAGAGAGAGAGAGAGAGAGAGGGAGAGCGGGAGATGGAGAGATTGAGAGTGTACAGGAAAGATTGGAAGATTTTAGAGACCATTTTAAGGAAAGGTTGTGAATGGTTTCATTTGTTGATTACTAGTGCTTTTTATCTCCTCTCGTCTGCTCTGTCTCCGCTTCTTTGCTTTAATCATTTCTTTCATTTTGTTGCCTCGTGTACTTACGGAATAGTTGATTCACGTCTTTCCTACATGCAGGCTGTTTATGGACAAACATCAGTGCCAGAGATGCACTGCTGTAGTAACAATCTTTAATTTATGAATTTATGGTGTGAAACGCTGAAAGGCATCTAATGTCATTTTAACCTGGCTAATTTAAATTGCTTCCTTTGCAAATAATCAGTTGGATTGCTTCACTCTCTTTCTATGTCTCTCTATCTCTCGCTCTCTCACACACACACACACACACACACACACACACACACACACACACACACACACACACACACACACACACACACACACACACACACACACACCACAAACAAACAGGCAGACAGACCTAAGTGCATCTTATTTTAATTAGGAGTATCATTCCTCAGTAGAGCAGGAGATGGCTTCATTTCATACCGGGTTCCCACGCTGCTTACAAATACTGGAAAGGCTAGATTTGCAAAAAATCTAATCAAGCATTTGAAAATTGAACTTGAAAATTGTTTTTGTTTTTTTTCCCAACAGTGGTAGTTAAAAGTGCTTGACTCTTGCAGATTGTGAGAAGCTTCACGCCCAAGTTTATTAGAAATTACGCGTACAGAAATGGATCAGAATATTTAGTCTACTAAAACCTCTGAGGTTTGGATTGAGGTGGGAAGAGCCGATCCTGGGCCAGTATTCATTTTGAATAATTAATGGTCACCGAGGACATTTTTATATTGCCTTATTGGTGGTCAGCACACGTGTGAAGTTGCCGACTGTATTTTTATGGGCCCTTGGAATGAAGGGGTAGTATAAGCGTGATGCTAAACTTCACACTGAAGCGATGTTGGCGAGAACATCGCTCAACTTTTTTCCCCACAAGACAACCCTCCAGTTACGTTGTTTCTTACGATTGCAAAAATTAAGTAAACAGAGCCAGTGCCAATTACCCAAAATAAACGATGCATTAATGCACAGTGCACGCTGTCACCGTCACAGGTGATACAGGAACTTGGGAAAAGTTTGTAAATTGTTTGCATAATGTTTCAAACATCACACATCCATGACATTAAGTATTATACAAACTTATATATAAAACTCTATAGACTTTTCCCTGAGTTCCTCCAGGTGTACACACACCCATTAAAATTTAGCAGAATGCTAGCTGCTGTGATTCACCTTTTCATTATTAGCAAGCTACTCAATGTTTGTTTGCCACTCTGGCTACAGTGGCAAGCTTACCAAAACGAACACACCCATACCTCACACGGACTGTGTGTTTATGCTAAGCTCTTGACCGACTTCCCGCTTAGCACTTTGAGTTCTTGTCCACATGTTCGGACAAAACGATATGAAATATATAATATTTAACCACAGGGAAGAAGAGCTACATAGTATAATATTGTGGAGTGGTGTCAGCTGGAGCGACTGTGCCTAGTGCTGATTAAATAGGAACAGGCCCAAGCTGAATGAAGTGGCTTTAGACCGCTTTATTTGTAACCAGTGAAGAGCACAAGATGCAATCTGAGTAAGGGACAACCTCAAAGAGACTGTGGAACACAGATTAGTAGGAAAACAACTTTATAGGGTTATTGTAAAGTCTACAGAAAGTAGTTCAGTGTGTCCACAGAGGCACAGGGAATTGGCCTGGAGGGGGGGGAGGGGGGGGGGTCTGCTGGGTGGAGGATAGCCAATCAGACAATGGCAGAGTTCCAGAATATCTCTTCCCACAAATCACTGGGGACCATGCCTCTATAACAGGCCCATGGGCAACACAGTCTGTGTGTGCCAGTGCAGTGTCAATATGTCAATGTATGGGGGGGGGGGGTGTATTTTTCTAGTCATTTAAATTTAATACTCAGTAAAAAAACTGGTTGCATAATATAATAATAATAATACTATAATAATTGGTGAGCACCATGTTTTTTTAAACACAATGCAAGTTTTTCCATTGGTTACCTGCAAAGATGCTACACCTGGGGTGTACTATTAAGAAGCAGGATTACTGAGTTAGCTGGATAACTGCACTGAGTAAAAACCCGGAACCCTCCCAAATTCTGGAAGATGGACTTCAAGTAAACAGATATTGCGGGTTTTCCTCAATAGTGCAGTTATCCAGCTACCTCAGTAATCCCACTTTGTAGAATACCTCCCTGACCTTACTGCTGATTAGCCTCAGGTGAGCATGCCTGTGTGAGCCGGCTGCTGCTGCTCTCCATGGTCCTGATGTATTCCCAGGCTGTGGGAGGGAACAAGCATTGCTGACGTCAGCCAATGGGGATGAGCGGTTCTTTCTACTAACCCCGCCCACCCCTCTCTCCCAGATATGAAACGCTAAAATGATGCAGCCAAACTGCCGTTAATGCAAGCGCTAGTACATGAAACTAATAATAACCAAGGACTGCATCAACAACGATCGCAACTTTTGACAATGCCATTTATCAATCTATAGAAGTATTGTGAACCTGCCGTTGCCATGGTACAGATTGCTCTCTCTGCGTGTCCTTCAGGTTGTAGAATGTGACCTCATAACTGGGCTGCTAATGGGGCTCCTAGCGTGGCTCACATTCTTTCTGAGCCAATCGCTTGAGAAATGCTGGAGGGATGGACGGCGGTTCAACTTTAAACAATAGTCTCCCTTACCTGGGAGCGTTTAATACAGTCTAACTGTAGATCAATCTCTGTCTCAGCGTCTCTGTTTTCAGCTAGTCCTCCCTGGCCAGCCAACCAGTTAACAAGACCCAGTTGGCCCATTGTTTGACCGTGTGTCATTTTTATGGTTTTGGCCAACATACAGCTTGGGCCTTCAACAGCCTAAGGGCCACCGCCACCAAGAATCCACCCAAAGCTACCAGCATTGGCCTAACAAGATCTTAGCATTAAAGAGCAGATGACTTACCGTGGAGCTATTCTAATGTACTGTTCCCTGGCTAATTTAGGCTGCTGCATAACGGCACATATTTGGTGATACTAGTTGTATTCAGCTGTGTGCCAATGCTGGTAGTTCATAGAGGGGCCAATTGGATCATGCCATAGCTTACAGAAGATGCAGAAACAACTAGAACCTACAGAATGCCAGCATAAGCTGTTGATTAATAAAATCGTGTTGGGGGGGGGGGTGTAGTTTAGTATTACGAGGGTTTGTCCCATGTTCTGACAGATGAATGAATCAGGACGCTGTTTGGCCCAAGAATTTGACTGCCAGTTGATTTTCATTACTTAAAAATAAAAATGCATTTCAGAACATTGCAAAGCTTTCTTTTTGCCATACATCAACCTCAGTGCAATGGCACTTTTCTCTGAGGGTAGGACATTAGATCTTTTTGTCAATGCAATGGGTGTTGGAGGGGTGGGTTATGTATTTTCTTCGTCAATTAATTTAACATGGCACTCTAAATAAAACCTGCTTGCGTTATGAATGTGTAAAAACAGACGTGCTAGTTTTGCAGTCTCAAAGAAACTGCGGAAATAGAATAATGTGTTGGGGAAACACTACCAAAACACACCAAGGCTTTTTGTCTGTAGAAATCTGCAGGAAATAGTTTGTTGTGTCCCATGGTGGGGAGGCAGACGTTGGACACCATACTGGTGGGAAAAGCACAACGTAATTTATTCAGAAGACAAACGCCTTCGTCTGTAGCTTCTATCTCAACCAAACCAGTCCTTCCAACAACCAAGCTACTGAGTTGCATGTTAGCACTCATAAGTTTGACTGTGAATTAAAACCAGCTTTTATCCAGGTTCAGAAATTGCAGAAAACTGGTAATTTGTGGTCGAAATAAAGTGGTCATTAAAAATGTACTTGCACCACTCAATTTTAATACATAAAGTGTGTTTTATTTGTTAACCACCCTGAAAATTGTTTGCTTTCACAGAACATCTCTGTTTTAATGAAATCTCTGGAAAGATTTGCTAATTTTTGCAGCCCCACTACTTTGCCAGTACTTAACAGCACAACCAACAGTAGCTCCACGTATGACTGACATCCGTAATATCTAGCAGTATCCACATTTGGACCAATCGGACCATGTTTGCAGGTCGTTTCAGTTCTTCTCTTTGGTCAAGTTGTGATCTTGGCAACCTCAGTTTTGCTTGTTGGCTGTGACCAGGTGTACAAGGGTGTATATATATATATATATATATATATATATATATATATATATATATATATATATATATATATACAGAAGTTTGTGAACCCTTTAGAATTTTCTGTATATCTGCATGAATTCAATCTAAAATGTGATCACATCTTCATATAAGTCCTAAACCTTGATAAAGTGTACCCAGCTCAACAAAAAACACAAAAAGCATTATTCTTTTATAATTTATTTATTGAGCAAAATGATCCAACATTAAATGCTTTGTTGGAAAAAGTATGTGAACCCTTGTATCATACGTATTTTTAAAGTATCATATTTAATATTTGGTCGCATATCCTTTGCATGCTGTTACTTCCTGAAATCTGTGACCCATCAATATCAAAAGACTCTATATCTTATTTTCAGGTACTGTCACTTTAAGGGTTTCTTCAGGATCACTTTAAGGGTTTCTTCTCCTGACTTTTTTCCCCATATAGTTCTATAGGAAAATGAGTCAGGAAAAGAAACCCTTAAAGTGGTCCATCCATATCTACTCCATATCTGTGTCATGGGTTTCTACCCTTTTTCCCCATGCGGTCGTTTTCCTCGGTGGCCATGTGAGGGCACTGCCCTTTTGGTGGATGCTTGCTCCGCCCTGCTTTGATTCCGGAGCTTCTGTCAGCATTCACACCTGTGCGGGTCAGCTGAGAGCTATATAAGCATCCCGTTTCCTTCTTTCGGGGCTTTGATATTGATTGTTTGTTGTTTGTACTGTGGTGTATTTTTTGGCATTATTTGTGCTGTTTTGTGTGCGGTTTATTTTTGCCCTTTTAAGGTTTTAGTCATATGATTAGGTCTAGGTTTTTAAGGAGACCGTTTTGCTCCGCTGTGCTTTTTTTTAAAGTTTTGCGGGACTTGCCTTTCTGCTTTGAGCTTTCAGGTTGAATTCCTTTTTTCTGTGCTCGTTTCAGTCTCCGCTTTCTGGTCTTGCCTTTGGTTGTCTGTTGCCTAGATCTTTTGCCCTTTTCTGTCTCTTTCTCCTCTCTCTGTCTGCTGTCTTCCGTGAAAGCTAGAGGAGTCTTTGTTTGTGTGTATTTATATGGTAGTTTCTTACTAAGAGACAGGGCATTTTATCATACTGACTTTAGGGCTTTGTTTATTCTTAGAGGCAGGGCGTGTATTTTCGTTTGAGCTTGCGTTAGTCGGTAAATGTCCGGAACAGCTGTTCTGTTCGTCCTTCAGTACCTGTCTTCCTATTGGAGGACTGGGCGATTTTGTTCAGAACTGTAGTTCTATTCGCCCATCGGGTACGTCTCCTCACAGGGAGACTGGGCGATTTTGTTCAGACAGTAGTTCTGTGCGTCCTTCGGGTACGTCTCTCCTCACAGGGAGACTGGGCGATTTTTGTTTACATGTTTGCGTGTGACCGCGAGTCTCTGAAAGTAGCCTTGGAACGTTAGTTTTCTGTTCCATTTCGCCTCGTTACATTCTCCTTTATTGAGAGGCTAGGGCGTGTATTTTCTACTAAGCTTGTGTTGGTCATTTTGCTAGTAAATTTATGGGACGACGGTGCTCCGTCGGCTCGCCTGTAAAATGTTCTCTCTCCTGGGAGATCGGGCGTTTACCCCTTTACGTTTTCTGGAGTAATGCGGGACTTGCCAATGTGGATGTAGTTATCCGGACTCTTCCCCTCCTGGCGTATGTGCCTATGTGCATGTAGTTATCCGGACTCTTCTCCCCTGGCTCTTATCTGTTCCTGCTTCCTAGTCTTTGCATGTGACTGCGAGCTTATAAAAGTAGCCATGGAACGTTATCTCTGTTCCTTCGCCTCGTTACATTCCTCTTTACTTAGAGGCAGAGCGTTTATTTTCTACTAATCTCGCGTTAGTCTTTTTAGCCGGTAAATGTCCGGTACAGCTGTCCTGTTCACTCTATTTGATACTTGTCTCCGTATATGGAGTTTTGGCGATTTTGTTCAGAACTGTAGTTCTGTGTCGTCCTTCGGTACATGTCTTCCTATAGGGAAGACTGGGCGATGTTTTGGACATGTCTGTGTTTGACTGCGAGTTTCTGAGAGTAGCCTTGGAACGTTAGATCTCCGTTCCTTTCGCCTCCTGGTATACTAATTCGTATTAGTTTTCAGTGTTTGTTTGCTGTGTGTAGTCTGGCCGTAGAGTGATGGTTTGGGGCTCGTTTGATACCTTAGACCCTTGATAACTTACAGCCATTTCGCCAGTCATGTGTTCCATACTGTACCAGTGTATTTTACAGCTGAATCTAGTCTCACCCCCCAATTCCCATAGAGATCCATTCAAATGCAGAGAGGTTATAGTATCGCTTGTAACAGTACCTGAAAATAAGATATCGAGAGTCTTTTGATGTTGATGGGTCACAGACTTCAGGAAGTAACAGCATGCAAAGGATATGCGACCAAATATGAAATATGATACTTTAAAAATACATTAAAGCAAAGGGTTTGAATACTTATGCACATGAGAGATTTCAGTTTTTGATTTTTAATACATTTGCAAACATTTCTAAAGACATGTTTTCACTTTGTCATTATGGGTTATTGAGTGTAGATTGATGGGCAGAAATGCCAATTTCATCCATTTAAAATTAAATTTACAACACAATAAAGTGTGCAAAAAGTGAAGGGGGTTGAATAATTTTGAGTGCAACTGTATACATGTATATATGTATGTATGTATGTATGTATGTGCGTGTGCATGTATGTGTGTATGTGTGTATATTTTTTTGAGGGCTTGACTGAATTATATTTTGTTTGTTTTTTAGCGTTTGTATCCCAGGCGAGGCCGGTAACGGTTTTTCAGGTGTTCGTTGATTTGGTTAACTCTAATTGCACGTGTTCTTGCTGTGCGGTTCTGAGGCTGACTGATGGCGGCGTCGCTCTGCTCCCAGTGTCGCAGACGGACCCAGACTCTCACGCTGTTTCCCATTTCCATGTTCGCGCTTCGCGGCCGTGTCTACATTTGATCGATTTGTTTTAGATGAGATTTTTGGAAACCGCTCATTTCCCCGAAGGAATAGTCCACCGGCATTCCCGGGATGCGCGTACAGTACGCGCGCACATTTGAGAGTCTCAATAACTTGCTAATGTTTCCGTAATGAGGATTTAATGACGACGACACAAATTGACCGTGATGGCAACGTGACCGTGCGCATTCTGCCGAAGTGCGCTCGCTGAAAAGCACCCTGCAGTCGCTAGGCGACAGGAAGTACTGACATTCTGAGCTTGAGAAAGCGGGAGCTAAGTGAAGGTCATTTGACACATAAACACTAAAGGTAGAATTTATATGGTGCCCAGAGCTGAACGGGGAGTTTCTGATGCTCGGTCCAGGTGCTTTTTTCTGTTTCTCAGGAGCAGGTGTTTGTGGCGAGAGGGCCGACCGCAATGGTGCGGTCATAAAAGATTCATCCCCGGCTTGACTGCTGTAGCCACACCCCTCTCCTCTTCTACTCCTTCTAGTATCTCTTGTCCTTAACAGTCCCAATCTGGCCCTGTGTGCACTGCTGCTTGGACCTTGTAAGTATGGAGAACATCACCCTCTCTGACTGTGGAGGTAATTTGGGGTGAAATGGGGTGTTTTATCCCACGGTAGTTCAGTTGGTCTATCTGGGTTGCCTGGGGGGAGTAACGTACAGTACACGCTTAAGCACGGGGATAATTTAGGGTGCAATAGTGTGTACTGTATGACCTGCTCCGGTTGTGTGTGGGCTTAATAAAAGGTGTAATCTCATGCAGTGTTTGACTCCCCTTTTGCGTGGGTTATGCCTGAATGGCAGACCGTTTTACCCCTGCTGTCTGTGTAGAGGATGATGTGCATTAGAGGTGGGCAGAGACTGCAATGTCTGTATCTCTACCTCTATCTGTTCACCCAACAAAAATAATAATAGCTGTCTGTATTCAGAATGGGGTTGGGGGGGGGGATGGGGTTGGGGGGGCGAGTGTGTTCTGATGAGCCGTCATTTGGTGGGGCACAGAGTGCAGGCGAGCTGTCTGTTTTGGGGCGGACGGGGTGTCTATTCGTCATTACCGTAGTTTCAGTTTCGGTTTACCAATCAGTATCTCATCCTCCAAATATCCTCCGAATTGAATTGGTCAACTTTGAGAAGGGCGAAGGCTACCGCGGTGGCGCAGCGGTAAAAGCGCCAACTTTCAGTCCATGCAGTTGCACACTGTGGATCAGCCCCTATGGAAAAAGAATATGATGTAGTATATTGTAAATATATCTAAATTATCTTCACAATATATTTAAGATATACTGCAGTATATTACATTTCCATAAGGGAGGGGTTCGCCCCACATCGGAGTGTGGCCGGTGCCTTGAGGGAGTGGCAGTTGGTGGCCGCTCCCGGGGTGGGGGGAGGGACCTGGACGAGAATCGTCGCGCACTGGGCGAGTTGGAATCGCGGTCAGAAGCTCCAGGAGTCGCGACCTGAAGAGGATGTGGCGCCCTCCTTCCTGCTACCGGCTGACGGGGTTGTGTAGCGGCAAATTCTCAAGTGGTTGCTACACGGGGGAATTTAATAACATAGGGTACAATTGGCTACCAAATTGGGAGTAAACGGGAAACAATTAGAGACAAATTCAAAAAGACAAACTTTGAGGAGGGAAAAAAAATCCTCACACAATGGCAATGCATTATCTGTGCATTTCTGAATATACAGTATTGGGGTTTGGGTACATCCACTAGTATGCAGTTGGCAGAACAGACCTCTCTGTCTATACGAAGGTAATTTATGGACGTGAATTTCTGCAGTGTTTGACTCTTGTCTGCCTGTGTGGAGGTGTCTGACCCTCTCTGTCTCTCAACAGACCGGGAAGCCCCAGATTGATGACCTCTTCTCTGACCTCTGTGATGGGCGACGCCTCCTGGACCTGCTGCAGGGACTGACTGGAGAAGAACTTGTGAGTGACATCACCCTGTCACATGACCTTGAGTCCAGG